>NW_019379611.1:111017-185260 GCF_000648655.2 Copidosoma floridanum | reverse complement strand
TTTTTTAAGAATTGTAAAAGGAAAAAATTAAAAGTGAAATAAAAATTATTGTGGGTAAATAAAATTAATTGCTTGGGAGTGCGAGGGGGAATGGTGGGTAAAGGTGTGTAGAAGAGTAACACGGCACGGTTGGCAGATATACATATATGGTGGGGAGAGGGAAAGTGTGTAGAGAACAGTAGGTGAGGGGGACAAGGTAAGAGGGGAAACTTGAAAGGCAGAGACTTTGGGTAAAACCACTTTCGTTTCCAAAAAAAAAAAATCTGTCGGTTTTAAAATTCCATCCCCCCGAGCAACGCGACATAAAGAACTTCGTTCTAAAATTAACAAAGTAAAAAGTGATAGTGATTGTGATTCTAATATTGACATTGATAGTGATACTATAGCTAGTATAAATAAAGAAATAGATGGTGTTTACAATGATGTAGATTGCGATAGTATGAGAAAAAATTTAATTTGTGATAAAGATAGTGATAATGACACTAACATAAAAGTTATAGATTGTGATAGCGATAGGAAAACTGTTAGTCATAGAGATAGTGATACGACTATAGTAGTTCTAGATTATAGTAGTGACACAAACACTTCCATTAGTGATAGAGACAGTGGTAATAATACTAGTGACAGTAAGAGTGGTAGTCCACTCTCTGTAGTGGATGAACGACAAATTGATGAAACTATCTTAGGTGAAAAAATAGCTATAATGAGATATAACCTAGACGATGAGAAAAGCTATATTTTAGTGAGTGAAGAAAATTTTCAATGTGAATCAGCACCGCATGAAGAGGAAGAAAAGTAAGACTTTTTAGGATTTAAAGGAAAACCTTATGAGTGTAATGAGAGTTATTTAAGAAAAAAAAAAATTGGTTATAGAAACAAAAACGTGACACGATCTGATAAGTGTGAAGTATGTAAGAGACTGTATTATAGACAGCACTAGAACGCTACATACAAGTGGCAATTTTATCGTGGGTTGAATGGCTTGATTTATCATGAGTGTGTTTATTTTTTTTTTAATAATACCTATGAATGGCTTTTTATATAACATTAGTAATTACTAATAATTAACAATAATTTAACATATATTATAAGATACATTAGTTTTTTGTACATATGTGAAGTTATAATGTAAAAAATATCAGATGTAACTAAAAAAATTTTCTCCAAATTAATATATTTGTATATGACTTGATACAGAACGTATTTATTGATGTTAATTTCTTATGCCCATCCTCTTTAAGCAGCTGTACCCAGCTGCTTCATGTAAGACGCTGACATCTGAGCACAATTAGCCACTCCAAAGAGCGCAAGTGCAGCCTTAATATAACGATATAAACTTGGTGTACATTTTTATGCATGCGTGTAGTGGTCAAAAAAGGGGCATAAGCTCATGCAATAGCACGGCTGACCCAACACACGTACACATACGTCGCACAGTGTCCTTCTCACAAGTATCTGCCTACCCTCCTCTACTCGGAGCCGTGACAGCTCAGAGCCACCCACATGGAGGGGGGAGCCCCATACCCTCGCGCTACAGCTTCCCCCTGCCACCTTAGGGGGAAGGTGAGCCAGAACCCTTACAGTATACCTACTTTACGTTTGTTGGTTAGTATACATTTATAAATAGTGAATTTTTTGATTATCGCGGTAGTGGTGCTAATGTACATCAATAGAAGAAGAATCTTTGGAAAAGTACTAAAGTCTTAAGTACTTACAGTTACAGGCTTAGCTTTCTTAAAATTTAAACTTTGTTAAATGTTTGATTTAAAATAGGCCACTATATACTACTTGATTATAACAACATGTGACAATTAGGTGAAGCAGCTTATATATCATACTTGTATTAAAAATTAATAATGGATTATGTATAATTTATGAATTAAATGCTTTAAACAATTTTACTCAATATTTTTTTTATTACCTTATGCTGATAAATGTATCTCGTATTGTTTCACGCATAGTGTGAGCATGTGCTTGAGAAATACGTTTGACACTTTTTATTTCATGACGTAATTCCACAGCTTTTCTTTGTAAATCTTCTAGCTGATGATACATTTGGTGGTGAAGTGTAGTGCAACTAGATGCGCATTGGTCTGCAGTTACAATGATGGGCTTTGCGGATACTAGTGCTTCTCTTTGTGTTTCTCTTTCTACGAATAATAAGCACATACAATTATTAAGCTAACATGGACATAAAATAACGCTACATATTGTTCAATAAGTACCATTACGTAAAATTTTTGAGTTTAAATAATTATAATCTAATAACATTCTGAATAACACAGTCATTGAAATGCTTAACCATGAACTTACGTTATCATGTTTTTGTATATCTCTATGCATTTTCAGTTTTTAAGGGACTTAGTTAATATTATGGAAAAATTTATAATACAAAAATTCCAAGTTGATTGAATAAAACAACAGTAATGGGCTTTGCTTTTGGGTTTTGACTTTGACCACGACGTTTCGAGCCTACACAAGTCGTCCTTATCAGTTCAAAACGATCTCTTAGTTCAAATATCATTAAGCTATCGTGCTTCTGATGGCAGTATCTTATAAGTATATAGTCTTCTATAAGCTTCTAAGTAGAGTGAAGACGTATGTCTTCGTCCATGTCAACATTTAACTTAGAAAAATCTAAAATAATTCTAAAAAAAGCAAGGTTACTACATCATTAGTAAAATAAAATGACAGTAAAGAGCTATGTTGTTAACTTCTTATATTAATGACAACACCTCGGCTGCAGACTGGTTGAATTTATGAATTAGATTATTTTTAACTATAACCTCAAATGTTATTAAAACAGTTTTACGATTACTAATGTTTCTCTTAAAACAACTATTTTTAAAGTTTGACATTGTAATGTAGTTCTCATGAACTCAAAAAAAATGTAAAAATTCTATGAACGACTGTACAATTAAGTGACTACTGCTCACATCGCAATAACTGCAAAATAAACACTCGCATTAAAATAATCTAACTAAGGACCATGTTTGTATTATAATAAAAGTGCTTACGTAATTTTTGAGAGCATTATTGTTATTGTTAGGAGCTACTACACAAAATGGAGGAACTGACTTTTGAGGGTTAATATAAGGCAAAGTTAGAGTCATAAGTATTTGGATAAAATAGAAAATTTAAATCACTAAAGATTGGAAAAAAGTAGAAAGATTTTGTCAAAAGTATGGGTAGTAAAATATTAGGAACAAAAGACAGAAGGACGTTGACGGAAGTATTGATAAGAAAACATTGAAAGAGAAAAAAAATTACAATTATTTGCCATATTTATATAAAATATTTTAATTAAGTTAAAATAAATACGGTTTTAACATTTTTCTGTATTTTCTAGAAAACCGAATTAACAAAAATAAATTTTTGTTCAACTTAAAAAATTAAATCGCTACCCTTTCATAAATGTAATAAAAAACTTTCTCTCCAAAGATACTCAATTCAAAGAACTAATTCGGTATTAAAAAAAAAAAAATGTATCTGTATGTTTCGATGCAAAAGTACTTTGAAGTATAAAAAGCTGTAGTTACAATAAAAAAGTAATAGGACTGGTTTATCACACTTATTTGACTATAATTATAACTTTCAATAATGAAAAGGCTTTGTAAGGTAAAATGTATCTGTATGATAGTTACATAGCATTTCAATAAGGATTAAAAATAATAGACATTTTCTAGATAATCATATAAAAATGTCAACCATTACACTGATCACCAATCTATATCGTTTTTAAATGTGAACATCTTTACATTTTATTTGAAGGCAAAAAATATTTTTTAAGTGAAAACTTCTTCAGGCACGTTGGACTACTTAAGATAGGGAAAAAATCTTGGTTTTACGTAAGATCACTCTCATTTAAAAGCAAAGTGATCCCTACAGAGAGTCGTGTGTGAGAGCGAGGGAATAAATATATATACGCAGTGCGCATAGTGCATATTTGAATTTTGATTCACACCGCATGTGTATGCGTTAATGAGGTACGTAACTAGTAATCACATATGTCTAACTACGTTCTTAGTATGTAAGTATATTGGTATATAGCTTTTTGCCATGTGTAAATGTGTNCATAGAGACATGTACATTCTACAATCACAACAAAGTCTTTATAAAATTTTTATCAACGAATACTCTCTATGTTGTATTGACCATATAATAAACAATAGTCATACAAATCTATATGTTGTCTGTATACTTGAAATAATTTAAAAGATTGGCAATATCATCAAGAAATATAGATCAAACTAAGTAAAAGAATTTCACAGAGATAGAGACATAAATTGTTAGTTGTACTCGATCGTATAATAAGTTATTCATTTCGTATATATATATATATATATCTCTCTCTTCCTATACTATATAGTCGTAAGAATTAGAGCAAGGTTTTGCTCCTCCCGTCCCCTCACATCCCCCCACTCCCACCAGCTCCCCCAAATGAGGTAGTTATTCTTTCATTTTCTTGCATTTTTCGAGTAATCCTACTTTTTTGCTAGCTCCCCCCCGCTCCCCCTACATCTCCTCCACTCTCCCCCCGCTCCCCTCCCCACTCCCCCCCAGCTTCCCCATATATAATGTAAATATATTCGTAAAGC
Source organism: Copidosoma floridanum (assembly GCF_000648655.2). Next base: position 180,662 of record NW_019379611.1, on the reverse strand, counting down.
CTTATTTATTAACTGTTATAAGTGGTCTAATTTTCACATATAATTTTATTTGACCATAACAAAAAATTTTGTTACAATTATCTTACTTACGATATTTGTTTTAATTACATACTCTAAAATGTCTTTTTAGGTGCTCTGCTCTTACATAACCTTCTGTAAAATTTTGACAAATATTTTTTTTAACATTTTTTTTATGACTTTTCAAATGTCTCTGTGAGTGATAATTTCTTTTAAAACTTTTTTCGCACTTAATACACTTCAAATTTTTTTCAATGATTTGGCATTCCTTTGTGTCACGCAAATAGCTTACCTTGTCTATTATTATAATGCTACACAGATCACATACAAAAAAATTTTTTTTGTGAATTTTTTCGTGTGATGATAGACACTCTTCATTTAAAAATTTTGAGTTACATTTGTCACACTGATAAAATTTTGCATCCATGATAGTGTATCTGAAAACATATTACAAGAAACGAATTGTTTATGATGACATAAATCTGGGTACTAGAAGGTACTGAAATTTGCTTTTTTGATGAAAGAAAAAATTTGCAAGAGACCATGAAAATAGTAATAAATTATAGAATAGTATTTCTGTTACTATAAAGTTTCATTCTGAACAGTATTTTAAATTTCAAATTTGTTTTCTGATTCAATTTAGATAAAAACTTTTTTTGGGTTTCTACTTCTAGACAATGCAACAAATAATTGCGTATGAGAAAATAAAGGCTTTCGAAGTTATAATCCTAAGGCACCAAAATTTTGACCTTGAGATTTATCGATAGTCATAGAAAAAGCTAAGGTAAATGAAAATTGTTTTTTGTACAACATAAATGGTAGTGAAAAAGAATTGCTTGTATTTAGTGTTATTCCTGGAAAAAAGACTTTACTTCCTTTTCTTCACGTGTAATTATTCCAGCTTCAATATTATATTTAGATAATTTTGTAATTCGTAATCTTGCACTATTGCAAAGTCCTTTAGATACGATTAAGTTTTATACTAACATAACAATAGCGTTACTTTTTAAATTTAATTCGTGTGAAGAAAGATCTTCTTTAACACTCTTTGAATATTCTGTAGGGAAATGAATATAAATACTATCGTCTGATTTATTTCTTTCTTTGTGAGTTAATTTATCAATACTTTAGTACGATACAAATCTTTCTACCATCTTATTCAAAATTTTTTTGTTAAAAAAATGTGTATTCATTGTAAGATGTTAATATAGCTTTACTTATGAAAAGATCATCGTTATTATTGAAAATTTTAGAACATATGTCATTTGTTTCCCATGTCTAAGTAATTCTAAAAGTTTCAATTTCGCCTTTTCCTATATCCAGTAGCAATGAAGAAAATTTTTTATCAATCAGACGTATATTATTTTTTAAATAAAAAATATTTAACAAGGGCCAAAAACTAGAAAATTTCATGTTTTCTTGAACAATAGCAATTTTGCTTCCATTTTTTACCAGCGGGAGAATTTAACGAAATCTCCACCGAAAATTATTATTTTATTTCCAAAGGGCTTATCACTACTAGATGAATCTTTTAAAGTCCTATCAACGATTTGTAACGCTTTTTTCGGTATCATAGAAGCTTCATCTCGAATAATTACTTCTACATTACGTAATTTTTGTTTATCTGGCTCAAACTGGAAGAATGCACTTTCTATAGTGCTTTAGTCTAAAGGAAGTCTGAAAGTTCTGTAAGTGGTCATTCCCTTTGGAAGCAGAATAGAAGCAATACCTGTCCAAGCCATTGTAAGAACTTTTTTTTCAATTGATATGAAATAATAAATTAATGTTTTGTATAGAAAAGTTTTTCCAGATCCACTAGGACCACTGAAAAAATAAAATATGTCTCCCAAATTGTATAATTTTTAAAAAAATAACATGTTGACCATGACTACGTTGTAAAAACATTTTATAAAAATTATTTTTTTATCATTGTCAGTATCGATTTTTTTTTTGTCGTTTTTGTTGGTTCTGGTAAACTGAAATCTTTACAAGACATATTTTCAGAATTAAATATTTCGTTTGATTGTAAAAGACCTTTATTTTGATCATCTCTACAATCATTAATAAAAAATTTTTTGTATTTGTTCCAAATAGTATTACCAAAAAAATTTTCAGGCATCATAAACTATGCAAAAAATTTTCGTAGTTGAAAAGGCAGCATAACGTTACATGCTTCTTCAAAAATTATATCGTTTTGAGAATCGTGTTCTACTAATCCCATAGAAATAGCTGTTATTAGTCAGGAGAAATAAAAAGTGATTGTTAAAAATTCATGTAATTAACTATGATAAATATACATTTTTTACATATATAAAATCTAAGTAACAATTGATATAATTCGGGTTTTTTTCTGTACTTCGTAAATCTAATTTGCAATTACGGGGGTTGGTGCACAGAGCATGCAGGGGGCATATATAGTTATGAGAGCTTAGAAATATCTATTGTCTCATACAGGATAGACAGCTCATTTAAAAAAGAGAGCCACTAGAAAAAATAATGAAGCTCACCAACAAAAAGTCAAGGGCACATCTCTCTGTCTATATAAACTTTACCACTTGTATTTGAAATGAGCAGCTTGTTCTTTATATTTCCTTAAAAGCAGACCAGTAATCATTCCCCAGCATAAAAAATTTATTCCCGAGTATTTTCGAAAAATGCCATAGTCTTCCGAATTCTGTAAAATATACTTTAACATATTATTTTTATACTAACAATTAGTTTTATCATTTTTTAAGGCTTTAAAAAATAATAATACAAACCTTTTTTTGAGAAAATTATACTTATAACTCAATAAAAGGGGGGGTTGACGCGTGGAGCGCGCAGGGGTGTGGAGCCCTACAAGTATATATAAACATATACATACGTATTAATATACATGTACGTAAATTGATAAATGATTACCTATTGAGTCAGTTTTTTCTGCGTAAATATTCAAGAATGGTACGTTTGGTCACTGAAACAACTGGAATGAAAATATTAAAATTAAAAAAAAAAAATACAGTGTTTCACGAATTTCTTGATAATAATATGTTTTATATTTTAAAAGCTTTTGAAACTCTCAGACAGACATAATGGCACGATAGAAGCGTTCCTGATTGGTCAAACACATACCTGGCGATTTGTGGTGTGTATACGTGACTAGTAAGTGACTATGAGCTGTAGTACCGTACACTTACGAACACCCACAAATATAATTGCAACTAACTGTCATCACGTCATCAGTCTTTGTTATTCGTTTAATTATGCTTTTTAATATCTTACATTATACTAAAATTATTTTTACTAACAAAGGTATTATCTTATATTTAATTGCGAGTTTAATTACCTTACTCTCTTTTTTAATTAAACATTTAACAAATATAATTGCAACTAACTGTCATCACGTCATCAGTCTTTGTTATTCGTTTAATTATGCTTTTTAATATCTTACATTATACTAAAATTATTTTTACTAACAAAGGTATTATCTTATATTTAATAACGAGTTTAATTCCCTCACTCTCATCCTCAAACAAATTTATTAGTAGTGACTAACAATTATTCCACAAATTAATAAGTAGCCCTCTCAGAAAACTCAATTATTATTAAAAAAAATTAAAATAACATTTTCTTTTAAGTAAGTATGTAAGGTTTCTTCTGGAAAATCAGTTTGATTATTTACAAATTGCATGTCGAGGACTCCAAATAAAATTATTAAAAAATTGGAACAAGCCAACGTTGGACAGAAATTGTCTTAGAACTTTAATAAATTTTTCTTCACTCCTCAGTATCTGTTGTAGTAAAATTTAAAATAAATATTTTCATGACAAATCGCATGGTTTTCAGAATTTCTAGCTGAAATATCTGTATTACCGTTTAATAAACATTTCAATTCATCATTAAAAATATGTACAATGAAAAGGTATGCATGTCATCACATGTGTTGTCACGACCCATATAATTATATAAATGCCATAATTTTGTATTACTTATTTCAAAAACAGTAGATTATTAGGATAGCTACAAATTCATTTCAGAACTTAAGTAAAAATATAATTCATAGTTTTAAGTTTTCACTTCTTTTGGAAGTTTCATGACTGCCCACTCGCTTAAATGGTTTCAATTTGTACAGAATAAGGAAAAAATCAGAATAGTGCACCGAAAATGGAAAATTTGCCTTATTGATAGTATTAGCCAAACCCAGAGCATCTAAACACTTAGTCAGACAATCCGTTCTTTGTCGCTACTGCCAACACATCCCCGCCTATCATCAATCAAGTTGATCCTGTTGTTTTCTTGGCAACGACGCGGATTCCTTTGTTCGACGCACACGATATTACTATTACAGTGCGTGCTTTTATTGATCCTGCATCGGAAAGCTCTTTTGTTTCTAATAAGTATTAACATCAGCAACTAACAGGCAAAGTTTCAGCTCAGCCACGGAAATCTAATCCACAGATTCAGGTGTTTCACACATACACTCAATCTTCGTTATCGGAGACTCTTCAGCGCTTCTGGGAGATCGAGGACATCCCTAATCAAGAGATGTTAACTTCAGATGAAAATCATTGTGGAGAGTTCTTCCTCAATACTCATGTTTGAGACTCCACTGGTCGATTTGCTGTTAGGTTGCCTTTAACTACAAAGCCAACGTTCTCGAACACAAAAATTATTGCACGATCTTGTTTGCTACGTTCTGAGCGCTGCCTGCAACTAGACGAAGCTCTTGCCCAAGCTTATAACAAGTTCAAGCTAGAGTATTCAAAGCTCAAGCATATGGAAATCGTACCAAGAGCCGAGTGGTCGCACGACAGCTACTACTTACCACACCACTCCGTTTATCGTCCAGGAAGCAAGAAGATCAGAGTAGTATTCAATGCCTCTCCGAAGGACGCTTCAGGAAGTCCTTAAATGACTGGCTTCTGACAGGACTGAAGTTACAGTCTAATATTTCGATTGTGATCAATAATTAGAGATTTTTCAGATATGTCTTCACCTGTGATGTAACCCAAATGTTTCGTCAAATCCTATTGCATCCCGATGATCGAGATTGGCAGCGTATCCTGTGGCGCGCTAACTCATCATAATCCATTCAAGAGTATCGAGCTACTACAGTGACCTATGGCACGGCCTCGACTCCTTATTTGGCTCTGTGTGTCATGAAGCAGCTGTCGCTGGACGGACAGAGCACGCATCCCAATGCAACCTCAATCCTGCAACGATGTTTTCATGTTGATGACTGCTTCGCTGGAGATGACACTGTGGATGGTGCCATACAAAAGAGAGACCAGCTTATCTCTCTTCTCCTCACTGCTGGTATGAAGTTGGATAAATGGGAATCTAACGAACCTGTCATCATCCCTGGAAATCAACCTCACTCGAAACCCCTCGTCGGTGTCAAGCCTAATGATGTTTTCTCCTCGCTGGGAGTCAAATGGAATCATGAAACACATTCCTTTTCATTTTCTATTGAAGATAGACCCTCACCATCGGTGATTACAAAAAGAGCAATTTTATCTGAAATAGCTCGCTTATTTGACCCTTTAGGTTGGATAGCTCCAGTCATCATCCAAGTCAAAGCCATGCTGCAACAGCTTTGGTTGCACCAACTCGAATGGGACTCGGTGCTTGACGAAGCGCTCTCACGAAGATTGATGGCCTTCCGAGAACAACTGCACAACTTGACAGCGTTGTCTATACCACACTGGTCCAACATCTTTCAACACCAGGTGTGGCACCTACACGGCTTCTCAGATGCCTCTGAACGCGCCTATGCTGCCACCATCTTCGCTGTCGCTCCAGGAGGAAAATCCACGCTACTTATGGCCAAGACTAAAGTAGCGCCCATAAAAAAACTGACAGTTCCTCGCTTGGAACTTTTTGGATCCTTGATGCTTGCAAAATTGGCTAAACATATGTTAAAATCGCTGACACATCAGCCTGCAGCAGTATTCTTCTGGACCGACTCTCAGATGGTCATTGAATGGCTGGGCAAACACCCATCACAATGGCCTACGTTCGTCGCCAACACAACGAGTAAGATTCTCACGATGTTCCCAGATGTAAAATGGAGACACATTCGGTCAGCTCACAACCCAGCTGACTACGCTACAAGAGGACTTGATCCAACTTAACTGGCCACATATACATTGCGGTGGCACGGACCGTCTTGGATAGTTGATTTACCGTCAAATTGGCCAGCAATCAAACAGGAAACAGACGCAGTTCAAGCTTACTTGACAGAGGACGCGCTGATTAAAGAAGGCTTAAACGCATCATCGAACGCCTGCTTCCCTCTGTTCCAAAGAAAGTCCTCGTTTCTCTTAATTTTTCGAGTATTGGGCTACATAGCTCGTTGGAAATTCAACGCCAAGCTACCAAAAAAACGATAAAAACTTGGCGCCTTGTCAGTAGAGGAGATTCGAAGGGCCAAACTGTTTTGCTTAAGAGCAGTGCAGCGATCTCACTTCATAGAGGAAATTATTCTGTTGAGCCGTGGAGACGATCTACGCAAGAGGAGCCCCCTGCGGCGTCTCACTCCGTTTATTTGTAATCAAGGACTTCTTTGAGTTGGAGGACGACTTCATCACGCAGACCTTTCAAAGGAAGAAAAACACCAAATCATCCTAGCTGGAAATTGTGTTCTGACTAAACGCCTCGTCGAAGAGACTCATACCCTCACGTTGCACGGAAGACCTCAACTCATGAGCTCAGTTTTGCGTGCGTATTGGATCACACGAGGACAGCGTGTCATCTCAGGAGTTCATTAACGCTGTATCACCTGTACGAGATACTCCAACCGTGTTGCTCAACAAAAAATCGGTCAATTACCAGCTGCTCAACTGACACCTTTGCAACCCTTCCACGTAACAGGACTGGATCATGCTGGTCTGATACCAGTCAGACTATCAGAGGGACAAGTAATCAAGGCTTCGAAGGGCTACGTGGCCTTATTTATTTGCACTGCTACTCGTGCAACTCACTTAAAAGTAGTCTCTAACCTGACTTCGAATTCCTTTTTAGCAGCCTTCGCACGTTTTTGCGCAAGACGAGGCACATGTTCACAGCTACTGTCAGATAACGCAACTACATTCGTCAGAGCTGCTCAGGAGCTTAACCGACTCTTTTACCAGTCATCCAACTTTACCTGTGAGGTAAACGATCATCTCGTGCAGAAGGAAGTAAGTTGGCAGTTCATACCACCTTGAGCTCAACATCATGGCGGGCTTTGGGAATCAGGCGTCAAAAGTTTCAAACATCATTTAAAGAGAGTCCTGGGTGAAACTACTCTAACATTTGAGGAACTCTCTACATTAATTGCAAAAATTAAGGCCTGCCTCAATTCACGACCTCTTTGCACAATGCGAGAGGACCCAAATCGACTGACACCACTTATTCCAGCCCATTTTCTTGTTGGGTCATCAATTTTACTTTTTCCAGAACCCTACAATGAAAATTATGAGCAAGTCTCTTACGTAAGCCGCTTGAAGCAATTCAACCTTATGCAATATTTCTTCTGGTCTCACTGGAGAAAGGAAGTCCTGCACCAGCTTCAACATTTCAGCAAGTGGCTTAAACAACAACCAAACCTTCAGTGTGGTGACGTAGTTCTGCTGAAGGACGAGCTGGCGCCTCCAGAACGATGGCCTTTAGGAGTCATTATTGAGACTCACCCTGGAAACGATGGACTAGTGAGAATAATTACAGCCAAGACTGCAAAATCAACGTTCAAACGTCCCATTAATAAGCTAGTTAAACTGACAACTGACGACGAACTTCAGACTTGCTACGCTCATCATACATGTTTAATTAATCAAAACTAAGACTGTGAAAATTGCGTGTCAATTTAATTATGTCAGTGCCTTTAAGACTTTAAATGCTAATCAATTGTCGATTTTCTTGATAAAGTTTATACCAGGTAAGCCCCACGAGTTAGCCTTTTGTATTCTTTTTTCTTTTTCATAAAATCACATTAGGTTCATGAGTTCCGAATAAATTGTTTATTTTGCTTATGAATTCTTTTTTTTTCTTCGTTTTAAGCTTTACATGTATCGCTGATTCAAATGCAACAATCAGCTTAGGGACAACTTTATTTCGAAAGTAGGATTTTTTTTTTGTTTGTAATTTCGCCCTTTATTATCAGTTAATTTTTTTGCTTTACTTTGCCGCTATATTGCGTCAAGGGCGGTGGTTATGGTCACTTGCAAGTGACGCAAATCGGAGGCGAACTTGTCGTGCGAAAGAGCGAGATAACGAATACACTAATAAACGGGTTAGAGGGAGCAGAGGGAGCCCACTACTATAAAGTCATTTTCAATATCTACAAACTCAATGGTGAGTGTGGCCCTCCCTCTTCTCCTTCTACTTTCTGATGCTTGGGCGCATTCGAGACGCCGAGCACTTTTCACTTCTGAACGGAGAGTCGAAGCGAGCGAACACTGTACCTGCGCTGAGCACAACGGCTTTCTCCTCGGAGTCAACGATTTACATTTCTTTGTCTTGACCAACAACAAGACGCCGTCTTGGGCTTCTTCCGTCAAACTACATTGTTACGGTTTAGCTGCAAAGGGGGCTATTCCTCAACTCCTTTCGTCAACACTTCTCGCTCTTTTGCACGACGCCTTATTTGGTAAGCCGTCGTTATAATTATCTTCACGAATCAAATTTAATTTAATTATCGCGAGTTATACATTGTCATCGCTCCGCGCATTACTTCGCAAGTGATAACCTTGAACTACTCTTGTAAATATTTAGTTTTGGTTGACTCTTTAAATAAATCTTTATTGTTCAATACAAATTCAAGAGTTGCATTGTTGTTTATTTAACCAAAGTCGATGGGTTTTGGAAACTAGCCCTGTGAAAATTTATGATTTACGGCTCAATATAATTGCTGCACGAGTAACTCCATGTACTCTCGGTAACGAGATCAACGTGAGCTGGTGACCTCGTCGCAGCCCTTACAATTTTACAGCTTCCACTGCGCACAAAGGCTACCATGCCCTAGCATTAACAAGGCATCGAGGCATCAATTATATAACTTTTACACAACTTTTACATTTACTTATTATTACAACTACTTTCGCAAAACTAAAACTAGATTAAAAATAATTAAGAAAATCTGACAGTGTTACTTTGGGAGTAAACTCCAATGATTCTTAAACATGTATTAAAAGTTTAAGATAAGTTCTTATAAGATTCATTTGAAAAAAAATTGACACCTTTGGCTAAAAAATAATTGATTTTAGAAGGGGACCTCTAAGAAACTCAGCCTGTACTTAAGCAGAAAAAAAAACTTAAAATAGGTAGTAAATAAATTACATACTTGTACAATTAGCAATACTTCGAAATTTAGAACTTTTACAAAAACGTGTAGTCGAAAGATAGTGATTTGAAACTTTAATCATTATAGGGGAAGGAAAGTTTGATTGGCTTACAATACTAAATGTACGAAAATGAGTAGATGTTTGTAAAAATATCAATATTGTTCTTATTAAAGAAAATAATGGGTTATTAATCTAAATTATGTTATCAAGTCGTAATAAGGATGTACATTACATTGAAAACAATGTTCTAAACGGATTAAAGTAAAAAGAAAAAATTTATTTAGTTATTGTTTATAAGAAATTACCATAAATGAACTACCCTACAAATATATGCAAATGTTACACTAAATTAAGTATTTTAATTGATTTAGTTTTTATAGATTACCCATTTATTGATTAAAATTCAAAGTTTAAGCTGTTGTCACGACTATCGGAAGTATTATTATAAATGATGGCGTATGTAATTGAACAATTTTAGGATTAATAGAGTTGTATAGTCAGTGGGTATTATATATGCTTCTTAGAATAAGTGTGTCCATGCATGTGACGGATGCGAATGTGTCGTTTGAGTTGTTATAATTGTTAGTGGTAAAACTTGTGTAATGAACAAGGGCTACGTGGGACCTAAGTTAAAGATTAGAAATATTTTCGTATACTATTTTTAAAAATAAAAAAATCAATAAAATTATAATGATGAATCAGGAATCACACAGGCATCTTGTAGAATTGTAATTACAAAAAAATTTGTAAAGAAACAATAGTAATCAGAAAAGTACTCTCTCTGGGTGTGGATCAAATCTTGTGTATACTAGACAGTTGCTCTAACACTTAAACTACTGAGAAGCCATACATTCACTCACACTGTAGGCTTAGACAAGCCTTAATTCTTTATTTATGAGCTGCTTCAACTCGAGAAAAAATTTTAACAGATATATTAAAAAATTATTCTAATTTTTTTCTGGTTTGGACGGTCTATTTAGAAATGTGAAGAGTAGAGCAGCACTCACTAAATTAGAACATTCTGTCACTTAGTCAGTGAAATAACCACTTGATTTTAAAGTTAAAGTTAGGTCTTATGGTCAGAGGCCTGACCAATTTGTATCAGATAGTTTAAAGCAGGTGGCGGTTTAGTCATGCATCTAATTTTTGAAAATTGTATAGCAGACGTTCATGATTGCGGTTTTCTTGAATATTGTTAATAATTAGAAAACTGTTAATTATCGTAACAAACATGCATGTGGGTTGAAAGATTACCTCTTATCAGTTTTGTTATTTTTATTTATATTATTGTATTATTATATATATTTAAATGTTTAACAAAAAAATTAATGAAAGATTTTTTCTCAGTTACGTAAACGAAAGTTGTATCATATCAATCATTATTATGTACATATTGGTGCTCTGGACACAGACAATGTCCTGCTTTAATGCGTCAACAAAAACTATAATTTTTTTTAAGTCTGGACAAAAACAATGCCTTTCCTTTTGGTCACGGATAAAGACTCTGCCCTTTTTGTCGAGTCTGAATAAAGATGTACCTTTTTCGAGCCAAGGTGATGTAAAATTCACCTATATTGGTGTTTGTAATTAGATATATGTTGTAGTAGTTATCTACAGTTATTTCAATGTACACCTCACAAAATCTTTAAAAAAAAGCTATTCTTTTGTTGTAAAACAATTATGAAAACTCCCAACACTGAAGCCACGAGACCTGCTCAGAATAATGATGACATGTTGTTTTTTTTTAATGGTGTTTGTAGATCCCCGTGCATGTAAATATTAATGTGAAAATGAGACTTTCAACATAAATACTTTGACACTAGTATTACGAAACCTTAAAATGTTTAATCATTTTTAGGAGATTCGTACTCATGAGCATCTTTCAGCTTACTAGTGGCTGTCAGCTACCAAAATCATGAATGAGAAAATCTGGAAGGATTTTTTGTCTTAGGGAAAATCGATGTATAAAATGTCAGTAAATGATACTTGGATGTTTTTCAAATTACTTTATAGTATACTTTTGGTCTGGACTAGAAAAAAGGCATAGTCTCGCCTCATTGGTGAGAAAGACACGGTCCTTAATAGTTTAGTAATGTCCGTAATATGAAATAAGTTAATGATTTATAGCATTAGTTTTTGTTTACATTAAATGGTGTAAGAGTTGCTTGACAACAAGCGTGTAAGCACAATTAAATTAATTCGCCTTAACTATACAACGTTGTCGTAGTTGTTGATAAATATTTTTCTTGAACTGGAGAATTGCAGGAAAAATTGTTATTTTAATTTTATCTCTCCTTCATCGTCTTACATAGAAAGTTGTTCTATCTCATTCACGAATTAAATCAAATCTGTTATGAAAAACGTCAAGGAATGTTTTGTATTATTATTTATTAAAGTTTAAAACCATTGTCATCTCACTTTGAGGAATGTATTGACTCTTGTGTATAAACTACTTATCAGATTAGTTTTTAAATAATTATTTGATATTAGTTATAGAACAAACTTTGTCTTCTAACAAAATAAGCAGATGTCTTCTCATATTAAGGAGTGTGTTGAATATTCTGTATAAAGTATTTATAATCTTGGTTTTTCAAAAATTTAAAAAACAAATCATAAAACAATCGTTGCCTTACATTATACAAAAAACAGTTAACGCCTTATTCTTAGAAATTAACTGACTTTTGTGTACATAGTGTCACTGAGCTAGCTCGCGAAAAACAGGTGCTTAGATCGCTCAAATAAGCCGATTTGTCGGGCATATAATTTTTCTCCGAGAATAGTCACGAATATTCGAGTGGCGTTCAGACCGCCGGAACAAACCAATGAGTTGCATGATTTGTCTGTGAGTTTACTTTTTCAAAGCACTTGTGATCTCGCGATCGAAGTTCGAGGGTTTCACTGTGGACGTTGAGCTTTTATGCGTAAAAAATACAACTAAATCACGACCTAAATAATGCTTTTCCCCGTGGTTTTTTTTTGTAGTGTAAGAGTCTAAAGTGAAAAGATTCTTATTATTCAACTATAAATTCCACAATATTGTGGAGAAATAATACACTTTGAGTAAATTATAAGTTCTTAACAAACTTAGAAAACGAACGAAGGAGATCATAGCGATGTTCTCCGAGATAGCTTACACTGTTCCTCGTTCGTGGTTCATCTGAGCACAAGGGGGCCTAACAACTGCTTTGGCGGTACAAGGGGAATGTAGAAGATTCTACTATCCGCAACCAGCCAAACCAACCGTAGGTCTGACTTGGAAAAATGTATACGCCCGTTGTCCGTACATGTTACATCCCCCATAGAGACCTGAAGTTAAATTTTATCAAGCCACTATGAGCAGTGTACCCTGAATCTGGGACGAACACTTTTGTTACGACTATCAGTTGCCCTGACTCTTGATGAGTCATTCCAGATCTAACCGTTCGCTGACAGCTTACGCGAAGTTCGCATCCACGGGGAACCTCGAGGTGGTGGTGGCGTGTCTATCGGCTCCTACCTGGAGCCACGCAATTAGCTGCGATACGAACAGGGGCACCATTTTCTGAAGGCTTTTGTTCTTCAAGCCCTTACACATCCATCTTTCAAATTTTTGTATTTGCTACTAACTTCATCTTTCTCACTCAGAACCTTCATCTTTTATTATGCTTTCACATAGCTCTGAGAAAGCGATGAAGATTTCTTGGCTTGACACGAAGTACTCGTTTTTCTTTGGCCAAGTCTCAAGCCCTGTTTTTTGCATGAATTGTTTCTGACTTTCATGTGTTTTTAGGCATTTCGAAGGTCGATGATACGAGGTATCCAGCTCCCCGCATTTGCAGGTGTCACAGTCTTTCAAGTTAAACCTGTGTAGGCTCGCATCGAAGTTGCCGTGACCAGTTAGTACCTGAATACATCTGTGGCTCGGTGTGAACCATTTAGTATTGAGTCTCTATCTGACATTCTTCAAGAATGAGTAAATTGTTCGTCCATTTCTCGAGCTGTCTCATTTTTGCTGCCAGATATTCATGGCTTCTTCCATCGTTTGTTTCTCACTTACGTCTTCAGCCAAAACTACCTTGAGGTTTCTAAAGGAAATTAGTTTTCCTTACATCAGGTTGTACAGGGCGGTTCTGCTTTAAAGAAGAAGATCAATTGAAAGTGTCCCAGCAATAACGTACAGTGCGTTCGTCGAGACAGTCCTATATGCCTTGGTAGCAGATACTAGAGTCATGTGCTGTGCACTTTCTAGCTTTCGAACATTCTGCAACGTGCGCTTATCCACCCAAGCCGCAGCCCCATATGCGACCGTGGGAGCGAACACGGCTTGGTGTATGCGTGCATACACGTAGAGAGCTGAAGTCCCCATGTGCTATTGGTGAGTCTTCTAAGTTTTTAGAAGAGTTGCGTCACTTTGTCCTTAAGGTATTTGCACTGGAATCCAAAGCTTAATCCTTGATTAATCATGATACCCAGAGGTACCTGACAGCTTTCTTTACTTTTAAACTCTTGCCTCTTATCTTGATGATAGGCGACCATAGTAACAGAGCCGTCTTTCTTCTTCTAGATTTCCTCGACTTATCAGGCCTTGGCATACCACTCATACCTGCTTTCTCAAATTCCTTGATTTTGAGATATTTTCTTTAATCTTTTTCTTAGAGATTTCTAGTTCCACGTTTTTGCTCCACCTGATAACCTCATGGACGACTTCTTGACTTTTTTTTTAATTTCATTTCGAGAGTTTTCACCTATTATCGTGACGAGATCGTCAGCGTACACAAGACACTATACGTTAGGTTTTTCCTCTAATGTTTTCAGTAGCAAATCAAAAACCAAGTTCCAACAGGTCAGTCCAAGGACCAAATCCTAGGGGCAGGCTTTTGCTGCTATTTTAGAGGCGTGCTGGTCTGCCCACCTAAGCGAGACTATACGGTTTTCGAAGTTGCTTTTTATAAGCTGGTAGATGTTCTTAGGGCAGTTTCTCACTTTCAAGGCTGAGAGGACCACTGAGTGCTGAACGTTATCGGATGCCTCCTTAATGTCGAACAGAATTATGAACGTGTACCAACTTGTAGAATTGTTGACCACTTGTTTAAGTTTTACATCGGCGTCTTCTGTTGTCTTTTGGGATGTAAGGCTGTACTGGTGAGCCGAGATACCGTTAGAGTTTAGTATTTCGTAGTTAAGTAGATTGACGATGAGCTTTCCCAAAAACTTGCCAATCATAGGAAGAAGATTTATAAGGCGATATGAGCTAGAGTTCGTGAGATTCTTGTCAAAGCTTTTCAACAGGATCATTATCATTTTCTACTTCTACTCCTAAGGAAAGTATCCACTTCCTAGGCAGGCATTCATTAGGCTCAGGAACCAATCCGAGAGAAGCTTAGTCACTTTTTTGACGACTTGCACCTTCACTAGATTGGCACCCAGTGCCTTGCCATTCTACAGTCACTCAAAGGCTAATTTGAGCTCCTCAGAAGAGGGCAGAGTCATCTTCCGTTACTGAAAGAACCTCCACCTCTCTTCTTATGCGACTGAGCTTTTGAGAGTCGTCAGCTTTGTCATCGTCCGGTACGTCATGCGTCACTGCTGAGTAGGGTATAAGCTGTATCTATCATTGACAATGTATAGTTTTCATTGGTTCTGAGCAAACTTAAAGCTGTGTGAGGAATTTTCCTAACTTTTATGCATTTGTAAATTCGGCCAAAGATATCCTCGTTACCCACAGTCTTTACAAAAATTCTTTAACTCTCATTTTTCGCGTAGAGTATTATACATTTATATGTATTTAACAGGGCTCTGTATTCACTAACAAAGACAGGGTCATGGTATCGTTTAAGCATCCTGTACGTTTTATTCAGCTCCTTCTTGGCTATTGATAGTACCTCACTCCACCATGGACTCCAACTCCTCTGCCGACTCTTTTTTGGTATAGCCTGCACGCATGCTTCTGTTATTACTTTATTCAGCGTTTGAGCATAGTTCTCGATTTCGTCGTTACCATTTAACTCTAGGTTCCCAAGTCCCTTATTTAAGAGTCTCAATAGTTAGCCCACAAATTTTTCCCAGTCCGCCTTACCAAAGTTAAATCTTGATTTAGCAAAAAAAGTTTCGCTTTCAAATTGAGAAACCCCGATGTTAAATGAGATCGATTTATGTTCTCCAGATATCTACGAACTCTGCACTCTCCAATTAATGATCCTGTGACTCATCAACGAGCTAACCATAGTGATGTCAATCTAGGATTTCCGTCCTTTTGACTCATAAGTTGGTAGTCCAGTGGCCTTATTATGGATAGACAGATCGTGGGTGGCTATTAATTTTTCAAGGGTTTCACCATGCGCGTTTGTGCCTCTTGGGCTCCAAAGCGATTATTCAGAATTCGTATCCTTGCCTATTATCACACGCTTTCTCTTAAGCTTTTGAAGTACCTTGTCCAAGTGGGCAAGGTGGGCTCTCTGTCATCGCTGAATTTAAAATAGCAGCTGATGACGCAAAATGAGACTCCGGGAACAGTGATCCCCGCTACAATACAGTATTGATTACGTAAATGCGTAATGAACAAGGTGCTATAACAATCGATAACAATTTGGATTCGTTATAACAATCGCAGCCCAGGGCTCCATAGAACAGGAGCTCATTACCTTGTTCGCGGTTAGTCCAGTGCCCTTCCAGGAATTATTCAATTTTCTCTTGGCTGGTTCTTGAAGAAGAATCACGTCTAACCTTCTTTCAGAGATCAGCCAGAGCAGCTCTCCAGTGATCCTATTAGATCTATTTACATTTAGTTGTAGGACCTTAATCTTCGAAAGCTTATTGGTGCCCGAAGCATTAGCAGATACAAAAGACAATTGGCCACTTTCAATGGGTGTGTGGCTTTCAACGTTTTAAGCTGATGCTTTGAGAAAGCATCCAGCGTTACATCTGCTCAAGCATATATGAACCTCCTTAAGGTGGTTTGTAATGAGCATTTTTGACCGTCCATCCCCTGCCCCTTCTTTATTAGACCAGCCTGTGTTAACAGGTGGCTCTAAAAAAATTTTGGGAGGTATTAAAGGATTTTTCTTTCGTCCCATGGTGTTTTTAAGTTTGAGCCACTTGGAGTTGATGAGATCTCCTTGCTGTTCGTTGCTTTCAACAGATCTCTTATTTCAAATTATTCTAAGCTTTTTTTTAAATTTTGATTTTCATTTTTGTTTGGTTCATCTGTTCCTTCCTTTATCTGGACACTGCAGCTTTCATGGATGGATTCATATTTGTATAAATATATATTTGCGAAAGATTTTCCCTCACACTAGCAACCCGAGCTCCTAGCAGGCCATTCATTCTTTCACCATCTAAGTAAGCTTAGAATTCTGAGAAGGTTATAGAGACCTCGCCTCGTGGCCGGGTGATCAAGCCGAGCCCCAGATTCCTACTCAAGTGCCATTGCTAGACTTGCGCCTTTATGTAAGTGAGCGCTGGAGCAAGTCACAGTACTAAGAAGAACGACTTAGCATATTTTCCCTGGCTAAAGGTCGCTCAAGCTTTCCAGACCCGTGCTCTCACTTTAAGTGACGGCCCCCTGAGGTTTTCGAGGCGAGGACGCTTGTTTCCAAGCCGGCTTGCTCAAAGTTAACCGCTTTACTTCACCTGTGAACAATCGATTCTTACAACATCACTTTGAGCAAGATAAAGTAACTCCTAGTTTTGCCACGATTGCAAGCTCATTCACTGTTGAGACCCGCAGCCTTACCGTTCAGCATCACGTGGATATACTAGATTAGGTCCTTACCAAGGGTACAATGGAAAACTTGGTTCCCCTTGATTTCGCTAAATGCGTACCACTACCAATACGAAAACCTTGTTTGTTACAAAATTTCTGCTTATTACGTGGATATTTATTTTCCCGATTGCCATGCCTTGTTATTATCAAAGCTTTATCCCATTGTTCCTAAATTTGTACATAATAAGGTCCACAGAACTTTTAAGCAGTAATGTAACGTAGCACACTTTTAATAACTACTCTGCAGCCAGATTTCACAAAAACGCATGTTTGTGTTTTGTTCATTCTTACAAAAATTGTTAGACAAATATCTGTTTTGCAAAACAAGAATATTATAGAAGTATTATCGGCCATACATTAGAGTTGTAGTTTAAATGACAAATATAGTCACAAAATAACTGATATGGCATGCAATAAGATACACATCAAAATAAGTTTATCTTGTAACACTTACTTGGATAACGTATATCATTAAATGTAGAATGATATTCTTAATACAACTTGGAATCCCCTTTCCATTTTCAAGTTAGAGGTTTAAATATTTGTAGTATAATGTATGAGTATAACTAACTCGTTAGGTCATCATCTCAATTTTCACAAAAAATTTAGAGTTATAGGGTATAATTATTTATAAAAATATAAAGCTATTAAAAATTTACAAGAACTGTTAAATTATTAGAGTATTACGTAAATTTATAATGTATAATTCTTGATATACAAGACATACAATATAATAAAATTGTGTAAAATAATTTTTATAACTTATAATACTAGTAAAAAAATAGTCGTTACATAGATCAGAAAGAATTTTACAAGATTTTTATATGTTTACAGTGTGAGCACCGTGAATCAATCCCGAGATCACGAATGCTTTCTTTTAGATGGTATAGGAAGTCGGATCACCTTATTGATCGGTTAGGCCCAGCGATTTACACGCAACTGCAGCTGCGACCAGTTTTCAATGCTAGCTCAACAAAGTAAAAAAAATTTGTCAATTTTTAAAGGTCGTTTTAGCAATAAAAGTGTCGCTCAGGTGTTAGTAAAAGCCTTTAGAGAGCCACTGCAATGACCATCCGCTTCATATCTGATGTATTTTGTACTATTAATTTTTAATGAAACATGTTTAATGTGACATAATGCTTAATATGTTATATATACATATTAATCTACTAAGATTATGTAGTGATCATTGAGGTTCATTACACACATCTTCTGCTTTACCCTTTCTACCCCCTCTCAGCCACCCACTTGATCTTGAGATTATTATTTTAGCCCACCTCTTGAACAGATAAAATTAAACAAATTTTTATATTATTTTCAGTATAGACTAGAATTCAAGATTCGTCAACGATAAAAATTACTTTCTAAACAATCTATTCTATTCCGAAATTATTATCACTATTGATTAAAATGTAAATTCCATTTTTGTTTTTGTATCTTACTAACGCAGCTTATAGTTGACCATGCGAAAACAGTATTTTAAAATATAATTTCATATTACTAAAACTTTGATCTTAAAATTTATTTCTAGTTACGGAAAGCGCTTAGGCTACAAAAAAGTTTTTTTCTTAATTATGTAAAAGTCAACAATGATAAGGGGCATAGCTGAATAAATAGGATAAAACTGCCTTACTATTCAGAAATCTAAGGGAATTTATGTTTGTAGTCTACTAGAATATAAAATTATTGAAGATTTATTGAGACTACAATTAAATACTGGGGCTTCTATGTGCCCTAAAATATAAATTTTGGGTTTTTTTTAAAAGTAATCTCGGTGATTTCGAAACTGATCCAAACAATTCCTAAAGAAAGCTGAAAATAAATATTGCATTAACTGAAATTTTTAAAAAATTTTTGGTGTCAAATTTGAATTTTGGCTGATGTTAGAAAATATCAAAACGTCGTATAAAATTGACTTTTAAAAGTGCAAAACAAAAAACAAAATGTTCTTTTCTTTTAAAGCCTTCTTAGCCTTTTAAAATAGTCAAGCGCCTGGTGCATGATAAGTTGAGCAGTTACCTAGAGTCTTGCAACCTTCTAGATCGGCACCATTCTGGCTTTCAGAAAGGGCACAGTACCCCGATGGCTATGCTCCACGTTTCGGACGACATCCTCTTTGCTGTTGACCAAAAAAACTGACTATTCTCGTGCTCTTCGATTTTAGCAAATCTTTCGACACTGTTTCTGACTCACTCTTACTCCATAAATTGCGAAAATTAAATTGTGATGATCAGTCCATCAGATGGTTTCATAGTTACTTACGTGATCGTAAGCAGGCCATTTCTTGCGGAGGACGAGCAGTGTCTAACTGGATGAAGCCCACCTCGGGAGTGCCTCAAGGCAGCATATTGGGGCCTCTACTATTTTAAGACTTCATTAATGATCTTCTTAGTGTCATAAGCTGTTGCAAACATGTATTTTACGCTGATGATCTACAAATCTACCAGCACTTGTACCCAGAAAATTCACGCGACGCTTTCAGTGATGTCCGAACTGACGTCAACAGTTTAGGGGGTTAGTCGGGCTCAAAGTACCTTACTTTAAATCTTTCTAAGGCTTTAGCGACGCTGGTTGGATCCTCCGACTATCTATTTGAGGTTGACCTGTCCTTATTGCCTAATTTCACCCTAACCAGCATTAACATCGGCTTTGTCAATGCAGTCAAAACGTTGGGACTGTGACTTACCCCGTCATTAAACTAGGATCGTCATTCGAGACATGTTTCTGGACAGATTTACTAAGCGCTGTTCTTACTAAAATTTTTCAAACATGCCGTATGTTTGAAGCTCAAGAAAAAACTCGTCGAAAATCTCATCTTCCCCCCCCTCGACTATATGTCAATCGCCTACCATTCCATTGACGCTACATCTAATGCAAGGCCTTACAAGGCGCTAAATGCTTGCGTCTGCTTTGTTTAAGGAAATATACTGCTGTACTCACGAGTGACGCCGTACCGAATAACTTCGGGTTGTCTGTCTGAGACTAGGCAATGTTACTACTTCCTTGGATCTCTGGTATATTCCATCTCATCACACAACCATCCGAAATACTTGCCAGTAAATTTGTTCTTAAGGTGAACAGTGACTTATTTAGACATTTAACTAGAACCCTGCCTAAACTACAACTTGGCCCACGTTTCAAAACTGATATGTTCTGCCAATCTCTTCTGATCCAGGAGTCTTACCTGCGAAATCAAACCTGCCTTCTCATCTTCGACCATGCATTAATCGCCAAATACAAAAAAGTGCTGTGGAAATCCCTCATTACTAATGAACAGGCCCATGCCCGCACCGCGTTAATTTGATGATACAGTGCCACAGACTCTCAAAGATATTAACTATACTAAACTCATAAATTAAACGTTACTTTAATTATAAAGTCTCCTCTTCGCTCAATTTATTTTTGTCTTGTGACTACTAGATAAAGTTCATTGGAACCAGGAGAGAGAGAGAGAGAGCACATGACTATGTTGCAAACTTGTCAGTTTTTTGAAAATTTCTTTCCAAGACAAGATCCTGATCGTTTTATAAGACCTTTACCATAAAAAAAAAAAGAACGGACAATAAAATTAAAAAATCTATCAAAAAGTTACTATTAATCTAGGTACTATTATGTTTCACGTTGCTGTTCCTGACTGTATGACATACTCAATTAAATATATTTGATACATTTTTACTTGTTGACTGCGACGATTCTTTACTATTCCCCCTTATATGATAAAAATGGATGAAAAATGTAAGTTTGTTATTGTTTGATAATCTAAATATTTTTTAGTTTTAAAATACACTATTACTCCTTTTAATTATTTCTCTATATTTGTTATATATTTCAGAAAACGTGTTTCATTATTTATAATTTACAATAACTTGTATTAACAGTGAGCTTTGAGGGCTTTTTTGGTAATGAGACAATAAACAATAGAATATGCAACACTTATATTTCGTAATTCAAAGTTTTACTGACTGCAAGAGATTATTTATTGTCAGCTTAAGATTTTTAAGCTAAAGCTGCTCAGCTTGGCTAGATGATAAATCGTTGACGAGAGTAGGTAACTAGCTCTAGATGTATAAGTGCTTAGTAAATATGTCTGCAGTCAATAAAATATCTGCAGTAGGCACACTCTGCACTACAGCTGTAGTATTATCAGCAAGAGTCAAAAGCTATAGGAGCGCATGAGTAACGAGACTACACAAGCAGAACAAGTGAAACAGGCAAAAATGGCTTGCTAGAACATTAGCTGAGTGACTCTCACCACCTGGCTTTGAGCCCATCTCGTACCTTCATCTGCATTGATCTCCTGCGTTTAGTGGTCGCGTTTATGCAAGTACTTTTATTCATAAATGTGTGTATGCATGTTAAAGTTTATTTGAAATAATTTGAAACATTTTAATCTAAATAAATATAATATTAATACGCGTTTCAAACTAAATTCTTATGCATAGGACATCATTCTTTTTGCCATTTATTTGAGTGTTTCGAGTATGTATAAAGGAATAATTAAAAAACAATGAACATTTTAACTTAAAACTAATTACATCAAACTACTATCTGTACAATTGTAAATATAATAAAACTGTAGTATTTTAAAGTACTTCTTATTCATACACAGAGTACAACAGTAAAACTTTTTTGTGTCTATTCCTGTACTAATAATCGGAAATAGCCAGCTTTTTACAGGGCAATTCACCAAAGTAAATCAGTGTTAGATGCAGTTATTAATTGGATAAGTAACCGTTCAAATTACAGTTTGTCATTACTATTGTGCTGACAGTTTCGGTATACGGTTGTTAATAGTATGAGATTATTTTGCTTATTAACATAAGTAAATTAACGCTTATAACATCCTTATTTGTCGTTGAATTTTTTATGTACATAATTTTGTATTACAGTGTGAAAAACTATATAAATTTGTGAAATGATCTTGTCTTCCAAATAAGAACATACCTACACCATTCCAACCCCAAATTAAGGTATGCATTTCTTTATTATTTTATACATGACTTAAAGTATCAAGACCGTTAGTTTTGTAACGGAAAAGTATGCAATATTATTTTTTACACCTTGTGCTTATAATTATGTTTAGTGGCTTATTTATCATACAATTTTATTGTTATAAATCATAAGAAGAAGACTTTTTTTAAGCTCCGAGAAAAGCACATGCATTTTTAAAAGTATCGTAATCATATACTTTAATACAGTATTAAAATCTCAGTGATGACAAAGCTTCTGACATCAAATTCACACGCAGTTAATTGTCTTAATATAAGGAATGCCTAAAAAAAGCCGGGTGTGGGTCTTGTGACCCCCAGAAAAAGTATAACTTCCAACTTAAATGTTAGTAAGCTCGGTGTACTAGAAACTAAGTAAATAAGATTACACCTTATTTGAAAAGGACTTTCAGAATCCCATCCTAAAAAAGTGAGAATTTTATTATTATTGTTACTATTATTATTATTACGTTTTCGAGCATAGGTGTGCATAAATTACAAATACTTATACTTTTTACTTATGTTATTCGCACGTTCTAAGTACATCTATATTTGATATGATATAAGACTTAAGACACGTACTAGTCGTTGGTTATGTCATGCAGGATAAAATAAAATTTTTCACCTTACTGTCCCGAAAAAAGGCAACTACTATTCGTGCATCTGATTAGACATCATATATGTACAATTAATTCTTATTAGAAGGATTGTAATTGATAAAAAAAAATATGTTTTAATTTTGGCTACCATAGAAGTAAAATAATTCACTTTATTTGATGAAGATTAAGGAAGACATCAGACATACAGGTACTTTGCATTGTAAAGTTTTTTTATCTAATTTATTTTATGCAATCATTTGTAATTAAGTATAAACATTTATCTATTCATATAACTTATTTCTACTTATCTCAAAATTTTATTAATCAGAATATAGGTATTTGTCACGTGACACTGATTGTTATGATACATGATAGAAAATAGAGAATAAGTCTATTTGCATCTAAGATACGTGGAATGTATCTTTGCCTTTGAGATATGACTTATTATTTTTATAATTATTACGATTATTTGTATAAATTCTAGTAACATATATGTTTGCAGCTTCATCAGCTTGAGCAAACATATAAGTTTAGTTGAACCGTCGAAAAATACATACCTGTAATATATATATATAGGTGTAGTAGCAGAGTGAGAAAAAAGTAGCACGTGGCGTACGTGTGATAGAGAGAAAGAGATAAAGATGGAGCGGTAGACGGCAGAGTGGTGTGATGCGAGAGAGAGAGGAGTGAAGTGTTAGTGAGTGTCAAAGAGGGGAGATGTAAGAGAGGATTTGAACTGCAGGGTGGGTGGGTTAAGTTTTTTTCGTAATGCACTTCCCCTGACATGGATGTTCACGGCCCAACATTATCAAGTCACGCGGGAGCGCGACGAGGCCAGTTTGAGAAAAACAGACGAAGCCTCGGCGACTGCGCTACTATTTACTTCTAACTCAGGTACTCGAATTTTCAAATATTAATAAATGAGTTTTTTTGTCTGCAACACTCAAGTATTCGGGCTTCTTTCGATCTACTTAGTCCAATTCTATAGCTTTACCGAGAAGTATTTACAATAAAGTCGTTGGAATAATGAAAATAAGAGATGTGTATCTCAAAATGCTCAAAACAAGATTTCTTCAGGCTCAGTGTTTGCGAAATGGTCTTATCGTTAAGTTAGCTGCGAGTCAAATATTGCGTATACGTACTAAATAGGTCTGTTCTTGAAATTAAAACAGTGCTGCCAACAGCGTATAATGTTTAAATGTTGGCTGCAGCTATTTATTCGCACATAAGTTCACTCTGTATAGTCTATATACATGTGTACACACACATGTAAGTCTACTCGTTTGCTAACGTGTTAACCTACATCGCACAAAACAATCTCTCCATTCGCATTTTCAAATATAAATGAATACTCGAGTTAGTTAGATCCTTGTAGAATAAGAATATTTTTTTGATAAATGTTTCTGATTACTTTACCAATCTTATTCCAGACAGCGAACGTGGCAATAGGAAAGATTGGTCGACAAAATGTGGGGATCGTTGTTACTTTATTTTAGACAAAAGTAATATGGATACAGTGGATGCATCGAATATTAGCTAGTAATTTGCGGTTAAGGTCCAGCCTATGTAATTATGCTGGAACTAAAGACAAAAGAGTCAAAACTAGTCAGTGGATCAGTGAAAAAAGAAAAGATCTTTTGTTCCACTTATGGTGACAAAGGAGCCACTTTGGGAAGCTTTGAATTTTATAAAGTACCTCTAAAGTAAGGTATAAACTTTATCACAAGAGATTCTTGATTGCTCTTAAGAATGCCCACTGTATCCAAAGAATTTATTGATTAAAAAGGAACGATTTCGTTATGAGTGAAGGGATTTATCAACTACGATGGTTTGCAAAGGTTTGGAAGCACAACAGCTATGTATAAAATAGTGCAAAGTAATAAAACTAAAACTTCAATAATGGATGTTTCGGTGACTGGGCAGGAGCAGTAGATTTAATTCTCCCTCATACGCCTAATCTTGGTTCGATGAGAAACTTAAAAAAGATGATCTCATTCCTGAGCTAAAACAATCGAATAAGTAAGCATTTTAGCTATCAGTATAATAGTAATAATAGTCTGGAGTGTGTGTTTTAATTTTATTTCCATTTTAGGAGATACATGCTTAGTGGATCATACAGAAAAATTCTCGAACTGCCAAAGTACTTGAATTGGAAGATCATGTACATCATCTGCCTAAGTGACTTGATTCTGTTGGACATAGATGAGCTGAAGGAAATAAATCCACCTAAAGACGATCCAGGTGTGTAAAATGTATTGTGAACAATTTTTTTTTTGTTCAACTTTCAAAACAGTACTAATTTAAATTTTTAAATTTCATATATTTCAGAAGGTCAATTCAAAGCATTGACTATTCAAATGTCTCTAAGGTCAAGGCAACGTTTCACGAGGCTTATAAAACTAAATTCTTATGCATAGGACATCATTCTTTNCAATAGGAAAGATTGTTCGACAAAATGTGTGGATCATTGTTACTTCATTTTAGACAAAAGTAATATGGATACAATGGATGCATTGAATGTTAGCTGGTAATTTGTGGTTAAGGTCCAACCTATGCAATTATGCTGGAACTAAAGACAAAAGAGTCAAAAGTAGTCAGTAGATCAGTGAAAAAATAAAAGATCTTTTGTTCCACTTATGGTGACAAAGGAGCCACTTTGGGAAGCTTTGAATTTTATAAAGTACCTCTAAAGTAAGGTATAAACTTTATCACAAGTATGCATAGGACATCATTCTTTTTGCCATTTATTTGAGTGTTTCGAGTATGTATAAAGGAATAATTAAAAAACAATGAACATTTTAACTTAAAACTAATTACATCAAACTACTATCTGTACAATTGTAAATATAATAAAACTGTAGTATTTAGATTTATAAGGCGATATGAGCTAGAGTTCGTGAGATTCTTGTCAAAGCTTTTCAACAGGATCATTATCATTTTCTACTTCTACTCCTAAGGAAAGTATCCACTTCCTAGGCAGGCATTCATTAGGCTCAGGAACCAATCCGAGAGAAGCTTAGTCACTTTTTTGACGACTTGCACCTTCACTAGATTGGCACCCAGTGCCTTGCCATTCTACAGTCACTCAAAGGCTAATTTGAGCTCCTCAGAAGAGGGCAGAGTCATCTTCCGTTACTGAAAGAACCTCCACCTCTCTTCTTATGCGACTGAGCTTTTGAGAGTCGTCAGCTTTGTCATCGTCCGGTACGTCATGCGTCACTGCTGAGTAGGGTATAAGCTGTATCTATCATTGACAATGTATAGTTTTCATTGGTTCTGAGCAAACTTAAAGCTGTGTGAGGAATTTTCCTAACTTTTATGCATTTGTAAATTCGGCCAAAGATATCCTCGTTACCCACAGTCTTTACAAAAATTCTTTAACTCTCATTTTTCGCGTAGAGTATTATACATTTATATGTATTTAACAGGGCTCTGTATTCACTAACAAAGACAGGGTCATGGTATCGTTTAAGCATCCTGTACGTTTTATTCAGCTCCTTCTTGGCTATTGATAGTACCTCACTCCACCATGGACTCCAACTCCTCTGCCGACTCTTTTTTGGTATAGCCTGCACGCATGCTTCTGTTATTACTTTATTCAGCGTTTGAGCATAGTTCTCGATTTCGTCGTTACCATTTAACTCTAGGTTCCCAAGTCCCTTATTTAAGAGTCTCAATAGTTAGCCCACAAATTTTTCCCAGTCCGCCTTACCAAAGTTAAATCTTGATTTAGCAAAAAAAGTTTCGCTTTCAAATTGAGAAACCCCGATGTTAAATGAGATCGATTTATGTTCTCCAGATATCTACGAACTCTGCACTCTCCAATTAATGATCCTGTGACTCATCAACGAGCTAACCATAGTGATGTCAATCTAGGATTTCCGTCCTTTTGACTCATAAGTTGGTAGTCCAGTGGCCTTATTATGGATAGACAGATCGTGGGTGGCTATTAATTTTTCAAGGGTTTCACCATGCGCGTTTGTGCCTCTTGGGCTCCAAAGCGATTATTCAGAATTCGTATCCTTGCCTATTATCACACGCTTTCTCTTAANGAACAATATTACCCTGCTGCACCAATAAAGATTCTAATTTAATCCTTACTGGACTTAATTTTTCCTTCGAAATCCTGCATTGCATTCCGTACAAATATGTACAATACAAATTTATCTCCTGTGTGGATATAACTGTGTCCTTAAATCGCCTGGAGTCGAAAAGAATAGCTCGCATTCCGTGTTTTCACATGGGTGTTCAGCAAACTCGTAGTGCTGAACATTTTTCCGCATACCAAGCAGCCTGGAAATGCGTTTAAGTATTTAAAAAAATTTTTGATTGATTAATTATTTTTTTTCATCGATTCTCAGGTGCCTTTTCATCAAGGAAGGCCTGTCGAAGCATTTGCCGCAGAACTGAGAGTAAATAAACGTTGCGAAATCTTTGTTATGCTTGAAAAATTTGTTTTTTTATTGAAAAAAAAGTTATTTTACAAATACTTTTATGTCACTTGTGAACAACCGATAAAAAATAGAAAAAAAAATAGGAAAAAATTTATGTTTCAAACACCGTGAAAAGCTGTAATAATCAGAGTACAAAATACAAACAAATGTAATAATCATAGTACAAACTTTAAAGTTTTTTCATTCAATAAACGTGGGTGTTAAGTTAAAAATTAAAAAACAAGTCTTAAAAATAAGTTGTTCGTGAAGTTTTCTTAACGTCTATCATCTTGGTTTTGATAACGCTCTTCACGCTGACGTTGCTGATTTGCTTGCCTATCAGCATTATGACGAGCAGTGGACACAAGTTCACCAAAGAACTGGGCATATGATCGTAAATTGTTAACGAAAATATTTTGATGATATCGTCCTCGTGCTCGTCAAGCAGCCACGCCTCTTGGTCTTTTTTCTATATCATTTTATTTTTTTTATGTTTGTTTTTTTGTTTCATAGGTAAAAAATTAATTATCACCTTTTGTTCTCTATACCATCACCACCTTGAACAGCACCTCCTTGACTAATGGCACCTCCACGATTAACAGCTTCTCTACGACCAACACCACCTCCAAGACCAACGACACCTCCATGACCGACAGCTTCTTGCTGACCCTCAGTACCTACATGACCAACGGCATCTCCATTACTTCCATGACCTAGGACTTCTCCCTGACTAGCAACACCTCCTTGACCAATAGCTTCTCCACGATTAACAGCATTTCCGTGTCCAACTGCACCTCCTTAAGCAGCAATACCACCACCATTAGCATTACCAGCATTAATGCTACCACTAGCATGTCCACCCAGAGCAACACCACCACTTTCAGCATCTGATCCATTGGCTGCATGTACTTTCTGACTACGCGAGTTATCTTAAATCAACATAACTTTTTGTTATTTTTCCTTAATTAAAAGTCAATCCATGTATTTAAACATGTATGCTAAATAAAAAAAAAAAAAATAACAAGTGAAAATAAAATACAATAGCTTTCTCTAAGTTAATTTTTAAATGTAACAGTAACTTAACAGAATAAAGTTTAATAGAAGAGCTTACTAAGACACATAGATATAGATAGCTTGATTGAGTATTCGAAAAACTAAGAGGAATAGGGCAACAACCAGTTAAGTAAAAGTGAAAAGTGTATTATTAGTGAAAAAATATTTTACCAAAACTGATGTTTTCCATTTTGGTATCCAAATTTCGTAATAAATCATCAAACTGAAGCAAATGTTTTTAATGAAATATTANGCGAACTTACCCTTCAAAGGTGAAAAAAATTTGGCAAGATTATGTTGATGTTAATTAAATATTCAAAGCTTTACGTAAGGTTAAGAGAAACAATCCTATTTATAAACATACAAAACTTCCATGTTCTCCAGATACACTATTAGATGATATCAATTTGGGAAAATCTGTTAACTATTCAGCTAAGAGCTATTCTACTAGTCTGTGGTGCGCAACCTTATTAGTCTGCTAAAAGTGACTCCAATAGTCTGAGATAAATAGACATATCAACATTTTTAAAAATTAACGTTTATTAAAATGTTAAATAATATAACAGTTACACGTAAAAATTTCTGACGAATAACATACAGTTTAAAAAAAAAATTTTTTACTTACTTCGTCGTTCGATTTCATGGTAAAAGACTTTTTACTTTAGAAAAGACAAACACGAGTGTATCCCAAATTTTGACGTAGTTACACAAGCTTCCACTAGCTTCCCAATATGCGACGATTGGTGTAGTATTTCATTCCATTCCGTAATTATACCCATTGGTGAAGCACTAGTGCGCTAGTGGTAACACTGAAAGTTGACGTCACGGTACGATGCCGAAGTAAAAGTGGAATGGAAGGTGCGCAGGGGTATATTCCAATTGAGAACTCATTCTAAATGGTGCTCTGACGAGTGTACCCGAGTACGCAATGCAATCAATTTTTTATTCAGAACGTTCCGAATAAAATGTTCGTGGCACAGGAGATATAAGGTATGTTCGCTAGCCAGTTTTGGACGAATGCGAGTAACTTGCATTGGTCTGGCCCGAACTTGATCTGGCCGTGTCCAGAAAGCTGAGTGTGGGCACTTTAGACGCACGTTAATTTTGTCGGTCTGTCACATTCCTGTACAATGTTAAGTTGCTCCTATTTTTTCTGCATGAGATTCGTAATCAAATTCTCTTTAATTTGGTTTTTTTTTTTTTTTTTTAGCCAGCGAAAATGAGAATGCACGCTTTTTTCTTATACTGGCTGGCTCTCTCTCTGTTGCCACTGCTACTCTCTGTGCTCCCCCCCTCTCTTCAGGTGCACTTACACTTTCTGGCTGATGGGTCGCTGTGCTCACTTGCTGTCTCTCTCTCTCTCTCTCTCTCTCTCTCTGTGTCGCCACTGCTATACTCTGTGCTCTTCCCTCTCTCTAAAAGTGCCCGCTTTTTTCTTACACTTTCTGGCTGATGGGTCCCCGTTCCCAACCGTCCTTATATACAGGAAATACACGGGAAGTATATATCCCATCGTAACCCGCGATAAAGAAATTCGTTCTAAAAATGCAAAATTTGCTGGCCATAAGAGGCTATGATACTTCTGTTATTTAGCATTGACAGTATTTCCGCATCAGACGGCGCTGTTTTAGATTGCTACTCTCAGTGAATGCAGACTACAAAGTAAAATGTGTTCACTCTTAAATTTAACATAGTTCTAGTATTCGCTTTGTGTAGTAATCTTAAACAACGCCACCTGTATGAGAGAAAACATTGATAGGAGAATACATGGCCTCTAATGGACAGCAAACGTTTATCATTTTACCCATAAGGAGGCTCCCTCGTGACAGTTCCCTAACCTAGGCCAGGTCAATTTAATAGTGTAAAATGTGCTGAATCCAATAGTTTAATTATTTAAAGTGTTACCCAAGAATTTCGAAATATTCTATTGAAATTTGATTGAGTCATTGAATTTCCACAGGTTAACATATAATTTCCTGGCAATAGTGGTGCCAATTATACCTAAGTCGTTAAGAAAATTTGTGACCTTCAACGAGGGTTTACAACTCTGTATGAGGGAGCCTCCTTAAGTTTTACGCATCTTTGACACTTACAAGAGTGGTTTTTGTGAATCAATTTTTATTACACTGTTGAAAATTTTTAGGTATAAAAATATAAAATAAATATAAAAATTGTTATACGTTTATCAAAAATTCTTGATTATGAAACAATCCGATTTTTATTGTCACAGATGCGTGCAAATTGAAAATCAAAAATTAGTTACAGTTTGCAGTCCACAAAAGGCTATGCATTCTTGTGACTTAGTATCACCGTTTTTTTCTAATACAGATGGCACTGTTTTACATTACTGCACGGAGTGAATTCTCACATCAATCAATACAATTTTTACAAATTAGCTGCATCACTTACAAAACGTTGTATACACGTGGACCTGTCCAAGCGAAATTTACGTAGAATTGTCTAATCTACAAAATTCCACTTGGATTCTACGTGGAACGTACATGGAATCCACGTAGATTTCACGTGGACTTGTTCAAAAACTCAACGTGGACTCGTTCTCGTAAATTATGTGTACAATTTTGATTAGTCTTTTCTACGTGGATCTGTCCACAAGGAATTCACGTGTAAATGGCAAAATTCAAAAAAATTCCATGAATACAAGTCCAAGTGGATTCTACGTGGAATTGGGGAAATTCGAAAAATTTCTACGTGGAATCGGTTAAGCCAAAAAATTCTACGTGGAATCGACAAAGTCTAGTTGCACTTCAAAATATTAAGAACATAGTTTTATTTATTTAAAACTCAATGCACGCTTCTCGACGTTTTTAATGTTTCCTACCATTTTATTAAACATTTGTCATCATTCTACGTGCTTCCAAGTACATAATACATTATTTTTCTTGATTAAAAATTGTATTGGCATATAAACTAAATATGGATATGTATTTGATAAAATCTTTTTTTGTTATAATCGTATCTTTTTACTTTATTTGTAGGGATCTGCTTTGCTACCGTTGCATTAGTAGTGCCTGTAAGCTTATAGTTAATTTATCATTTACATGGGTAATATTTATGAATAATTATTTATATCATTTTACTTCTGTTGTATTCAGCCATTAACTGTTCTTTAATTTCTTTTTTAGTAGTGTAGTTACAATTTTTCTGGATAAGTTACATGAGCAGTAACACGGTAAGTATTATTTTTCGTATTTTTAAATCTGTTAACTATTCAGCTAAGAGCTATTCTACTAGTCTGTGGTGCGCAACCTTATTAGTCTGCTAAAAGTGACTCCAATAGTCTGAGATACGCAACTTGATTAGTCTGCTGAGAGCGACTCCACTAGTCTGCGATACGCGACTCTATTAGTCTGCTAAGAGTGACTTAAGTGGTCTTTGATATATGACTTCAGTATTTAAAAAAAAATTGTTTCCGTCGTAAATTCGTGTGAAAGTAACATTATTTTAAAATATTACCTTTAAAAAGAAAACACTTGTCATGGACATAGTAAGTATTGAAGATTTCAGTGAGCAGAGGAGAAAAATTGTTGAAAAGTCGTGTTTGGAAGATGACATTATTAATTATTTTAACAGACTCTTGTCCTTTCATTCAGATTATAAGCCATTTATTATGTGGAAAATACAGATTAATCTTTTATTAGAAGTACCTTAAACTAAACATCATATTCAGATATTGTTTTCATCACCAACCAGTGGCGATCCTATTGACATTGGGCATTGGGTCACATCGTACTATAATACCGACAATATTTATATATATATATATTTATAAATATTCGATTCATTAAATAACAAAGAACTTCACGAAGACTTTAAGAGAGTTTCAAGGGTAATACACCCACATTACTTTCATGAAAGTAAAAGCATAATCTTTCCTGACGTTAAAAAACAATTGAACACAATAGATTGTGGTGTTTTTGCTATAGGATTTGCAATTTCATTATACTGTGGATTAAAGCCTTGTAATATCATTCCAGTCCCTATTACAAAACACCCCAGATTATTTTGACAGAAATATTATACTGAATGATGAATGTCTTAATAATTTACACATTGATTATTTTAATCAAATATTACATTCTGTGTCATGGTATGACCCTCGCTCTACACTATATCTGCAGGACATGTCAAAAATAACTGCGGTGGACAAAAACACTCGACATATACAAATTTTATTTGAACGAGGGTCACCAATTGGTCATTTCACATGAACTTCTTATGACTCTATGACTTTATATGTTTATGATTTATTAAATAAAAAACGACTTGGTAAAGATTGTGTTGATTTTTTTACAAAACTGCATCCGTATTGCTTCAAAGAGCTATTCACTTTTGTTGTATTTCTCACAGTTCAAAGCCAATCAAATGTGAGTATAGCTTTTGCTGCATCAGTTTTATTTGGATACAAACCTGAAAAGGTTATGTATAAAGAAAACAAGATGCGTCAACACTTATTGACGATGTTAGACAAAAGGCTGATAGAAAATTTCTCTTGCTGTAATGCACATTTTGATCAATATAATTGTTCACAAATTATTACAGGTTTAAAAAACATTCTAAGTACGAAATTTTTTAATAAGTCATCGATTAATCAAAAAAGCGTAAATTAAAAATTGTATGTAAATGAATGCAAAAATAAGAACCACAATGAGAAAAGTCTATAAAATCGCAGAAATCACATACAAAATGCCTATTATAAAAACAATAGGCAAACAATTTTACAAGCCAGAAAAAAAAAGAATGAAAGGAAAATACAAAAATTTTGATGAAAAGTCAAGTATAGCTAATTGTTATGATTCCGAAAGATTGATTAATGGAAAAACAGCAGATTCATGTGAGTGATGTGTGTACAAGTAAAAAAATTAAGCTGAATGAAAAAAATAAACTAAGTTAAGGTTTAATAGATTTTAATATTAAAAACAAAATGGATGCTGTTGAGAACATGTAAACTTTATCCGCTTAAAAAAGAGTAATGAAAATAAAAATCATGACCAAGATTATAGGAAAAGAATTAAAAAAAACAAAAAATTTATAAGTCACGCAATACACAAAAGATTAAAGAAAATTTCCGAAAGTACTATGCATGTAACCGCAATGAAATGTTATTTATAAGGAAAAGATATTACGAAATAAATAAAACAAAATTACAGGATAATTGGAAAAATTATCAAGCTAAGACCATACTTAAAAAATAAATAAACAAGAAAAAAAATACTACAGCTTTACTTCAAGATCATGAAAAATATGCGAAAAACATTATTTTGAAGTTGAAACGTTCTTCTGACATAGATTGTCGTATGAAAGCTGAAGGTATCGTTTCAACTGCCACTTGCCTCAGAGACAATTACATGACGGAATTACAAAATTTGTTGAAAAATCTGCAGAACAAGGTCGAATTATCTCTAACTCATCTAGGTGATATATCGATTGATGAAAATAAACAATGTACATTGACAGCTTTGTGTGGTATACTAAAACACACTTCGTCTTCAGAAAAATATTTCTGCGATATTTCTTACGATTTTTAAAATGATTTGGTTGATACAGTTGTTGTAAATGAGATGGGTCAATCCACTAATACATTACCAATCACTAAAGAAAACAATAAAACAAAAACATGGTTGTGTAATGATTATTGCAAAATAGTCGATATTAATGTTTTTAAAGAAATTGAATCTTTGTACCTGGAAATTCTGAAAGTTGATAATTAGAGTGTGCATAAATTTTTTTCAGGAATCGATTTTCGTTCAGCTTTAGTTTATGATCCTCATAAAATTGGCCACCCTCATGCCTGCTATGTTAATTCACTCTTATGCGCTTCAAAATTCTTAAAGATGCAAGTTTTATCCCCACACTATCCACATTTACGAAATGTTAAGCAATTAATCTACGAATTGAGACAATTATGTAATATTAACGCAAAAATACACAAAGCGCTTCATATTGCAGATGTAGAATCACTGAATAATATTGCTCGAGAATCTAAACATTTGGGTATTCCTCTTGTAAGTCGTCAGAATGTTACAGAAGTAAGCATGAATGAGTCAGAACTAAGACAAAAATTTCATATTGGCATTAAAAAGTACACCACAATTGTTTCAGATCCCCCATCTGTGTCTTGTGTATTATCTATTAGATTGTTTTGTAAGAGAGATGTTCAATCATTTGATGATATTTTTCTCAATGTTGTGTTTGAATTACTTAGTATTAGAAATACTATTATACAAAAACTGAAAGAATCTGACGGAACTACAACTTTTGCTGAGAGTTTTATTTGTAGGACTTGCTCCACAAAAGTCAAAAATGATATTATGCCATTGGATTGCTTTTTAAATAATCTCTTTGTCAAAGAAGTTCCTGAAGAACTTCAAAGTCTCAATATGTTTGAAAAAATTTTGATACTAAGATCAAAAGCCTTCCAGACCATACAAAAAATGGATACTGTCATGAACAAAAATTTACCTTATTACGTAAAACTTGATGAAGTTTTTGGTACGACATTTCACTTACCCGTACCCACAGAAGAGACTTTAAAAAAAATATGTCCTGATACTGACCCCATTAATGTTAATCAAGAATTATTTATTTTAGTAAGAACTTACCCTTCAAAGGTGAAAAAAATTTGGCAAGATTATGTTGATGTTAATTAAATATTCAAAGCTTTACGTAAGGTTAAGAGAAACAATCCTATTTATAAACATACAAAACTTCCATGTTCTCCAGATACACTATTAGATGATATCAATTTGGGAGTCAAAAGCGAAGACAACTCCAATAAATTGGAAAAAAATAGTCAGAATTCTGATGAAAAAGTGCAAGCTATGCTAACTAAAAAATCTCAATCTGATCCATATTATGAGCACTATACGATATATCCTTTGCACGATAAAAAGAGAAATGAATCTGATGCTTCTTCGTATCAAATGTTGCAGGTTCATGCAACTGCGATAGACAATAGGGCTAAAGATTTAGACTTAAAATGATTTCCAGATTTCTATCCAGACGGTCAATGGGGTCAATATGCAGAAAGAAATCTAGAATTGAGGGATTTCGATTATATTAAATGTCGGCTAGCGTCTAAACATCCACACTTTAGATTAAGCCATCAATACCTTTTTCATTCACTATTTAATAAGACAATGAGACAGATAAATGCTGGCATATTTCACACTCTTAATATTGTTGATCCACGTTACAACTGTCAGATATTTTGAAAATAAATTTAAGGCTGTGTTAGCTTATATGACATCATCCTCAAATCCTATAGGCGAAGTGATTCACTATTATTATGTTCGTGAATACCAAGGTAGAGGTTTACCTCACTATCATTGTTTGTTCTGGATTAAAGATGCTCCAATTTATGGAAAAAATTCTAAGGAAGAGGTTCAAGAATTTATTTTGAAATACATTACATGTCGTAAGCCTGATAAAATGATTTCTTCAGAACTTTATCGACGGGTTTTGGCGTATCAACAACATAAACATAACAATTACTGCATGCGCAAGAAAAAAACAAAAACTCCATTCAAAAAAGTTTGTCGGTTTGGATTCCTGCGACTGATAACTGATGAACTGATTTTAAGAGACGTATCTATTGCTATCGCTAACAGAATAAAATTAAAAAAAAAGAGCAAATATTATGATTTTCCACTTTCTAAAGATAAACAATCCATAAATAACTATATGCCCGCTCTTCTGTTGATTTGGGAAGGAAATAACGATGCTTGGTTTATTGGGGAATCACCCTATTTATTAACCAAATATATTTGCAAATATGGAACAAAAGGTGAAAAGAATAGCTTGGATTTTTCAGATGTTAGAACAAACAAATCATTGTACAGTTTGCTTTGGTCGTTTTCCTTGCGTGCTTTGCATCACAGAGAATATGGAGCAATCGAAGTGGCTGATACACTTTTAGGGCATCCTTTACGTGCCACTGATTGTGACACAGTGATTAAATGGTTAAACGTTAACATGCTACTTTACAGAGCTTATTCAATTCTTCCACAGTGCGGAGGATTCTATCCGAACACTGTCACAACAACCTTGTGAAAACTGTTTTTAAACAGTATTTTTCAAAAAATAGTATTGACGTCTTATCATTAAGGATATTTGCTGGCAAACATTTTGGGTCACGGAACAAACAAAATGTTGCAGATTTTCTGAGATAATTGTGTAACAGATTACTTATATTACAGAACTGTTTAAAGCATGACATAATCGAAATAACAAGGTATTCTAACACTAATTGTGATTACCGAATCCAAGAAAATACATCAAATAGTATTTTAGATCTTCTAATACCTGACCATTGAGGATCATGTACATTGCAAGAAATTATAGATTATAATATTGATAATTAGTATGCAATCGATGACTACTGTATCAATGGTTGCCTATTAAAAAAAAATTGAAAAGGTAAATATTCATGTGCGTAATACTGTACTTTTTGCTCAATTTTTATTGTGTGCTAATTCTAGAACAGTAGATACAAAAATACATAATTTAAAAATAAATGCCATACCAACAGCAAAAGTAATGATTAATGACAAAAGATACAAAGTTTCAAGTGGCATATTCCACCACAAAAGCATTTCAGGAGGTCATTATACAAATATGTTAAGGCAGAATAACAACTGGTTGCATGTACATGATTCAATAATTACAAAAAAACAATGGCCGAAAGGCACAAAAGACATACACATAACTGTTTTAGAACAAATTTAGACACAACAAATAGGTAATTGTTTCCAAGATAATATTATGTTATGATAAATAATTTTCACCAAACAATTCATTACTCATTTATAAAGTTACTCTTCTCTTAAAAAGTTTTGATATCCTCATTAAAACTGAAAATACACTTATAATGAATTGCTTATTACTACTTCTCAGAAATGTGTGATGGTATGCAATTTTTTTTTTTTTTATAATTAAATGCTATATTTTTCCGTATTAACCCTTTGTGTTGCACAATATACAAAAAAATTTATGAATGATCAAACTTCTAGCTTACAAAGTCACAAAATCGATGAAAATATGTCAAGTTTATGGTTATTTCCTGTGTCAAAATACATAGTTTCCTATTATAATAAGATCTTAAATTTTTTCCAATACTTGATTAATGCATGAAAATACTTTCTAAGCAAAACATTCAAATCTGCAAAAAAAACAGTAATTATAATTAAAATTAACATTTTTTTCTGATGTACTATGGAGTTAAATGAACAATCTTATCCTCACACATTCAAATAACGTGAACGGTTTTATAAGAAAAAATAAAAAGTCTTATAACATTAAAATGTATGTTATTGTCACGATCTTTTAAATATTGAAATCTGTTTTTTTATTATTTCTTAGCATGAATTCTACATTTGGAGTAGTTATATATTTGTCCTAAGATGAAACCTATTGTAACGAGGCAGTAAATGATGAAAATAATGTTGAACGATTTATACCATAACGACCGCCGAACATGTGAATCAATGGGCATACAGTAACTTTACTATACATTCTTATTACATAACTTGCCAGGCTCTATATTAAAGTTTTTTAGTTAATCTTTAACAAGTACTAAGATCGTCTTAGCTACCTTTGTTTTTGACATTCTGGCATATTAATTCTGGATTTGTAAAAACATTTATTTAAATCACTAATATTATAAACGAATGGTATAAATGTGAAGAAACCTCTTCTGGTTTAAAATTATTGCCAGCTACCATCTACAACAGTTATTTATTGAAACTTACTTATCCGTTAATTTAGGAATCTACCCATCTATCTAGCCATCTATCTATTTATCTATCAATGTACACCCAATGTAAATTAATTCGCGGAGTGACCGAGGCAGCGGATCCACGAGTTTCAGTGTTGGCGAGTATTAAAGTAGGTGAGGTTCCATGCTAGCTGCCGTGTAGTATCTGTAATAGTGACACTTAACCCAGAGAACCACTGCTCGGCCAGTCCGGGAGTATATTAACGCCGGATATAAATATCCAGGAAGATTCCATTAATGTATACTGAATAATATTTTAGTCACTTATATTTTATAACAGATACACAGACAAAAGGAAAAAACTCCAAAATAGAGCCTGGCTAGTTATGTTATAAGCATGTATAGTAAAGTTACTGTATGCCCATTGATTCACATGTTCGGCGGTCGTTATGGTATGAATCGTTCAACATTATTTTCATCATTCACTGCCTAGTTACAATAGGTTTTATCTTAGGACAAATGTATAACTACTCTAAATGTAGAATTCATGCTAAGAAATAATTAAAAAAATGATTTCAATATTTAAAAGATCGTGGCAATAACATACATTTTAAAGTTATAAGACTTTTTATTTTTTCTTATAAAACCGTTCACGTTACGTGAATGTGTGAGGATAAGATTGTTCATTTAACTCCATAATACATTAGAAAAAATGTTAGTTTTGATCATACTTACTGTTTTTTTTGCAGATTTAAATGTTTTGCTTAGGAAGCATTTTCATGCATTAATCAAGTATTGGAAAAAATATTACATCTTATTATAATAGGATACTATGTATTTTGACACAGGAAATAACCATAAACATGACATTTTTATTCGATTTCATGACTTTGTAAGCTAGAAGTTTCATCTTTCATCAATTTTTTTGTATATTGCGCAACACAAAGAGTTAATACGGATAAGTTTTACGTCAAAAATATTTTTCAATACGTATTAAACAAAAGTGTACCCCGTTTGCCTTATTATCTTTACTTTTGATGTTTATCTAAACGTTTATTCTATTTTTTTTTTATTAATATGAGATTTTAATAATAAAAAATAACTTTTCTGTGTGATAATAATATCAATCATAATTTAAATAGTCAATAGCAGATTTATCGAGCAAACGGCCACAACAGGTTTCAGATCATTGTGCTTCGGTTCTCAATGACTTTAAAAAATATGTGTTACCAACATGCTTTGTACTTCATGCCGTAACTATTGACGGTATTTTTTTTTAACTCACTGCAAAGACATTTTTATGATATTGTAAATAACAAATTAGTTTTTCGTTGCTGGCAGAACTTGTTTTACGCATCAAAAGAGTACAAATAATAAACATTAAAAAAAAGCGTACTTATATCGATAAAAAAATTAATTTTGTCAAGAGTTTTACACTTCGTACAGCAAGTAAACACGTAGAAGATATACTTAAAACTATTTTTGGCAAATAAAAGTAATGCTGAAGTGCAAAAAATGCGATAAAAATAGTAAAAATTAAAAACAAAATCAGCCGTAGTGTCGCATTTGATCCTAGGAAGATGTAAAAATCGCTAGCGAGCATGGCCTGCGTCTCAACAGGTGACCCCCCTTCCTTGGTCCAGGGTCACTTCCTTTCGTGCCTTCGATTGTACTGGGGTTGACTATGCAGGCCCCGTCGACATACTCACATACTCACCATCAGAGGACGAGGGATCCACACTTCAAAGGGGTACATCACCCTCCTTGTGTGCTTGACCCCGAAGGCCGTGCACCTCGAGCTGGTTGGAGATCTCTCTGCTGCCTTGTTCTTGGCTACTCTCACGCGCTTCTCTGGTCGCCAAGGCCGTCCGTTCGAGCTATGAAGCGACAACGCTACCTGTTTTCGTCAAGCTGACCACGAACTCCGGGAAGCACTGCAGCAGATCAAGCTGGAGGGCGAGCTCATCGCTGGGACCCTGGCTAACCAAGGTATCGATTGGCGCTTCATTCCGCCTGAAGCTTCTCACTTTGGCGGTCTCTGGGAGGCTGGCGTTAAGTCTGTCAAGGGACACCTCCGACGTGTCATTGGCAGCCGACACCTTACTTACGAGAAGCTCTCAACCGTGTTAGTTAGCATCGAAATCGTGCTCAATAGTCGACCCTTTCTCCCACTCTCTGGAGAAGTTGATGACCTTGAAGTGCTCACGCCCGGCCATTTCATTACCGGAGCCCCTCTAAACTCTATCATCGAGGCCCCTCTTGCAGAGCAGTGCCCCGACAGGCTTGCCGATTGGGAGCTTGTGCGCAGTCTTCGAGCTCAGTTTTGGACGTGCTGGAGCCGGAAATACCTTAACACCCTCCAGCAGTGCCCTAAGTGGACCACGCCACGCCAAAATTTCGCCGTTGGAGACCTCGTAGCTGTCCTCGATCCTACCCTCCTTTCCGTGGTCAGCCGCTGGCCTCTTGGATGGATCCTGCGTGTGCACCCGGGCCACGACTGGCTAGTTTGAGCCACCATCATCAGAACCTTCACTGGCGAGTACCTCCGGCCAGTCACCAAGCTCGCACTCCTGCCAGTTAAGACCTCGAGTGGGCGTCCTTCATCACCCGTCCACAGTGCTCCAGATAACACGCGTACGGCGGGCGGGACTACTGTTGTGTTCCAGGAACAAGGTGGGCGGGATGTTTGACCCCCGTCCAGACCACTGTCTTGGCCGGTATTTAAATTGCCTGGTCTCACCAACCAATCGCCCGTCCTGCATTTGGAGAGGTCTCTAGCGGGAGCAGGATGTGTGGTGCCGTCTGAGCGGTGGGCGCGGTCTGGAGTCAGTCGTCTTTAACGAGTCAACACGGCATCACCGTTTTCTTCTCTTCTACGTCTTGTATCGTCTACACAGTGTTCTTTCACTTAATAGTCTGCTTGTACCGAATTGAATAAACCGACTTTTAAAAAGACACAAGGTCAAGTGAAGTTGATTCATCCGCCCAACACGGTGTAAGTAAATTGATTTATTCACATCATTTATCTTATGATTCTTTAATTTGGTGAATACGTAAAAGAGCTAAATTACCTTTATTATCAGGCAAATCCTTCTTAAAAAATTCTTCTCATTTGTTTCATAATTTTATCATCCTTAACGTTTGTTGAAATTAAAAAACCAAAAAAAAAATTGTATGGATTGATAGGAAATCAAAGCAGCAATAGTTTTTTTTAAAATGCCATCTATTTTTTCATCATTGTATATAAGTCCATTGCAACTGTAGAATCTTTGCAAGTTTTATATATAATCTCTTGATGTGTTCTTACATCTTTGAACGATGTTGAAACAGTTACTTCATTTAAAACAAATTTAAAAAAAATCTTACATGATCTTTTGAAGATACAGTGTTTAATCTACCTATTGCAGAATTTTTTGTAACATTTTTTCTTCTTTACGAAGTTTTTAATTTATTTTAAAAAAGGAAGTATTTTTAATTGCTTGTATACTTCATGGATTTCGCAAAG
The DNA here is from genome assembly GCF_000648655.2 of Copidosoma floridanum. Next base: position 139,290 of record NW_019379611.1, on the reverse strand, counting down.
TCATCATACTTATTTAATTCAATCCAAACTGTAAACTGTGTTTTGCAGTTTTTTATTAAAGTTTTAATATTATTTTGTTTGAATACAAGTTCTTGTTTGTTTTAAAAATAAACAGCTAAATTTTCAACTATATGACTTCTACCACAAATTGAAAATTCTTGCAATCTTTAAGCTGGTTCCATTGGACCTTCATATCTAGCAACAACGTAACTATTAAGTTTATCTATGTTTCTTGACCTTCGTCTTTTAATTGTTGAATGTTAATGTATGCTCTGTCAGTACCTTTATGCATGTAATCATAAATATTTTTTATGCTTCATTGGAGTTGACTTTGATATGACATTTATATTTTATCAAAAAAAAATTCATTAATTCATGTACTAAAATTTTTTTTTGACTCGAAAATTTATAAACATATTGTTCAGAAATATTATTTTGTTTTGTATATTTCGGACAACAACTCATTTGAACTAAAACTAAATTTGTAAAAGATTTTGGAAAATTTTTTGTACATTCTTTGTCAACCATACAAGAACTTTATTCTGTATGAGGTCCATGAAGCATGTGTTTAACCACTGTTTTTTTGAGTTTTGTATTGCCAGAAGAAGTTTCAAGCGAAATAATTGCATAAATTTGTTCATGTGAAATAACTTTGTTATCATAATGCATAGTTATTAAAATCTGTGAAATACCGGTAAATTAAAAACTACCAATTATTTTTTTCCCCTCCTTCGTAAGGAAATCTCCATGTAGATTTGAAAGCAATTCGAGCAAGAATCCACGTGCATCTGAAAAGAGGCATGAATCACCTGCAAGTTACTCGTAGCTGCAGCACGATGACCAACTATGATTCATGCACATGCACGAGGGCCTATGCTGACCGAAAACAACGAGCAAAGTAAAAACGAAATAATTATGAAAATCAATTGATGCAATAATTCAACTGGGAACAGCTGCGCTAAAGCTTACTATTAGATATTAGTATATATAGATTAAGTTTAAAAGACGCAATGTTAAAAACTAAAATAACTTAGAGTTAAGACCAAGCTTAGACTAAGCGTAATATCAGCAAATGCTAGAAATATTACATATGGCTAATACAACCTGTTCACGCTACACCATTAGCCAGCAACAATATTACATAAGCCTACAAAAGCAATCTTATTGACTTTCAAAGAATTATCCGATTTTTACCATTCATGTTCGCAGGCTCATGGCTTACTGCACAACCCTGTTGTATCGCGTTAACAATTTCATAAACACACTGCAATAGCCTAAATTGCAATCTTGTTAAAAACTGTCACTGTTTCAAATGTAAGGGAAAACGGGAAAGTCATGGCACTTCCCTCTTTTTCTGACGCAGAGATGTCGAGACAGGGAGTCCGCACTCTTGCTCCCAACACGGGTAACGGAATTTCCGATTCCCCAGGGCACCCTGAGCCGACTTCCTCTCCTACGACAAGCAGAGAAAACCATCGTTTACCAAATGCTACTAAAGTTTTGAAATACATTTACAACTAACAATGAATACAAACTATTAGTGAATCTAAGTAAGTTAACAATGTAACAGTTTGTGACAAGCACCCCGCTACTGTTTCTATAGATATACGTGTTTTAACCACAGAAACCGCTGTTGTTAATTAATCATTCATTACTATTACTTTAGTAGCATTTGGTAAACGATGGTTTTCTCTGCTTGTCGTAGGAGAGGAAGTCGGCTCAGGGTGCCCTGGGGAATCGGAAATTCCGTTACCCGTGTTGGGAGCAAGAGTGCGGACTCTCTGTCTCGACATCTCTGCGTCAGAAAAAGAGGGAAGTGCCATGACTTTCCCGTTTTCCCTTACATTTGAAACAGTGACAGTTTTTAACAAGATTGCAATTTAGGCTATTGCAGTGTGTTTATGAAATTGTTAACGCGATACAACAGGGTTGTGCAGTAAGCCATGAGCCTGCGAACATGAATGGTAAAAATCGGATAATTCTTTGAAAGTCAATAAGATTGCTTTTGTAGGCTTATGTAATATTGTTGCTGGCTAATGGTGTAGCGTGAACAGGTTGTATTAGCCATATGTAATATTTCTAGCATTTGCTGATATTACGCTTAGTCTAAGCTTGGTCTTAACTCTAAGTTATTTTAGTTTTTAACATTGCGTCTTTTAAACTTAATCTATATATACTAATATCTAATAGTAAGCTTTAGCGCAGCTGTTCCCAGTTGAATTATTGCATCAATTGATTTTCATAATTATTTCGTTTTTACTTTGCTCGTTGTTTTCGGTCAGCATAGGCCCTCGTGCATGTGCATGAATCATAGTTGGTCATCGTGCTGCAGCTACGAGTAACTTGCAGGTGATTCATGCCTCTTTTCAGATGCACGTGGATTCTTGCTCGAATTGCTTTCAAATCTACATGGAGATTTCCTTACGAAGGAGGGGAAAAAAATAATTGGTAGTTTTTAATTTACCGGTATTTCACAGATTTTAATAACTATGCATTATGATAACAAAGTTATTTCACATGAACAAATTTATGCAATTATTTCGCTTGAAACTTCTTCTGGCAATACAAAACTCAAAAAAACAGTGGTTAAACACATGCTTCATGGACCTCATACAGAATAAAGTTCTTGTATGGTTGACAAAGAATGTACAAAAAATTTTCCAAAATCTTTTACAAATTTAGTTTTAGTTCAAATGAGTTGTTGTCCGAAATATACAAAACAAAATAATATTTCTGAACAATATGTTTATAAATTTTCGAGTCAAAAAAAAATTTTAGTACATGAATTAATGAATTTTTTTTTGATAAAATATAAATGTCATATCAAAGTCAACTCCAATGAAGCATAAAAAATATTTATGATTACATGCATAAAGGTACTGACAGAGCATACATTAACATTCAACAATTAAAAGACGAAGGTCAAGAAACATAGATAAACTTAATAGTTACGTTGTTGCTAGATATGAAGGTCCAATGGAACCAGCTTAAAGATTGCAAGAATTTTCAATTTGTGGTAGCAGTCATATAGTTGAAAATTTAGCTGTTTATTTTTGCAGCATTTTTTGTCTTGTTTTTTCTTCTTTTCGTATTTTTTCTTTTATTTTAAACTGGGAAGTATTTTTTATTGTTTGTATTGTTTTTGGTTTTTGTGATGTCTTTGTGCTTTTTTTGTTGTATCCAAGCTGTTAACTGTGTTTTGTTTTTTTTTATTAATTTTTTACTTTTTTTTTGTTTGAATATGTTTTCTTGTTTTTTTTAATAATAAACAGCTAAATTTTCAACTATATGACTTCTACCACAAATTGAAAATTCTTGCAATCTTTAAGCTGGTTCCATTGGACCTTCATATCTAGCAACAACGTAACTATTAAGTTTATCTATGTTTCTTNCACAGTTTACAGTTTGGATTGAATTAAATAAGTATGATGACTTTGCGAAATCCATGAAGTATACAAGCAATTAAAAATACTTCCTTTTTTAAAATAAATTAAAAACTTCGTAAAGAAGAAAAAATGTTACAAAAAATTCTGCAATAGGTAGATTAAACACTGTATCTTCAAAAGATCATGTAAGATTTTTTTTAAATTTGTTTTAAATGAAGTAACTGTTTCAACATCGTTCAAAGATGTAAGAACACATCAAGAGATTATATATAAAACTTGCAAAGATTCTACAGTTGCAATGGACTTATATACAATGATGAAAAAATAGATGGCATTTTAAAAAAAACTATTGCTGCTTTGATTTCCTATCAATCCATACAATTTTTTTTTTGGTTTTTTAATTTCAACAAACGTTAAGGATGATAAAATTATGAAACAAATGAGAAGAATTTTTTAAGAAGGATTTGCCTGATAATAAAGGTAATTTAGCTCTTTTACGTATTCACCAAATTAAAGAATCATAAGATAAATGATGTGAATAAATCAATTTACTTACACCGTGTTGGGCGGATGAATCAACTTCACTTGACCTTGTGTCTTTTTAAAAGTCGGTTTATTCAATTCGGTACAAGCAGACTATTAAGTGAAAGAACACTGTGTAGACGATACAAGACGTAGAAGAGAAGAAAACGGTGATGCCGTGTTGACTCGTTAAAGACGACTGACTCCAGACCGCGCCCACCGCTCAGACGGCACCACACATCCTGCTCCCGCTAGAGACCTCTCCAAATGCAGGACGGGCGATTGGTTGGTGAGACCAGGCAATTTAAATACCGGCCAAGACAGTGGTCTGGACGGGGGTCAAACATCCCGCCCACCTTGTTCCTGGAACACAACAGTAGTCCCGCCCGCCGTACGCGTGTTATCTGGAGCACTGTGGACGGGTGATGAAGGACGCCCACTCGAGGTCTTAACTGGCAGGAGTGCGAGCTTGGTGACTGGCCGGAGGTACTCGCCAGTGAAGGTTCTGATGATGGTGGCTCAAACTAGCCAGTCGTGGCCCGGGTGCACACGCAGGATCCATCCAAGAGGCCAGCGGCTGACCACGGAAAGGAGGGTAGGATCGAGGACAGCTACGAGGTCTCCAACGGCGAAATTTTGGCGTGGCGTGGTCCACTTAGGGCACTGCTGGAGGGTGTTAAGGTATTTCCGGCTCCAGCACGTCCAAAACTGAGCTCGAAGACTGCGCACAAGCTCCCAATCGGCAAGCCTGTCGGGGCACTGCTCTGCAAGAGGGGCCTCGATGATAGAGTTTAGAGGGGCTCCGGTAATGAAATGGCCGGGCGTGAGCACTTCAAGGTCATCAACTTCTCCAGAGAGTGGGAGAAAGGGTCGACTATTGAGCACGATTTCGATGCTAACTAACACGGTTGAGAGCTTCTCGTAAGTAAGGTGTCGGCTGCCAATGACACGTCGGAGGTGTCCCTTGACAGACTTAACGCCAGCCTCCCAGAGACCGCCAAAGTGAGAAGCTTCAGGCGGAATGAAGCGCCAATCGATACCTTGGTTAGCCAGGGTCCCAGCGATGAGCTCGCCCTCCAGCTTGATCTGCTGCAGTGCTTCCCGGAGTTCGTGGTCAGCTTGACGAAAACAGGTAGCGTTGTCGCTTCATAGCTCGAACGGACGGCCTTGGCGACCAGAGAAGCGCGTGAGAGTAGCCAAGAACAAGGCAGCAGAGAGATCTCCAACCAGCTCGAGGTGCACGGCCTTCGGGGTCAAGCACACAAGGAGGGTGATGTACCCCTTTGAAGTGTGGATCCCTCGTCCTCTGATGGTGAGTATGTGAGTATGTCGACGGGGCCTGCATAGTCAACCCCAGTACAATCGAAGGCACGAAAGGAAGTGACCCTGGACCAAGGAAGGGGGGTCACCTGTTGAGACGCAGGCCATGCTCGCTAGCGAGCGCAAAGGAGACAACGCCGCAAAAAAGTCTTGATTCGACGGGTACCGCCAATGATCCAAGCGCATCTTGCAACGTAAGCTCTGGTGACCCTGAAATCTCCGTGCAACGCGCGAGAATGCGCCCAGGACAAGATGAGGTGAGATAGGGTGCAGGAGCCGTGGTGATCAGAGGGTGCTACTCGTCGTAGGTCAGCGCAGAGAGCTGAATCCACCCACCAACACGGAGGACTCCGTCGAAGCAGCGAAAGCTCCCTTGCGAAGGCGCCCTCTTGGCTTAGACGAACACAGGCCAGGAACGCATCTTTTAGCTCGATCGTGGTCAAAAAGGACGTCACTGACCGGTTACGTGTCCAACCAAGGCGAGCACGAACTTATCGGCGTAAACGGGCAAGAGCCCGGAGCAAGGTGCCAACGTCGGAGAATCGATCAAGTAGATGGGCTTCGGACCGCTGGACGACGCAGCAGGTGACAGGCGTTAATGGCCGTGTAATCAGATCCTCGTGCGGCCAACACTACGGGTTATTCGACAGCCGGGCTGGACCATGCCACCACGAACTCTGTAGATGAAGTTGGCCGACATCAGCGCCGCGGGACGCAACATCAGCTGGATCTGATGAGGTTGGCACGTAGCGCCAGATGTTAGACGGTAGTAGCTCCTGGATGTAGGCAACATAGTTGTCGACCAAGGCATTCCCTGTGGGCTCCACGGAACGAAGCCAGCGCTGGACGATTTGGGAGTCAGTCCACGCACGGCAGTTTTCGATAGGGACACCGAGCTCCGTTGATGTCAATTAAAGCAGATTGGCTGCGAGTAGTGCGGCTTGGAGCTCAAGACGGGGTATTGTCATCAGAGGCTGGGGCGAAGAAGCTGGCTTTAGAGTTCGGATTGGAACGAGCTTGGTTTTAGCCAAAAGAATGTGGCAGCGCACTAAACCTTTAGAGTCGGTAAGTCGAGAAAAAGTTACAGCTGCCATGGCGCGGTGGCTTGCATCGGATAAGGCGTGGAGCTGCAGATCCAAATCGGGTGACCATCCAATCAAGCGTGGGATAGCAAACCCATGGATCACCTGAAGCTCGGAGGCAAAAACTGACCACTGACGGGCCATTGACGGTGGCACGACCTCATTCCAGTCGAGTTCAGTGCGCCATAAATCCTGGAGCAGAAACTTGGCGTTCAGGATGGTAGGGGCCAGCCAGCCACACGATTCAAAAAGCCGTGCCAGAGTGGCGAGAATTGTCCGCTTCGTGTCTTGAGCCTGAACTCGGGGAGGAATAAGACGGAAATGGTCTGAGGATGGATCCCAGCTAACGCCAAGCTCACTCACAAAACCATCAGTGGCTTGCTCTTGCCAAGTGGAGCACTCTTCTTCTTGGAGATCGTCTAAAAGCTCAGGCACGTTTGCTACCCATTTTCTCATCGGAAACCCTCCAGCTTGCAACAGGCAGATAAGCTGGTTTCGGAGTTCACGTGCGGCATCGAGTTTGTCAGCGCCGGAAAGGATGTCATCTGCATAGCGATCACGCATGGCAGCAGTTGCAGCTCCAGGCCACCTGTGGCCTTCATCCTCGCACAACTGCTGGATGATCCGCAGTGACAAGTAAGGCGAGAAAAAAACGCCGTAAGTGACTGTGAGCAGCTGATTTTGTAATCACGTATGTAGTTTCATCTGTATTTACACTGGTAAAGTCACTTGGAATTCTACTTGGAATTCCACTTGGAATTCCAAATGGGATTTTGGATTGGAAACTCCAAGAGTCATTCCAAGTGGAATTACAAATGACCACTGAAGATACATTTTTGCCTTTTTTAAAATAGTTAAAATTGAAATTTCACGCAGTATAATGGTTATGTTAGGTGTTATTATCCATATAGTAACACCAAATCAGAAAGGTTCAAGTATTTGTTCTCAGATTTTGGAAAAATAGATTTTTTTATTTTTCGTTCAAATTTTCTTGAAATAACTTGAACCCCTCTGCTTAGGTGTTACTATATGGATGATAACCCTTAATGAGAACATTAAACCGCTTGAAATTTTAATTTTAACTATTTTAAAAAAGGAAAAAATGTACCTTTAGTGGTCATTTGTAATTCCACTTGAAATGCCACTTGGAATGACACTTAGAGTTTCCAATCCAAAATCCCATGTGGAATTTCAAGTAAAATTCCAAGTGACTTTACAAGTGTAAATACAGATGGAATTACATATGTGATTAAAAAATATCAATCAGTAGGGTAGGCGGAATGCTTGGATCTGGGCTCCACACGATGCATTGCAGGTCAACGTCCTGAGGGTTAACTTGAATTTGGCGAAACATCATCCGGGCGTCGGTGCAGAATGCGAAGCGATGTCTACGCCAGCGTAGCAGGACCGTTGGCAAGGTTGCCTGGAGCCTCGGCCCAGTGTGCAGGACATCGTTGAGACTGTATCCACTCGAGGTCACGTGCGAGGCATTAAAGACGATGTGCAGCTTTCATCCTCGATCCCCACGCTGCCAGATGCCATGGTGCGGGATGTAGCTCACAGGACAAGTCGGCGTGGAGACCAGAGCATCTGACAATGGCCTCATACGGCCCAGCGCGACGTACTCGTCCATGAATCGAGAGTACTCGATGGCCATATCTGGGTTCCAATGAAGGAAAGCAGGCTTGCAGGGACCTTAAGGATGCTCAGGCGCTCTGTGCACTGTCACCAAGGAGATGGAGGGCGTCCTGCTTCGAGGGAAGCCTCACTATGTAGCGATTTGGACGGACAATCTTTGACAGAATTGGCCCGCTTCAAGCAATTGAAACAGAGCCTTTCGCGGAATACGACGTTCTTCTTGGCCATCTCGTTTAAGCCTTGGAACTCGCTGCAGTGGCCTAGATAGTGAGCACCATGACAGGTAGGGCAGATAAGCGAGCTTTCTTGAGTTGCAAGGGTTCGGAAGCTCCGGGTGGCTGAAGAGGGTGCCGTAGTACGTGAGCTGGAGGGCACAGGAGTGCGTGTTACGCGAGAAGCTTCAACAGAGTGGAGAGTGCGACACTCGCGACGAAGGAAAGACGCCAAGATAGTAGACGTGGCTATGTTAACTTCTAGTTCCGGGCTGGATGCCTCGAGCTTCTCCAACTCATCCTCCCAGGCCCATCTAGTAGATGGATCCAAGCTCGTGGTGGCGAGTGAGACGAACCAATCGTCCCAGTGGTCCACAGGGTGACCTAGAGCGCGGAGTTGGTCTCGATGGCGCTTGAGGGTGTCCAGCAGTGTCTATAGATTTTCAGCGGACTCTTCCCACATGGGTTTGATGCTGCGCAACGTCGAGAGATGATCGTGCACAAGAAACCAGCGGTGATCATACCACGTCTCGAGGAGGACTCCCAGTTTTCCTGCCAACCAAACTGAGGGATGCTGATGGATGGCAGTCTTGGCCCACGACGCTGAATGATATCGGTTGAAAGAACCGGAAAATTAGGTGGCTTCGGCTGTAGGTGGTTGTGGTGGTCGTAGATGCTGGACCGTGCAGCAATATAGTCGATCTCGGCTGAGGCGTACACGTTACCCACAGCATCTACCGTAGCAGTTGTGGCCGCTTCCAGCAGGGCTACATGGTTAGCCTGGAAGTCACGCCAATACTCGTCAAGAAGTTCGAGCCGAGCTTTGACAAGACCCAGGGTCCATTGATTATCCTTGGTGTCAATGGCGGTCTGCGAGAATCGGGTGCTGACGTTCCCGAGTGATTGCTGCGTCGCGAGCAAAGACGTAGTGCTGTCGTCCCTGTAAAAGACAGAGAGTTCGATGTGTACTCCGTTTAACGTATGTGGCGTGTACCAATACAGAGTGGCATGCAGCGTGGGCACGTGGCGGCTGCGGCAGTTCATAACCTACACAGCGTGCCTTGACGTGAGCCTGGTGTGCGACGTGGGCTCATGGCGGCTGCAGCATTCTCTAACCAACATACACGGTTCTCTGCATGAGGCGTGGGCACACGGTGACCACGGCCACTACATGGAGAGGACTCTCAAGGACTCTCTCGAGTTGATGGGTGATACGACCTTGACGAGATCATAACCCAGCAGAACCTGGCACACGCCGCTTCCTGAGCAATCATGAACCTCGTGGCATCACTTGCTGCCAAGAGCTTATTGCTCCCGAGGCAATGGTGGAGAGGTGCGCCCTAATGCTAATGCATAAATGTACTCACATGATAACGATCAGCGTTGCACCCAGACGATCCTCACGCGGCTGTGACGCGCGATCCGGATCGAAGGACCAGATGTTGGGCAGATGAATCAATTTCACTCGCCCTTGTGTCTTTTCAAAAGTCGGTTTATTCAATTCAGTACAAGTAGAGTATCAAGTGAAAGAACACTGTGTAGACGAGACAAGACGTAGAAGAGAAAAAAACGGTGATGCCGTGTCGACTCGTTAAAGATGACTGACTCCAGACGCGCCCACCGCTCGGAGGACGCCACACACCCTGCTCCCGCTAGAGACCTCTCCAAATGCAGGACGGGCAATTGGTTAATGAGACTGGGCAATTCAAATACAGGCCAAGACAGTGGTCCGGATGGGGGTTGAACACACGAAAAAATAAAAAATAAAAAAAAAATGCAAACAAAGTAATATGTTTTAGTAGATAAATGTCAAACTTAATGTATAGAAGTTACAATAATAACTAGAAAAAAGTATTTCATATTATTTGCGAAAAAAAAAAAAATATTTTCTCTGGTCATGGTCCAGGAGGGTCATAAAAAAAATTATTGATATAAAACGTGAATTGATCTCTTCATTTCTCAAAATAGAGAAATTATGTTGATGGTATAGACTGGCAAAGCATTAATTTTGCTTTTAAAAGGGATGACAAGTTAAAGAACTTTTAGACTTTCTTTCGATCTTAAAAATATAGAAAGTGCCCCTTCAGAATTCAAGTTAAATAAACAGAAATTAGAAGAAATTGATCAAATTACATAGGATGAGGCTTCAATGTTTTTAAAAAAAGCGTTAGAAATGGTTAACAAAAATGGTTAAAAAAAATTTTAAAAGCACTAGTAAGTTATCCAAAAACCGTTATAACAGCTCTTTTAAAAAAAAATGAACACAAATATAAGAAATACATTCGAGCTTACTAATGCTTTTATAATTTTTTTAAATTTTAATTGGTTATCTTGTTTAGTATGTACTTATAATGTAGAAATTAAAAAAATTTTAGGTCACAAAACTTAAAACGTAAGTAATCATAAAATACAAGTAGGAAAAATGCAAAGTAATGTTGCACTAAGGAAAAAAAAAAAAAACCATTTGTTCCATAAGAGATTTGAACCCAGTACCGCAAAAAATAACGCAGCGCAAAAGTACTAACAAACTGAGCTTCCAACACATGGGAGTTAATAGGACTAAAAGTCACTTATGTTTTATAGTAAAGTTCCACAGCTTAAGATAGAATTGCAGTCAAGCAATGTATTAACGGTTAACAAACATAAGTTATTACAAAAAAAAAAAAAAAAAACAAGACTCCAGTGCACTGGATTATTTAAGTAAAGGTGTTCGTATATGAGTGATTAATATTACTAATTTAAGAAAAAAAATAAAAAGAATTGAGAGCACTGTGTCGTTGTGGTCAATTCGTTTGTTTTTATTCAATAATGTCACTTACCGTAAAAGTGAAGGATTATTGAGTACACTGGGTTGTTGGAGTGTTCATTCATAAATAAACGAAAATATTACCTGATTAGTGTTCAACTCGTCATTTGTTGAGAAATGAAAGAAACAACATTATTAATTGGACAAATATGGTTTTGTTTCTATAGCTGAATGATCAACTGCATTTAGTGAGGTTATTTTGCTTTCAGAGAGGAAAAGCAAGAAAAGTAATACATTAAGCACTTCTCCGTGCATATGTGAGTATACAACGAGCGTGCGGTGGCTCAGTCGGCTAGGTCGTGGATTGAGACGCGAGAGACCATGGTTCAATTCCCGGCCATAGTACGACTTTTTCGGGCAAGTACCTCTGTGATTTTTCACATGTGCTTTTTCACCACGCAATGCTCCTCGAGGAGAGTTTAGGTGACCTTCTCGCAGCAAAATTGCCTAATTTCCCCCTACTCCCCTCCCAGTATTGTGAGGCCTCCCATCCCTCTTCCCTTCCTTCTCCCAAGTGCTAAGTGCCCTGTGTAGTGCCCTTTATAGGAGCCGGACGTAAAGCACTATAATATAAAAAAAAAAGTGAGTATACAACAATAGCTATAGGTATACAGTCAGTTGCATGCATATACGTATAGATTTAGCTTCCCCTCTCCATCACGGATGCACACATTTGGATTTCTCATTTCTCCCTTTCTCATATCCCTTCAGCTCTCCCACGAACTGGGCCTTCGAGCCGTCAGCCATTAGAAAACGTGTGCATAGTTCCTTTGCTGGCCACGATGGATTGGTGCTCAAATTAGCGTCAAAACATCGGCAAACTCCTTAGAAGAGTCACTGACAATCTCCGTACTAATTTCTGGTAGTAGAAATCCATGAAACATGTACGATACTTCGGATCAGAAATAAAAATTTGAGGAAGCCTCCACTCTGATGTATTGACTAGGTACGCTATTAACCTGTCACAAATTTCGCAGTGCATATATCATGTAGTATACACCGTATACAGCATTCTTAGTATGTGTTACTGTCCACTGTTAGCTGCTGGTGCTACTACCTATTATATAGGATTTCAAAAACGTACACATACTTATTTAATATCTCAGCTCTGTGATTGGCTAGAATCCATACATATCCTTACAAAAAAGTCATGTACATACTGTAAGCGTGACGCTTTTTCGTACTCCTGTACAAACTTGCATAGGCACGTGTAGGCAAGACTTTTACTTATTTGTCATCGTGCAAAACAACCCCTTCTAGACTGTAGGTGAGTGCTTCAGTGATTGTCATCTCATTTCTCTATACTGATAAACTAGTGTACCAGGCTTGACTTGAAGATGATTGTCACGCCGAAGAGACCGATGTTCAAAGCCACAACGCTGTGATTCTTGAGGTAATGTAAGGATTTTTTCGAGGCAGCAAGTGTATGGTAAGAGTGACGTATTGAATAATCTTTCATAAACATTCGTCAGCACGTGTAAGCAACATTTTCACCTTTTTATGCTTGTGCAATAAAATTTCCATCTAAAATATTGTTCGTGCTTTAGTGTTTGCCGTCTATCATCTCTGCACTGGTACACTTGTGCACCAGCTCACAGTACCGGGCTTTGACTTGAAGATCATCGTCAAACCGGGGAGGGCAGCGTTTAGAGCCGTGACGTAGTTAACCTCAAGTTCATGTAAGATTTTCGTCGAGACAGTAATTGTATGGTAAGCGTGACGTTTTTCATACTCTTTTACAAACATCGATTGGCACGTGTAGGCACCATTTTAACCTATTTATTTTAGAGTGAAACAACTTCCATCTAGAATTTAATCAGTGCTTTAGGGCTTTTTACTCCATACATCTGTACTGCTACACTTGTGCACAAGATCCCAATACCAATTTTTGACTTAAAGATGAAGATCATTGTCACGCTGGGGGACTAGTGTTTAGAGCCGTGACGTAGCTATTTTTGAGGTACTGTAGGCTTTTGTCAAATAAGCATAAAATCAACGATTGTGTATGAATTTGTTACCATGAGGCTAACTTTTTTTTAAAAATTTTTAGCACTATGGAGATTCAAGAAAATCCTGGCCAAAGAGAAGGCAGCACGAGATATTTTTACGAAGGTTTTTTGTATCACGCTGATTCCAGAAATCCCTTAATTCTTTGTTGCACTTCTCAATAGTCCTTACGTTACCCAGGCTGATTATATCTGCGAGAAGATAGAACGCTGGAGGACAGCAGAGAGCATGAAGGAAATATTGCAGATAACTTGATTCTACAAAAAGAGAATTTCAGATTTGCAATATTTGAAGAGTGCAGGACAAATTATGACAGCTTTCGAGATATTTTTAATCGTATGAGCAGGGAGTAAGTACATGATATATATGTATGAACATACATGCACATGTACGTGTAAAAAATAAAAATTTATTTACTCCTTATACTCTTGCAAGAGCATCATATTTTTAATTTTAAGGTGTAACGAAAAATAATTCTAGCTATCTTATCAAGAGTCCTCACAGATCCTTACTGACACAAGGATTATGTGATTTACTATTTGAATCAACTTCTTCATTTTTAATTTCATTAACAATTCATTAAACATATCGATATTGGTGTCGTATACCTCTCAGTTTGTTCAACAGTTCTATATCGTTACTTGGCATAATTTCTTGATAAATTTAATTACCATATCAGTTACTTATATTTTTAAGACCGTATACGTGCCTATCAATGTGAGTTATTTTACAATTGAATTATTGGTCATAACATAAAGTCACTATGATGACCTCCATTATTAAAAAAGCGAGGCATACGTTATCAAATATTTTTTTCAAGGTATAGAGTACCAGAGTCAATTCAACATGAAAGGAATGGTAAATTCCTGATATGGGGATTACCACCCAAATGACTTTTTTTGTATCAATTAAAAGTTATGAAAGTGTTCTAGATTGGTGTGAAATCCAGTTCTAAACAATCATTAAATTTTTTTTAAAAAAAAAAGAAACTTAAAAAAAAAATGACCACTTACTTACCGTTTTTTCATTATTTGGAGTTCAACCGATGGACATGTGTCTCCAAGATAATCAATCACAACTGTTCCTCTAAGCTGCTTAGGAGAAAATGTACTTAAAAAGTGAAAGCTTACTTGTCCAAAATACTGTTCTCTCTTTTCGAAAATGACTGTCCAAAAACTTTTGATGATCTGGAAAAGGTTTGATCTTAGAGCTGGGCATCTGTTAACTAGTGACAGTTCGAGAGATAAGTGTTATAATATTCAGTATAATAAATTGACAACAGATTAACATTATATCTTCAATTTTCTACCAAAGTTTTATTTTCGTAATCATTAACAAACTAGTTTGCCCACCAATTCTTAATAGTAAAAGTAATGCAGCTTACATTGTGTATAATCAAACGACCAAAGCCTACTCCCAGAATTATGAGAAAAGCCAGTTATGTATCATGTCATTATATTTCAGTGGAAGAGATGAACTATGACAAAAGTTTGTAGAGTAGATTTTTATTGATGGTGGAATATAAACAATTATAAGATTTCAAAAACTCATTGCTCAAGCTGACAGTAAAGCTAGATGCTCAACCCCAAGATCAAAGTTTTATTTTGATCATGAGAAGCTTTTGGAAAGTCTTAAGTACTTGAGAAGTGGAACTGTAAGTGGAACAAGCTTTTACTTCTCACGTTTTCTTCGAAGAAAATGAGAGCAATCAATGGAATTGATTTTCTTTGGAATATATGTCCATCGGTCAAACTCTTAATAACGAAAAAACGAAAATTTGATTGTAACTTTGTTATAAAGTTTCTTAAAAACGAATGACAAGATGTAAAAATTGTTTGAAACTCAATTGTAAACCAGTCTAAAGCAATTTCCTAAATTTTAATTGAAATAACAAAAACTTTCCTCCGGTGGTAATCACCGCCTAAGAAATATACAAGTATTATAGTGCTTACTTAATCAAATACTTGAGATACTTTTAAGTATGGATTGACTTTTTGAATTTTATTTTATCCACTTTCAAACATGAGCTTCCAAACAACACCTTTCCAAAAGCTTCTCATGATCAAAATAAAACTTTGATCTTGGGGCTGAGAATCTGGATATAGCCTGTCAGCTTGAGCAACGAGTGTTTGAAATCTTAGAATTGCCATTATTCCACCACCAATAAAAATTAACTCTACAAATTTTTGTGATAGCTCATCTCTTCCACTCAAATATAATGACATGATACATAACTGGCTTTTTTCATAATTCTGGGAATAGGCTTTGTTTGTTTGATTTATACACAAAGTAAGGTGCATCACTTTTAAAATTAATAACTGGTTTACTTACCGGAAAGCTTCTTATAAAATCAAAATTTTAGTCCTACAACTGGGTATCTGGCTACTAAGAGCTTGAGGGTTGAGTGTCACAAGTATACAGAGTCATAATATAATAACTTATGAACTTTCTATCTTGATGCTTCTAACTAAGTTTAATTGTAATAATTATTAACAAACTAGTAACAAATACAAGGAAACTATGATAAAGGTTAGTAGAGTGGATTTTAAATGGTAGTGGAATAATGACAATTAGAAGATTTTAAACACTCAATGCTCAAGCTGACAGTAAAGCTAGATGCTCAACCCCAAGATCAAAGTATTATTTTGATCATGAGAAGCTTTTGGAAAGGTGTTGTTCGGTAGTCTATGTTTGAAAGTAGATAAAATAAAATTTAAAAAGTCAATCCATACTTAAAAGTAACTTATATCTCAAGTATTTGATCAAGTAAACATTAAAATACTTGTATATTTTTTATGCGGTGATTACCACTGGAGGGAAGTTTTTGTTATTTTGATTAAAATTTAGAAAATTGCTGTAGATTGGCTTACAATTGAGTTCCAAATAATGTTCACATCTTGTCATTCGTTTTTAAGAAGCTTTATAACAAAGTTACAATCTAATTTTCGTTTTTTCATTTTTAAGAGTTTGACCGATAGACATGCAGTGTTCCAAAGAAAATTAATTTCATTGACTGCTCTCATTTTCTTCAAAGAAAACGTGAAATGGAAAAGTTTGATCCGCTTACAGTTCCACTTCTCAAGTACTTATGAACTTCCAAAAGCTTCTCATGATCAAAATAAAACTTATCCCTCAAACTTTTACTAGTTAACAGATGCTTAGCTCCAAGATCAAACCTTTTTCAGATCTTAAAAAGCTTTTGGACAGTTATTCTTGAGAAGTGGAACAGTATTTGGGAAAATTAAACTTTTACTCTTTAAGTATATTTCCTCCCAAGCAGCTTAGAAAAACAGTTGTGATTGATAATCTGGGGGACACATGCCCATCAGTTGAAGTCAAAATAATAAAAGATTTAAAAGTAAGTGGTAATGAAGTTCTGAGACTTTTTACTTAAAAATAACAATATGGATCAGTTGTTACGAAAATTATATAATTTTTATTTGGAATATCATTATTTTTTTTACTAAAATAATGCACGTGCATATCACTTTGTCAGTATTAATAATTAATAATAATAATAGTAAAAATCATATTATCAATAAGTGTAATAATTATTATTTTTACTTTAATTGCGATTATAGTTTGTATAATAAATTTTTTAATAATAGTTATAATAAAGAGAAAAAAATTAAATCAAAATATGTGCCTTGGGTGGCAGTCAAGGCATCAGTAATTCACCGCGTTTTGATAATATATACATATATATTGAAAATTATTACTACCTACAATTCAAACTGTCCTGTACACTTGTTCTTCTTAATTATTTTCACAGATTCTTACCCAATTTAGGATTCTGTAGTTGGTGCTCCAGTTTTTAAACATGATATTTTCAATATCTGAGTGTTTTTACATATACTTTTGTTACAGAAGGGAATTAGATACGTGCACGTTTTTTTAATTCATCAGAACTTGCAAGCGTTTTATAAATGATGAGTTGACAAGCAACCTGTCGGTTCCTATATATAGTTCTAGTACATACTAAGTGTCTCTTAGCCATTTGCTTCAATGACTTAATAGTGTATATAATGTAGCAATGTATTGTGGGGGCGAATCAGCATAATAAAACTAAGAATTGTTTAGTTACCTAGGATGTCATCTACCTAATCATGATATAAAAATACTAAAAGACCAAACTAGCTGATATGAAAAAATTTGTATTATGTGATGTAGTCATGTTACTTTTCATTTCAGAGTCGATACGTAAACCAAGTAAAGAAAGATAATAAGACAAAAGTTCTTAAAATATTTTATTTTTAGAAAGAGGTTTCGAGGTTTCACAGGCCATTTTCAAATCGAATCGCTGTCCACTGAAATGAAGAGAGAAAGACGAAAGAACGTTCCAGTTACTCTAGTATCGTTGAGTGCTGTTGGTGAAACTTTGCAAAACTATCCTCCTATTGCAGGAATTTACAGAGGAGCAGCTTGATCAGTTAACGGTAGCTGTGCGCTTATATTTATACACCCTGAAATGGAAGAACTATTAAGGCACTGCACACAACTGTATTCTGATGGCACATTTCAGGTGAGAACTTAATTGTGAACGTTTTTTTTCTTCCTTATTTATTTTATCGTATTTGAACAATAGATTTTACCAAGACATTCACCTGACATGACTCAGCTGTACACAATCCATTTCCGGCGTTTGGATCATGTAAAAAAATATTCTGAAGTTGTAATTATAAGTATTTACAGAAATATTTTATCTTAAAAATCACTTTTGACAATTTACTTACTCGATTAATCGATTCGCCATCATAACTAGTGTCAAAAACATTGATCAGTTGCACGTGTTAATGATTACTCGTGTGGGAATTTATGTTGTCCACAAAAGTTACTTAAAAAGTTGTGAAAATACTAGACATCCATTAACCTATTTTATGATACTGCTATTAGCTGTTATTCGGAGACTAAAGAATTATTTGTAAAGTAATGTTTAATTTTCTTTGTCAGGGTTTTCCAGCTATCTATGTTTTCTGCAATAGGCGGACTGAACTATTGTATAACGCAATGTAGGGAAAAATTTTTGAAATAATACCGGAGTTGGCAAATGTCAACACAGTTATGAGTGACTACGAGACCGCAGCCATCAAATCAGCTAAACAGATGTTTTTCAATGCTCGCATATCAGGTTGTTTGTTCGACATTAAACAAGTCAGTATTTTTATAATACGATAAGTAACATTTGATTTAGCCAAGCGCTTGTAAAAAGCTGTACCAAAATATGGTCAGTTCGCACTTCGCTATTTCCATCCGTTAAATATTACCTAAAATTGTGGCCTGCTTTATTTTTAGGCAATAATACGTTATTGGTGGGTTACGTTACGTTTGCCTGCTAACGTCAACGTTGATTTTCTGGAAACAGCTCTAGCCATTCCATTTCTTCCTGAAGAATTAATTTTGGCAGGCATAAATGAAATGATGCTCTCAGAGCAGATTATGAAGCTGTGTCTGAGAAAATTCAACGCTTCTTAGGTTACATGCAAAGAACTTGGGGACCTATAGCTGCTGTCATATCCATTTTGGCCTTGTTAAGCGTACACCCAATATGTGTGAAAACTTCCACTGGATACCTCACAGCAAATTTCACGACCACGTGAGATTATTTAAACTTCTAGGTAAGAATAATCGACTGTTCTTTAAAATAATTATTGGCTTAAAATTACGTCGACACACTTACAGTTTTTTCTAAATAGTCTTGAAGTGATTGTAATACAATATGCCGACGAGAATGAAAATATTTATTTTAGTGATCGGCAAACCAACTTCGTATTTTAATTCAAATCATGATTATATGTGATGTTGATAACAAATAATTTGTGTAAAACCGAAAGAGCCTATAAGTTGTATATTATTGTTTTGTTGTGTCTCCTACATTAAATCAGACATTGCCTACTCTGGAACAGCAATTTAAATAAGAAATACACATAGTATGATTAAAAAATGTTTTTTCATTCTGAAAAATTTTATTAATAAAAGTATGTTGTATTTGCCCAATTTAACTGTGGGTATGTCAAATTCTTTTAATGGTTTTGTGCCTCAGTGGTTGACTTTATTGTATGTAACTATGTAAAGTGCATGTGTGATTTTATGTAATAGCTATATGTTTACACGCTTAGATTTTATTGCTATTATAATTTACACTCATCTCAATAATTTATGTTTTCAGAATATTTACTGGAAATAATAGTCGATAAACATATTGATTATGATAGAGTTAAAAATGGTATTGTTCTTGGCCAATATTATAGTGAAGTTAATATTTTAAATTATCAAGCGATATTAAATTTAGGAGCAAAGATCAAAAATGGAAGGTACTATGATGAAAATAATTACATTTAATAGCCTTTTAAGGGTGTATCTCATATTAAACTATGCACCTAATGTTATCGATTATATTTAAATTATGTTCATCACCGCATTTCCCGTTTCTAACTTTGAAATTATTGAGATTTTAAACAACTAAATTTCTAATTTTAAATTATCTGTGGACTGGCTTTTTTTTTAAACAAAAGGTCAAAAATGGAAGGTACTATGATAAAAATAATTACATTTAATAGCCGTTCAAGGGTGTATCTCATATTAAATTACGCACCTAATGTTATCGAAAATATTTAAATTAGGTTCATTACCGCATTTTCCGTTTCTAACTTTGAAATTATTGAGCTTTTAAATAATTAAATTTCTAATTTTAAATTATCTGTGGACTGGCTTTTTTTAAAAACAAAATGTGGAATGTGTAATGTATAATCTGATACCTCGCGAATCTGCAATGTTGGATGTTCTTTATTATCCATTTGAAAATTTCACCATCTTTCCTTTTTCGTAATTTCTTTTTAACTGCATACATTTTGTATCTTACGTATGTTACAATCGTAGATTGTTAAAAGTATCAGTGCATGTAACATCTTAGTCGTGAACGTGAACATCTAGGTGAGATTTGTATGCAACTAAAATAAGATGTAATTGTAAGCTCCATTTATTCGTTTATATTTATGTATGTATGCACACGTGCAAGCACATTCGTACATCAACATATGTATATATGTATTTATATATATACTCATTCATATATAGTAGTAGTATTTAGAAGTGCGATTAATAACAACTAGGACAGAATTATTTTCCAAAATTAGCATACAAGATTATATAGTAATATTTTTTAGATTAATACGAATGTTACGATAATATTATAATTACACATCAGATAACGAAGAAGAATTACTTCATGAACCGTTTTTTGATGGTGAACCCCAGGAAGAAAATCTGGAAGAACGACTACGGCCACCTTTAGCTATAAAAAATAGAGTAGTCGTTGAGGAAGTAGTACCTGAACCATTGCCGTTGCAAGAAGAGCAGGTACAAATTGACCTCAATCCTGATGAGCAGCCACATTCACCCGCACAAGAACATCCTTTAGATGAAATACCCGAGCCCGATGAAGGTGTTGAGGAGCCCGAGGAAAGAAGAAATGAAAATGATTGGGTACTTGAAGAATTACCTGAAGTTCAAGCACAAGAACGAGATGAGCAAGTGCGCTCACTTGTTCGACTTAATGTTACTCCGGTGCAAGAGCACATACAAGAAGAAGAGAGAGAAGAAGAAGACGAAAGTGATAGGCACAGCGACATTATTGACCTTGATGGGGACAGTGTTGTACAATCAATAAATAGTACAGAGAGTGAAATTCTGTGGAGAATATATCACAATGAGTATGGGATCCTCGATGATAGCGATAGTGCCGACAATTATGCACGTTTTATTCTTCATGAAGGTGGCATAGAAGGTTAGACTCAATTGAGATTAGTTTAGGTTCTGGGTGGAAAAATAATAATTCTTATCATGTTATTGCAGATATAAAATATAAAAATTTAATTTTTACATGTCTAAATAATACGATAGGCAAAGGGGTTCCTGGAGCTTTTGCAATTAAATAATTCCCATTACAGTTTTTCTTCTGTATTATCATCTGCTGAACAACATTTTTGATGGTGAGGTGTCCAAAGTGTTAAGCAATACTTGTTATGAGAATAATTTTGTAATGAATTTTGTTTGTCATGCTAAAAAAATGTTTGTCACATTCATTAACTTATTTTATATGTAAGAACAGTATTTTACAACTGTTTTGTATAAATCCTACAGCTTTAGAATAAAAAACCGGACATCTGAAAAAAATGCTATGTATAGTTGTATTACTGTAAATCGTGGTCAGAACATAAAAATACGCAAGAAAGACTTTTGTAGAATCATTGTAAATAAATATCTATAGGAATTTTTTAGGTTCTAGCACGAAAAGCCTTTTTGTTTTTTGAGTAATTGAAAAAATTCGTCACTAGATTGGTGGTTTTATGTTGTTTAATTTACAAATAAGATTTTGACCAATTTATTAATTTGTACGTATATGACAAGAAGTAATCTGACTGTTACTTAGTTTTGTAGAAGAACAGGTTAATTCTGATAGAGAAAGAGAGTCTCCACAAAATTTACCTGAAATTGAAAACAGCGGCAGTAACAACAATGGCAGTACCAACAGCAGCGGTACCAGCAGCAGTACCAACAACGGCAGTAGCAACACATCCTCAGCAAAAAATGGTAATGTTCTAATGTTGATGTACTATGATATTAAACTAAATATGATTATCGTCTAGAGTCTTGTTGAAATGCACATGGAATAGTATTGGCTTGAAATGGATGAATCATTAGTTAAAAATAAGTACTATAACGTCATTTTTACAGTAACGCTTCTATCTTTTTTTTTTGGAAGAATCACTCAACATTTGTTTATTTGAAACAATTAATTAAAATTTAACTGGAGTATTATATGCAAAATGTACTTTATACTTATTAAGCAGACCCAACAGCTCAGAGTACAAAAAAGAGAAAGAGAAGATGAAAAAAAAATAAAAAGCAGCAAGCTGTAGGACCAGCACCAAAGCGTCGAAAAAAGACAAGGAGAGGAAAGAAAAAAGGTAATTGCATTTGTTGATTACTTGTTTCAGCGTTCTACCTACGAAGGTCTCGCATGATGTGTATCTTAAATATTTTGTTAAATTAAAAATAAATGTAGTTTCATATACGTATTTTAATAGTGTAATGCAATATAAATTGACATGAAAGCAGCGGTAGTTTGGTGGTTAGGGATGTTTTGGAGTGGTTTCCCCAAATATTCTCCTTTTCGTATATTTTGGGTTTTTCTTTTCCTACAGATACTTCAGCCAAAATTTAAAAGCCATTAAAATGTTATTATTGAATAAATGAGTTTTGAGAATTGAATGAGTCTTATTTTGTAACTGTAGAATATCATGTAATAAAAGCTCGATTTCTATGAACTCACAATTTCGTTTGAAAACAACTCTTGTAATGCAAGAGTGTAGAAAATGTTCATCACGCATCGTGCAAGGTTTACAGCAGCATTGATTATAAACTATAAAATAAACAACAGGATTGCTCATCTACTTTATAAGCTTATTTATTCGTTTGGTAAAAACTGACACAATTTGACAATAAAGGCTATTTGTGTATTTACTCATAAATGTGTTAAAGAGGAGCATTAACTGCTTACTTAGTAAAATCAAAATATGTTTATAAGACTCAGATCTCAGCATAATGAATAACTAACATGAGAATTATATATGCAATCTCAGCTTTTATTTTTATTGCCTGCCATTATTTAGTAGAAATTATATGAAGCGTAAATCATTTAAAAAATTCTGCCTATAAAATGTGTTCAGACCCTTGCATACCTTAAAAATACTGTCATAAATAAATCAAAAATTTTTAACTTATTGTATCGAAAATTTCGTGATAGTAAAGTGATTTTGTTGTTTGTAAATATAATAAAAACAATTTTCTACTACGCTTATGATATTAATGACTTCTTTTTAGTATTTTCCATAAGTATCTTTATTGTCATGTTATGTCAGTTACACTTGAAAATTCAATGAAGTAGTAAGAGCGCTGAAACTGATGCAATTACAAGTTAGTTTATTTTATGATAGATTTTGATATTTTTACGTCTCACACAATTGGCCTTCTTACTAAGTGGAGGTACTAATTCTTCAAAATTATTTATCATTTGCACTGTACTATTATCACTATTACTGATTCTGTCTACTAATAATTTGACACTACATCATTATAACATAGGTAACCGTACTTTTTATTATTCAATCCTGACATAATTATATTTGATCAATAATTTTGAGAAGAAAGTGTCACAAATCCCTTTGTAGTAATAACAATATGAATACCGCTTGAAGCTCGAGATAGTGTATAGGTTGTATGTTGGTATAATGTTAACTGCTTCATAAATAACCCAATAATTGATCTTTAGTACACAAATGTACATCTTTTCAAGTAAAATTAATTAAAGATTGCAGTAAAGCTTTTCACGCAGTTTTCACAATAGGCTGCTTAAAATTAACTAACTGTCTTGTGCCAAGGAAACCACTGTTGTATAAATTACGGAGGTAACTGTGAATACTACTAAAATGACTTGTGTTGCACATACAAAAAAAGGACTTTTTTCAAAATTGTATGAAAACAATCGTTTCATTACCAAATACGACAGTAAAGTTGAGGGTAGGGATTTTTTTTTGGGTATGATTTTAAAGTCATTTAAACACATTGCTAAACCCCTCGTGTGCTTATCGCTACCATCGCCATCTATTTTTTATGTTAAGGGGAAAGAGAATGTTGTTATTAAATAATGATGATAAATAAGCAACTCAAATAGAATCACGTCATGTTTTAAAAAAAAGTTTAGACATTGTTTGAAAAATATTATTTTGCACAGATAGAGTTGTTCAATTGTAGATGTGTTGGCTATGAATACATCATAAAATTTGTTATATCTGAGCTACGGAAATTTATAAATACAATTTAAAGATTACACAATTATGTAATAAGCATTATATTTTTATTACACGGATTCTATGGTAAATAAAGTTCGTTGCCTATTATGTAAATACATAGTTTTTACTGGATACATCTTCAAACGATAGTGGATTGCACTACAGTACCCATGAGCACTTCATGCTGCTCATGTTGTTATTAACGCCAGCGTTGAGGGGAACATAGAGCTTTTTTAGTACAGTTTTTATTCTGATGAAGCAGGCTACCAGTAACTACGTGCGTTACTGACAGTACAAGTCGTTATACAATAATACCAACGATGAGGGGAAATAGAGTGCCATTATTATTTTATTTATTTGCGTTGCATTTTTATTTTTTGAGTTAATTTGCTTTAATTTTAGTAGTAGGCAATTTTAATTCCATCTAATGTGAATAATATAAATAATGTTAATTTCCCTCTCAACACTATTTGTTGCTGACTGTCCCCAATATAACGTATTTTTTAAAACAATTGATCAGTGCTTGAGGTAATGTATGAGAAATGAGAATAAAACCCATAAAATTGTGTAATTTATTTATTTTTAAGTCGAGGTATGATGTATTTTTTACGTTGAACAGCAAAATATATCAACCGTAATACAATTATTAGCTGTGACTAATTAATTATGTAAAACTGTTATTAAAGACACAAGAATTTTGCAAATGCAACATTATAAATGTATCAGCTTTATTACACTAGCCAAATCCGTGCGCACTCTGCAAGCATTACTGACAACCAGAAAAGCACGTACATACAACCTCTTCGTTTCCACTATGAATCTTATTTGTTGCATGTTACCTTCGCTAAAGGTGGCTCCTTTTTTTAAGATAAGATGATCTAATAATAAGTTTACCTAGTATTAAAAGTTACATCGATCTGATAAGCGTTATTCTTTTATCTCACGAACTTCATGGTAAAAAAATTTGTTGCCTGTTATGTAAATACGTAGTTTTTACTGGATACATCTTCAAACGATAGTGGATTGCACTACAGTACCCATGAGCGCTTTGTGCTGCTCATGTCGTTATTAACGCCAGCGTTGAGGGAAAAATAGAGCTTTTTTAGTACAGTTTTCGTTCTGATGAAGCAGACTATCAGTACCTACGTGCGTTATAAACAGCACGTGTCGTTATATAATAATGCCAACGTTGAGGGGAAATAGAAAAACGTTATTATTAAATTGAGTGGCTAAGTGTATATTTGTACCTTTCTTACATAATGTATACTGAAGATTCTTCTAAACGTCCCGTATAAGTTTTATAGTATATCAGATGTACTATATTAATTTTTATTTTACGTGCTTGCTGATGTTGTAATGCTTTGAATAAGAATAATAATGATATCAATAGAAATTATGATAGATGATGATAAAAATAATAGTAATAATATTAGACATGTTCTCAACAGTAAAGTCATTGATATATGATCAGTGGAGATTTAAAATGGAATATCCTAAGAAATAATGGGGAAAAAAAATTTAAGCTTAAAAATTTTATGTTTAAAAAAAAAATTTTTTTATGAATCAAAATTTTGAGGTAATAGTTGCTGCCCTAAAAATAACTAAAAATATGTACATTATAGCAGTCCCATAATAATCCTAGCTTCACTATTTTAAAAGTATTTTACTGTGCTCTATTATATATTACTGTAATAAAAAGTCAGTAATAAGTGCAATGTTACATGTAAATTTTATTTATTACGGTTAATATTGTGACATCATAAGTAACTTTACTGCAGTAATGTAAGTATTAGAAGATGTTACGTTTTTATGCTTTTACATAAAATAAGAAACGTTTATACCAGCAATGGTGAATTTTAAATAAAAGCCAGAGAAAGAGTAAAAAGACATACTCATAAAAGAACATACTATGTAAAATATTGGGTCCTCAAATTTCGTCAATATGCATAAAAACGAAAGACGAATTGGGTAATATTATGATAAAACTATACAGTGCAATATTTCTACGTACCATTATTATACCTGTAAATATATTTAATATTCTATGTTAATATTTTTGTAAATAGTGCTATGTTTTGTAGATAATAATTATTGTTTTAAGGTATACTAATGCCCCTTTATTTGAGCTGAAGGAAACTGTTCTATATGTATGATCCGGAAAGTAACACACGCTTTACAATGTGGATATATGTGTCTTTGGGAGCCTTGTTCTAGTAGAATAAGTATACTTTCTGACACCCAGAGGATTTGCCCTGTTTGCAGAGTTCTAGTTACGCAACCGTCTTTAAAAATCTATATTAGTTAATAAGTAAGTGTTAAGCTGCATTGTACTTACATAACCGATGAAAGATTTCACGCGCACATAAAAATCGAGCTATGTGACGTTCCATTCGTGTAAGGTAAAAGTTATTATATTAAAATCTGTATATAACTGTGTTCACATATATACAGTAATAATAATAATACTGTATATGTGTATATCTGTTTTAATACAATGTTGTTTGTGAACTATTAAATAAAATCTAACCTTTTTCCTAAAACATTACAATTATTTACATCCAATAAAGTAAGTGATAAAAAATACAATTGACACGAACCAATCAGATTCATGAATATGCGCTGTTGGTTACATCACAGTGCGAAAAAAAAATGTTTTAATGCAATATGTGTTGTGTGATTATTATATAGTTATTTTGTCTAAAATATGGAAAAGAATTTTAGTAGGCCCAGTTTATAATAAAATGTTGTCATCCCTAGGTTCCTATACAGATTATTTTACTGTGAACTAATTTGATTAGCTGTAACTTGCTAATTTTTAACAAGTTGTAAATCGCATTTTTGTAGAATCTTGTAAACATTTAAAAAGAGTGTGATAACAAAGATAATAAGTAAAACTAATTAATTATCTGTTTCTCTCTTTGTCAATCTTTTAGTGAAATCATCTTTAATACGAACTCCGATAGAATATAAAAATGGCTTGAAGATGGCTACTTCAGTTATGAGCTTGCTGTATCTGTTTGAACAGTATTTTATAATAATTTCAAGTTTGATATGTTGCTGCGTTTAGTACATACATTTACACATGCTTACACTGACATATATATACGTGTTTTTCACTTGTGTGTAGAGCACATTTGAAGGTGTAGATCAATTTTTTGTTTTCATGTAGCATAAAAATTGTGTCAAAATTTTTGTGTAATATATGCTGTGTAGAACTTTTGCTACCCCAAATTGGTTCTACACTTGTGCAAAATGTAATTGTGGAAGTACACAGCAAAAAAAAAATGTGTCCAATTATTTTATTTTAGTGCTAAATGTTAATTGTTTACAACACGTTTTCTTAGCTTCATGTAGAATATCCTGTGTAGAACTTTGGTTACTCCAACTTAGTTCTACACTTGCGTAGAATATGAGTGTGCCACTACACAACAAAAAAAAAATGTGTCCAACTAATTTTTTTGTGTTGAAAAATGATTGCTCACAACTTTTTTTTGTAGCTTGGTGTAGAATGTACTGTGTTGACCTTTTATTACCCTAAAACTTAGCTCTACACTTGTGTAGCAAACAATTGTGCAAATACACAGCAAAAAAAATTTGTGTGCAAACATTGTTTTATAGCGTTGAACAATAATTGTGTATTTTTTTTTTGTGTAGAGTTTTAAGGTGTAGGACTGGCCCCTTCTCCTTTTAACACTCCAAAAAATTGGATATCAAATAATGTATGTTTTAAATATTTTCTAATATCTATAATTATTCCATGAATAGTGTTGTACTAACATAACGTAATAAGTATACCTGTTACTTAAAGTTATAAAGTTCTTAAAAAATTATGTGGAGAAATTAAAATTTACTATAGCTTAGATTAAGCAACTTATAAAGTAGTTAATAAATAAGATGATAATATTTATTCAAATTTTCCGTTGCAACTCTTAAACAATATTCATAAAGAATTACTACCTCATTAGGTTTATTTGAAAATTAATACAATAGTGATCTTATATAGAAATTTAAGTATATCACATGAACCGTGTCATGGATAACACTTGCAAATCATATAAGTATAATATGAAAGGAGAAATAATAATTGAA
The DNA here is from genome assembly GCF_000648655.2 of Copidosoma floridanum. The sequence continues at coordinate 111,378 of NW_019379611.1, read as the reverse complement.
AAAAAATTAGAAATAGAGTGTTCATTCCAAAAATAGTTTCAGACACAGGAAACACATTGACATTCCCTCTTATTTTGTATCATTAACATTTTTAAATCGTTGTGCCATTAGTGAATGTGATATGTTATAGTGATAACGATAAGTAAATCTTAATGTCTAAGTTTCGATAGAGTCGGCTTGTACTTAAGGAAACACTTATTTTCTCAGAATCAGTCTTATGTGGCTTCATAAGGATGCAAAAATTAAAGTACTTTAAAACTTTAAGTACCGAGAAAAAAGAATACAGAAATAAAAAATATCGTTCGGAAAGAGATTTTTACATATTTGATTAAGTTTACTTTATAATTTTTATAGTTAAATC
>NW_019379611.1:82574-110887 GCF_000648655.2 Copidosoma floridanum | reverse complement strand
ACTGAACAAAGTTAAAGTGAATTTTTATTTTTTTTATTTTTTATATTATTATAGCTTGGTAAACATACTATAAAAAAATTCATAAATATTTTAAAGACACTAAGTTAATTTTATTATCATGAGTATTTTAAATTTCAGTTAAAAATTTAATTTTGACTTATTGATTTACAAAATTAAGGTATAACAATAATTATCTTATAATACGTAAACGTCGAAGAAATACGTAAAAGACAAATGGGTTCTTTAAATTGGGAAAAGATATATAAATATACATACAAGTTATTAATATGTTAACAAACTTTAGAAATTAATAATATGCATAAAACAAGTATATATATGGGTCATTCCATGTGAACGTGAAATAACAAATAAATTTTTCTTCTAAAACATATGGGAATTGATAGTGCTTGCCGTAAAAATATTAAAGAAATTTTTTCATTTTCTTTGACCCACACCGTTACCCCCTAGAGCGAAAAAGTAATTGAAGAGAAAATATTCCATTGTTTTGTATCTTTTCAAGGTAAGCAAACGAAAGTTTTAAAACTTTTACTTAGAATTACTTTGTATATGATAGAATTAATATTTTTAATAAACGCACACGTACAATACACATCCTAAATCCTAAGCTACTTAACCCTGCAACCTAAGGGATAGCAAGTTGATAATATTTGTTATAATACAAATTATTAACTCGCTGTTCTCCTCATTACTAGAATGGAAAGCTTTTGGCTTAGGTTATGTTGTTATTAATAGAAAAGAAACCACAAACAGAAAACTTAAGACCCTACAATTCGAGCCTTGTAAGATATCTCTACGATTACTACACGTACAGTAATTAATTGTCAAAAAATCGCAGTTTTTCCCTGTTTTTAATTGCTAACGCAAAAAAGTTATTGTTCGATTTAATTGTTTCAAATTCATTTTTTGTATCCTTCCAAGCGCTATAAGCGGCCATTTTTTTCTCAATTTTATTTGAGTTTAATCACTTTTTTTAGAAAAAACTTGTTTTCAGTACCTTTCCGAATTTTTTTAGGCATTTTGCTACGCACCAATTTTTTCTAAAAGTTACACATTGCATTACTACTATTTTTTTCTGTTTACCGCTGCAAAAAACCTTACTGGAATAAGATTTAAAAAAAACCTCCGGTTCTTGGCCTATAGTACACGTATAGTAAGTGTATCATACTTCTCATATAATAAAGACTTAATCGTACATTACTTGAAAAAATCATTGATTATATAGAAAAGTAACCTATACCCCAAGCTTTTGAACCCAGTAACTCAGTATAAGTGAGTTTATTACATAGTTAATAAATAGATCATGTTTTAATTAAATGAACTTTTGATTGAATAACGACATAACCTAAGCCAAAAGCTTTCCAATCTAGTAATGAGGAGAACAGCGAGTTAATAATTTGTATTATAACAAATATTATCAACTTGCTGTCCCTTAGGTTGCAGGGTTAAGTAGCTTAGGATTTAGGATGTGTATTGTACGTGTGCGTTTATTAAAAATATTAATTCTATCATATACAAAGTAATTCTAAGTAAAAGTTTTAAAACTTTCGTTTGCTTACCTTGAAAAGATACAAAACAATGGAATATTTTCTCTTCAATTACTTTTTCGCTCTAGGGGGTAACGGTGTGGGTCAAAGAAAATGAAAAAATTTCTTTAATATTTTTACGGCAAGCACTATCAATTCCCATATGTTTTAGAAGAAAAATTTATTTGTTATTTCACGTTCACATGGAATGACCCATATATATACTTGTTTTATGCATATTATTAATTTCTAAAGTTTGTTAACATATTAATAACTTGTATGTATATTTATATATCTTTTCCCAATTTAAAGAACCCATTTGTCTTTTACGTATTTCTTCGACGTTTACGTATTATAAGATAATTATTGTTATACCTTAATTTTGTAAATCAATAAGTCAAAATNGATTCTTCACCTTACGAAAGTCAAGATTTAAACTTTCAACCCCCCAAAAAAAGATGAAAATCACCACCTTCGAAATTAAAAAATGATTTATCGTATTCTTGAGAAAAAACTTTAACAAACTACTATTTTAAAAAATTTTCTTCAATTTGCACCAATTTACCAAAAAAAATCGCAATTTAAAAGTCTTAAAAAAAGTCTGAAATTTGTGACGGTCACAGACAGTAACGGTGTGGGTCAAAAAATAAAAAAAAATTCTTGTTATGTTTTCAAGGCAAGCAGTATTGATTCCTCTATGTTTCGGAAAATAATTTTTTTTTGTCATTTCACGTTTACATGTAATGACCCATATATATATATACATGTTGTTATAAATACTTTCCCAATTTTAAATTGAATATAAAAAGTTATGTTTCTTCGTTGTTATGATAGAGCTAAACATGATAGATTGTTAAGTCAACCTTTTTGAATTACTTGATACATCCGCGGTAATTAGTATTTTATATTTATAAAACGTTTGAATTTGTACATGTAGTTCTATGACGTCATATGTACACATGTAAAGAAAAATGAATATTACAAAGTTATAAAATAATAGTAACACAAAAATCGAAGTGTATAAAGTCTATCTAATTACCTCCTTGAGAATGCGAAAAAAAGATGAAAATAATTATGTTTGAAACTGAGTGTAAAAGAATATATTTTGTTAACAAGGGTCATTTATACTCAATAGAAAAGATTAAAAGAGGACAAAAAATGGTGTGGAAACGCTGTGGGGGCTGAGGAAGAATTGTTTAGACTCTAACAAAACCCCTGGTGATTTTTCTTGGGGTCGATTGGTTAAAGGCTATTATAATTTATTTGTATGTTTCTGGTGTATGTGTATGTGTGTGTGTTGGGCTCTGCCTCCCTGCACGCTTCATGCACTAACCCCCCAATTTTTTTGTCAGTTGAAAAATACTTAATTTGTTCAGTTTCCTTCATAAAGTTAAAGTAATACAGAGATCTTCGTTAAGTTGTTCAAGAGTCAATGCAAGAGTAGTGTAAATGAGATAAAAACCTTTTTATAAATTCTTAAAAGATTAATTATTTGCTTGTTTTTAATCGCAAAAATTATCCAATGAGATGAAGTTTAACAAACATTTTTAATCATTTTCTTAATTGTATTTTGTTTCTGAAAAAAAGGTCATATAGGTTCTTTTCACTTTTTATTAACATCCTTATATAAGATTTTAATAAGGCCTTATATTAATTACAAAGACAAATATTTAAAGAAGTAGTGGAAATGAAATAAAATGGTAGGTATACTCTAGCTGCAATGAATGTTTCGGATCGTAAACTACGATTTTAAAAATTATAAACATTCCAAAAGGCTCAGGAAAAACTCTTTTATATAAAACGTTAATTTATCAACTCATCTTTTGTGGTGAAAAAATCTTATTCATTGCATGGACTGGTAAAGCATCAATATAACTTTCAAAAGGAATGACCAGTCATAGAAAATTTTGTTTACCATTAGACTTACACAACGTAGAAAGTTTGTTCTTGGAATTCGAATCGGAAAAAAATTGTAAGAAGAAGATTTAATTAAATGTGACGAGGTTTCTATGATACTAAAAAAAGCCGTAGAAATATTCATGTGGGTAATAAATTTATTGTTTTAGCCTTCAATTTCAGACAGATACTTCCAGCTTCAAGACAAAGTAGTAAAAGCATGATATTACAAAAAAGTTTAATGTTAGTTTTCGTCAGAAAATCGCCATCGCTTATGGGGCTATTTTGCGGTCCGAGGGTCTTGCGAAGCAGGGCTCGTACGGCCGTAAAGTAGCCACAGAAGCGATGGCACTTATCTGGCAAACCCCATTTTTCTTACTGAGGGCACACATAATCCTTAAAAACGCCCGAGGTCGGAACAATTATTGTATCTTTGGTCATTATTTTGTATTCTAAAACTTAATATCATCCGTACTTGTTCAATTGACAGAATGTTTTTTAAATCATTATAAAATATTAAAGAAGTAAAAATTTTATGATTTCAAGTACCAAATGAATAAAAACATGCGACATTAGTTTCAATATTATTGGTAAAGATATTAACATTCGAATAAATAGCGTTATACTAACTTCTTATAACGAATATACATAATTTTTTTAATAATATCACTTTGAATCATGGAAAAGGAAAACGAAGAAAATATTACATAATAGATTATGCTACTGGCAAGTGTTAATAAATCTGATAATGATGTGTACACAAACTTTTCACTAAAACTTCTAAGCAATATTCGTGAAGGTTTAATGCTGCATAAGCTTGATTAAAAAACTGAAACAATTGGTACGTTAATACGAAATTTAAGTGAAGTTGTTGGCTTATGTAATAGTACAAGATTGGAAATTGCATAATTACTACAAAACAATATTGAAGCAAAAATTGTAACTGGAGAAAAAATTAGAAAGAGAGTGCTTGTACCAAAACTAACTCCTAATACAAGAAACTTATTATCATTACCGTTTATACTATACAGAAAACAGTATTATTTAGGCTCGGCATTCAAAATGGCTGTCAATAAATTTTCAGGTCAAAGTTCTACTTTCATTCGAATATACTTAAAAAACCACTGTTTTTACATGGCCAATTTTAGACATCGCGTTTTTAAGATGCAAAAATTAAAATAAAATTTATATTCCAATGAAACAAGATAATACCTTAGAAATAGGAAATGTTGTTTGGAAAAAAATTTTTGACGTTAACTAATCTCAAGAAAATAAAAAATAAAAATTTAACTTCTTTACATAAGCGAAAGTATAAAGTTGACCGAAATATTTTTATGCAGTTTATTTGAGTATTAAATAATTATGTTAGGTCCATTAAATTTTTTTTTCAATATTGTTTTATGACGATGCGCATCTTTAGATATATTTAAATAAATATGACTTCTATCTTTTCGTGGTAAATAGGGCTACAAGCAAGCTCAACGGATTAAATACCTTTTTTTTTACCAGGTATAAAAATATAATGTTATGTTCTTAAACATATTTAGTAATGCATTTAAAATGCTTTCAGAAAATAAAAAAAGAGCCAGTGATCCATAGCACTACCTTAACGGGGATGTGGAAATGTGCTTATGTGTAAGAAGTTAGGGGATTTCTTGAATCTAGAAGGAGATCTGAGACAGAATGTGCGAATAGTTATGTTACTAGAAATGACATGAAAACCAATAGAATTTAACCTTATTTAGAGATGTGACTAAAGGGTGACTAGAGTTGGAGTGGAATTATACATCCAAAATAATTATGACATTTAGATAAAAATAAATAATGTAGAGCTAAGGAGTAGTGAAAAGTGACTGTTTAAAAATTTTGATGAGGCTGACAGGTTTTCTTGAAGAGTGCAAGGAGAGTTGAGAGTTAGGGGGCAAAAAGTAATTAAACCAAAAATGACATGGTTACTGATACAATTTTACTTCATTTAGAGGTGATACCAATGAAAGTCTGTAAGGAGTTCTTTTGAATTGTAAAGTAGGCTAATTGGGAAATGTTGTTATGGGATTATGGAATTATGAGGGGGCCGAGAGAGGGCTTACCAAAAAATTAACTCAATAACAATACAGTTAAAACTGATAGAATTTTGCTTTTTATAGAGTAGTGGCTGAGAATGACTCATAAAAATCAAGTGAAAGGGTAAAGTGGTGGTTGTGGAAAGATGGGGAAGGAGCTAACTAATATTTTAACCTAATAACAATTATTAAAAAACTTTTAGAATCTAACTTTATTAAAAAAGACTAAAAGGTGGCTGAGGAGGTGTGGAGGGGGAATGGTGAAAGGTTGTGTGGAATGACTCTCAAAAATCACTGTGTTATACAAAAATATATATGTATATATACATGTACACTAAAGTACATATACTCTCGTACGTTGTATAATTGCATGGACAAAAGTAAGTCTCCACTTCCCCCACTTCTATGTAGCCACACTGAATTAACGAAGTTATTCACTTGTTCTAGAGTGACTTCTAAGATAATAATATTTCAGCAATGTCCCCCTCCATCTCTTCTTCCTCAGCTTTCTACACTTACCCCTTGGCTCCTTTTCCACCTTCGAAAATTGTCTATGTATATAATGTGTTTATCGAATAATAATTGTGGAATCACGACATAAGTTGGAATACTCATGAACACCTTTCCAAATTATATAGTAATTTTTAAGAGTAATTAAGCACTCCTCTTCATTCTCCTACGCATTTCTTAGTCTCCCTTCTAATGAAGGAAAATTTTGCCAGTTTTTACGTTATTTTTATTCTAATTTTTATTGAGCCATCCTCCATTCTTCTTAGTCTTTTTTCGACCTTAATAAGGTCCCTCTTGGCACTCATTTTCCTTTCTCAGACACCTCTCAAATAAGATGAAATTCTATCCGTTTTAACTTTATTTTTATAAGTTTTTATTTAGCCCTTCTGCCCAACCGTCTTCTTCTCAGCTTAATCACGTTATGTTATTTCAACAGTTTATGAGGCTTTTTTATGATCATAGAAACATCGTCCCATATAATTAAATGAACTTTTGCAAATTTTTTTTCCAGATTCGAATTCCAAGAACAAATTCTCAATATTGTTTAAGTTCCATGGTAAATAAAATATTCTATAACCAAATAAGCTCTTAAAATTTCAATAACGGGAAGTTACTTAGATACCAAATAATAACTTTTTAAGAATAATTGACGTGTATACCCAATTAAAAATATAACAAACTTCTACAAAAGAAAAAAAGGAATTATAAGAAACTTTGGTCTCCAGAAGTAAGCGAGTTCTGTCACTGGTTTTTTTGTTATTAAAAATTATTCCAGCAGGTATTTTAGTATTTATGTTTTCAGCTGTAATTATTTTATTATTATGGTCTCATGGTATGAGCGAATATGCATGTGGTACTCCACGTTTTCAGAGCTTCTATGTAAAAACATAAGCTAATACTGAAACAAAATTTTTTTTACGTCCTATGTCGTCTAAAATAACTGTTGTTTAGTTTGAAATGGTCAAATTTTGATATTTTTTATATCGCTTGGCATTTATTTTCTTTCTTCAAGTTTTTCAAGTAAAGATAACACATTGTTGTTGTAACCCATTTTGTATTCCGCAATTTTTCATTACAGCCATAGCATCTTCATGTTGTTAATGCATATAACGTGGACCTTTATTATACATCGATGTCATGTATAATTATAGGTTTCAAATATTTTCTAAATTTCAAGACTGTTTAATGAATTTGCCTTGCTATTTCTTGTAATACTATTACAATTAATTTCTGATTTTTAAATTTTTTATTATTTTTTCTATTGTTTAGTCCATTATTTCTTAATAGTTTGTATGAATATTAAAATAAATTTTGTAGTGAGTCTTCTGCCATACAAAAGAGGATTAAGAAGACTTATTAATATAAACTTATTAGTATTACCATTTACTTAACAATGTTAGGAGTAATAAAAATTACATCTCAAACCACCTGCCACAAACATTGATAGAAATACCATTAGATAAACAAAAAAGGGCACGTTATTTAGATATACTCTTTTCAGATAGTTTTTTGTTAATGTATTGGACTCACACAGATAAAAATTTTCAGGTAACTGAGTCTGAAACAACAATAATACCACATCATGCAGTTAATTGTATTTGTTGGTACGTTTTCTTCTGCTATTTTTTTTTTTAATTTTATAGTAAGGAATCTTCTGACATTAGCAGTCTAATGAAAATATGTATAGTTAGTGTTTAGCTGTAGGGTTTTTTTTCGTAATAAAAGTGAAAGATTTAATGTGATCTTCGACTAGGTTATGTTCTTACTTCAACTTACTGATTGTTAAATCGCTACTTTGTTATCATACATACCAACTGACCATGTTGAGGTTTTCTCCTCTCATTCAATTTCAAAGTACAAGATATAACGTGACAACTCTGTCTTTCAATTTTCATATCATAAATCGATTTGCGTTTTTTTTGTACCTTATAACTTATAAAAAACGCAAAACTGAACATGTTTATGTGATATCTAATTAGAATTTGAAAAATTTAAAAATTAAAAAAAATTTTTGTTTTGGTTTTTGTTACATTTACTTGGAAGACTTACACGAATTTCGCCATTGTGACAACAAGTATGATTCTAACGTTCTTCTTTCTAGAAAAAGTATTTTCTGAGATAAGAGACTTAGCAAAAGTTAGTCTCATAGATTAATACAAAATTATTTATTAAATTCATGATAACTGTGTTTTAAGTTCTATACTACGTTACAATGATCTTACAATAATTGTTTTTGTAGAGTTGGCGAACCAACCTCACAGGGGGCTAAGCCCCTTATACATATATATTTTCATAAACCCTGCAAAACTAAAACTTATTCATCAGTATTTCGCTATGTGTGTACATATATCCTTGTATTTTAAGTCTTATACTGTTCTCTAAAATAGTTTTCATCGTTGTTAATATCTGTTACTACTAGTACTATGGCAGCTAGGGGGGGTTTTCGTAGTTGATTTACTCACACGAAAAGAAGTTAGTATTTTTGATATATTTTTGCCCTCAGAGTCTGGAACTAAGACTCATTTTTATTTTTTAAAGTGCTAAGAAAATAATATTAACAGTGTGAGTGTTTATAACGACTTTAAAAGCATATAGAGCATGCTTAGATATTACAACACAACAGTTTCAAAACCGAACCAACTAAAAGTTAACCTAATCAAGAATTTTGGTAAAATGTCGAAAAGAAATTTAGATATTTTTTATTTTTTGCAAAAAACTTAAAATACGGCGATTTTCAAAGCCTTTTTGATTATTTACTCAGCTTTTTTTGAAATATAAAGCGTGAACATTTTTTATTTCAAAACTTAGGATAAAACCTTTCTAATGGGTTATAGTAGTAGCCCTAAACGACGCTTAGAAAAATGCTTGATCTCTTTCAAATAATATTTTTTAGTAAAATGAGCTTAATAGTTCACTTAGAAGTATTTTATTCATCGACGTATGATAACTATTACTTTAATTGTTGCTCGCAATTGTAGTACAACTGTGAACAGACATTTTTCAATTCTGAATTCTAAAGATGTATTTGAGTTAATAGTAATATAATAGTTTTAAGATATGGTAGCAGCTCAACGCGGTAACAGGTATGGGAGGGTGTATATATGGTCGATAAAAAATAGATGGTCATATTTTTTGGCCATAATTTTTGGCCATAAGTTATGACCAAAATAAATGGACTTTCATTTTGGTGCATAATATGGCCAATATATATGGCCATTAAATATGGCCAAAAATCATGATCAAAATATGAACAAAGTTTAGATATATGATTGGCGCATCGTTAATAAATATTTCTATGTATTTTAGCCCCTGTATGAGTGATTTACGTGTATTTTGTGGACACTATTTTTCCCCATAGGTTATGACTCAAATAAATGGGTAGAATTTTTGGTGTATTTTATCGCTGAAAAGTGTGGCTAGAAAATATGACAAAAAATCAGTAATAAAAAAAAAAAAAGCAAAATTAACGCAATTAAAAACAGATCGTACATGACCGTGACTTAATTAAGTAGGTTGTATAAGTTGAATAACATTGATAAAATCGTACGATCAGATTAAAAAAGAAATCTAAATAATTTAAATTATACAGAAAGTATAAATGTTAAATTTGGAACTGAAATTAAATAATGTAGAAATGGTTTAGAGTACTTTTAATGCAATTTAAAACTTTTATTTTCATATCCCGTATATAAGATATTGTTTATAACGTTTTAATTTTAAAACAATCTTGTTTCCAAGAGCATAGTGCAGAAAAAAAGAGAATATTGTAATACCATTTTAGAATTTTGTTTTACATGTTTTACATAATGTATTATTAATAACGTTTTAATTTCAAAACAATCTAGTTTTTAAAAGAATAGTGCAGAAAAAAATTGAATCTTGTGTTAGTTAGAATTATGAAGTGTAGTATCCAAAAAGTCCTAATTTTAAATTATATAACTAGTACATAAATACCTACATACAAATTTTATTGTTATCTTTTTCTCGTATTAGGCTTAAACATTACAAGTTAAGCTTAGGTTCAATAATATCAAGTTTTCATAAATTAGTGAGCAGAACTTAATACCACGGTAACTTATTATATTACTAGTAGTGATATATTTATAAAACTAAGATTAAACTGAAATTATCCATCATATCCAGATTCTAATTCTTTTTCAGATTCTTCACCAAGTTTTTCATCAAGTTCTTCTCGAGATCCAGTCTTTTCTTCTTCATTTTTTAACTCTATATGACATATTTAGAGTATAACATACTATTCTTCATAAATTTTGATTTTAATTCATCAATATTTTAAAAAAATTATTGAAGTACACACCTTTCATTCTTTGATTAAGAGTCGTTTGAGTTATATTTATTGTAGTGCTAAGATGAGTCACCCACATCTTTAAGTCCCTTTCCAACTCTTTTTTCCTGGATTTTGTTAATTCTCCTTTTTTGAGCTTCTGTAACAGGCTATCGCTTATGACCTTTTTTTTTTTTAAGTAGTAATAATAACGTTCTGAAAATAGCAAAAATCAAAATTTTAGAAATACATTTATATCTCCTACTAAGCAATATTTGCAAAAATTAATTCGTATAATTCCAATTTTTTTTAGAGTAAAAGCTTTTCGTGGAGATGTTCTTTCTTCTCTGGGATCAGCTCCTGATAAATTCATGGTTCTAAGCACCAAATATTGTTCTAAATACAGCTCCAATGATAAATCCCTTACGAATAGAGATGCAGTTTGTTTCTTTTTCAATAAAATGTTGTTCCATGTTTTGAAATCCATGATGTAGCCATAGCATAAATGAATCTTCTTCATCTGTGAATTTATGTGCAATTGATGCATTACAGATGAATTCAACTTCCAATGAAAATACGTGTGTGTATTACATTTTAAGAATATTTACAGATGTTTCTTGGCATTTGAACTCTTAAAAGTCTTTGTAATTCTGCATTCCACTCGTCTTGCAATTCTGATTTGTAATCGTCAGAATCGTAATCAAAGAGATCCATATATATTTGTTTTTTTTTCCTCCATCGAAGTTTTATTAGTACTTGACTTTTTTGTAGGACTTTTTGATTCACAACCATCTTTGTCACTATGTTTATTTATTTTTGTCGTAGTTTCATAGATATTTTTGCATCCTTCCGTTCCGCTTCTTGCAGGAGTACCTACCATATTAATATAACATTATTTAATTGAATTTTATAAAGAACAAAGTATGTCTGCATGATTCACTGCTGCAAAATCTTACCTTGATCCCGTGGCTTTTGTTGCATTGGAGAGCAGTCATAATTTGTATAATGAGGATCGGTTACTACATTGTTCTTAACAGAAATTGTTCCACTACATGTAAGAACTGGTTTGAAACTCAATGGATTCATATTGTCCAGATTCTCTGCTGCTACATGAATAATTATACTTACATAGTGTATTAGGAGCAACGCAGAATATAATAATAACAAATAAAAAAAGCCCTTACTCTTAACCATTCCAGAAGTTATCGTGTCCTTCGTTTTGACTGGGCAACTGACACTTGGAGACTATAAAAAAGTTGTCTGGGTGCAAAACGACCTGATACTGGAGTCTCTAAAACTTTATCAAATTTTCTTTTGGACATACAGTATTGGAGTTTTTCTTTTAATTCTTTTTTTTCATTCTCTAAGACGTCAGTATTAGCTACATATTGCTCTAATAGTGAGCTTATTTCACCTCATTGCTTGTTTGATTCCTCTAATTTGTTATTTAGCGTATCAACTTCACTTCTTGACGTAACAAGTAAAATTTGTTAATTTTCAATTTCTTGATCTTTGAACTTTACTTCTTTTTTTAAAGCATCGACTGTTTTTTTCACATCATTTACATTTTTGTTAATATTCATTTGATTACTATCTACAACTTGGTTACCATGTTCTTTTACAGGTGAATAAGAAGGTAACTGAAAACTGTGTAATGCAGTAGTAAGGAGAATTTTCTGACCATCTACGATTTTTCTATCATCTAGTATTTTTTGTGCTTTTCGTTTGATCATTTCCAATTGACTTACTTCATCTGGAGTCCTTTCTTTATTTTTTTGCCGGTGTTTTTTTATAACTTTTGGAGTCTATTGAATAATCAAAGATTATTACATATTTTTAACACCAATTACAACATTTATAATTATAGTGTAATATACCGGAGGCTTATTTACAGCTTTTTTGGGTTTTGTCTTATTAAAACGTAACTCATCATTAAAGTCACTCTCGTCACCATCTGTTACAGCTTCCTGGTCAGAAATTCCTTTTGGCTATGCATAATGAAAAAAAAACACTTTTAACAAAAAAGTGAAACACAATCAAAGTAAGAAAAAATATTTGTAACGTCGAATACCCTACGCTTCCTTGAGGGTTTATCATGATTTATTGTTTCTGAATCAGAACTCACTATTACTTGAGATTTAACCTGCTTTAGCTGTAAATAAATTTTACGTTATGATCACGAAAGTAAATAACACTCTAGTGTAAATAACTATTTAATATTATGAACTCTCTTTTCCTTGATCTTTTAGGTGTTCGATCAGATACAGATTCTTTCTTATCATCTTTGTCTTTGTCTTAAGGAACAAATTCCTTTGCTAACTTGTCGAGTGCATCGCTACACCTCTGGTATTTACCAGCAATCGCTTATCAGGATTTTCTACATCTTTACGGTTAACTGTATTTCATGTATATTAATAAGATTATGCAACAACTAAAACTATCAATTATCTGTTAAACATTGTACTCACGTGAATGTTTCAAAATATTGGAAGGTACACATGTTTACTTTCCTGTTTTTTCATCCAAAACTGTTAGACGGTAGGGATTGTTGTACGAATTTTTTGTGACATCGGTATGATTTTCTGTAATGAATTTTCTAATTTTATCGTCTGTGACAATAATGGGCTTGAAATTTCTATTTTCTTTATTGATGATTCTGACGGCAACAAAATACTTTTTCGGGAGATCTTCAATATTCATATTCCTTCTTTCGATTTCATCAAGGTCCCTTTAATTTTTCTCATCATTGTTTTGAGATTTATCCTTATTATCCACTGTGTCATCCTCTGCATCTATTGTTATGGTTTTCTTATTCTTTGCGTTCCAAAGAAGGAAGTAGGAAGGACAGTACAACCACGTGGTCCAACAAACAAACTTGTAAATTGTATATAAAACGCGTGAGCCTTGAATTTCACTTACTTATTCCGTACACACTGAAATACGAATTTAATAACGATGTAGGCAACTTTTATACACGTACGTATTAATGTTGTTACTCAGAATAGTATTTATTCTAAAACATAAAATCGTTTTTTTACTTGGGGAGTTGAGCACATGAATGCAGCTTCATGGTACTGTATCTGTAATAACGTAAGTATATTGATGTATGAATCTTTAGTTATAAGGGTCGATGTTAGCATAGAGAAGGGTGCGCTTACGTAAAAAATTTTCATACGTATACGTCTTATTTATTCACACGGTGAAATAAGTATAGTAGCTTTGTTTGACCTAGCAACCCTGGGTGCCCCAAACGCGGTTAGCTCAGTCTTACTCAGAGTAAAAACATGACCATAATTTAGAATGCAGGAGCCACGGGGTGCTCAAGAGATTTGATTTGATTAGTCTTTACAGTGCTGAAGTCAGGTGCCCGTATTTCTGTTACCAACTGTGTAAATCATGACATAGACATTTGGAACGTGTGCTTCGAAATTCGTATGTAGCCTCTATATTACGTTTGCTTTCAGAAACACAAAAACATTAACTATTTATGGTTATCATGTTTTACAGTGACTGTTGTACCTAGTTTCATCACCTCATCTGTTGACCATGGACTTTAGGGGCCGTATCATGTAACTTTTTTTTACTTCGCGGATCTATGTTATAACATAGGCCGATGTACGGTAAAACAGTTATACGGTACGGCTCCTGGTAGGATTCAGCTAATGTATATAGCGCGTCGGTTGACTACAGTGACTACCCAATCTTGATCCCAGAATATACCTAGGGTTCTTCTCGAACTTTCTCCGAGTGTCCCCGAAAACATATTTGAACAAACCTATTATAAGTAGCTCGTTACCTTGTACTTGCTCAAGTGCTTAAGCCCACGTGGAAGTAAATAATTTTATTTATTATAATAGTTATTATTTCGAGTAACAACATAAAAGTGCACTAAGGCAATTGTTCCCTGTGTTAAAAAATACGTTCTAGCCTTGTTGGAAAATAGTAATTGTAGCTTATTAAATTTCTTAGTAAGTGTCTAAAACATTGTTACTTATGTGAATTGAATTTGGTCATTTTCTTGCAACGACATGAGTAACCTTCCCCGATCTACCGCATCATATCGAAGAAAAGTTGGTTTAGACAACGTTAATGATAGTAGTGAAGAGAAAAATTTTAATGTAAGTACATGATTTATGGCACTTTAGGTTAACAAAAATAATACACTAATATACCTCTTTCTTAAATCTTACAACATATAAGAGTAATTAATAACTTTGTAAACTATACAAAGTACTGATTAACAATATTGAGATAATACATATTTGTAGAATCTTAAAAATGATAAACATTCCTTGTTTGTTATAGAATGTTACCAACCAAGCACTGACTAATACAAGCTGCACGAGTGATTCACATCCAAGTAAGTTTCATTTCGATTCTGCACAAAACAACTTTGACAATAGCAGTTTGATATCCGTCAATACTACTATGCACTACCCAGTGAATCGAAGTCATAATACTACTTTGAGTTCAATAAATAATTCACAGATAAATATGGACGACTTACAATGTAGCAATGTAAGTATTAGTAAAAAAAAAAAAAAATTACACAGTTTATGTTTTTCTTTCAGAATGATAATGCGGAAGGATCATACTTTGAACTCAATCAAACGAAAGCAGAATTTTTTGAGGTAAAAACACGATATACTTCTAAGTTTTAAGAAATGGTATATAGTGAAAGGAATTGTTATAAATATGTCAACTTTATTCGGGCACGATTTACGTTCAAATGGTTTTGTCAACTTTTTTAATTACCGTTGCAACGTTTAGTTTATACTTATAAATTTTTTAAATCTGTTATGATGAAATTTTTTTCAAGTAAACAAATATTTAAACAACAAAACCAAATCAATATAATCGTGTTTTACACAATTAAAGAAATAGATAAAATAACATATATATAAAGAAAACGATCTTCCAGACATGAATATTTCAGATGGTGAGGATGAATGTATAATAGGACCTTTCAAAAATTTGTGCGATTTCATTGAGAAAGAAGATGAAATAAAAACTCCAGTATTGACGCCTTTAACTGTTAGTAAATCAGAAATGATGCTGGGCGTAACTAAATTCGTGGTTACTCATAAGTTATCACAAACTGCAATCGAGGATGTATTTAAGTTGATTAACAGTTTTTTCATTGATAAAGTTTTGCCAGATACTAGATATTTCGTTAATAAATTATTTAACAGCAACGAAAACGTACAGTTTCATGCAATATGTTCTAAGTGCAATAAATATATTCGAAAGTTTGATGAAAACGAGAGAGAACTCACATGCAAATCGTGCGAAAGTCTTCTTAATTTAGGAGATCTGACGTATACTGATTATTTCATAATGTATGATGTCAAAAAAGATATAGCAAGTTTAATTCAGGAAAATAGTGAGTATTTTGAAAATTTTAAAAATCATCCAAATAATGGTGACGAAATGATAAGAGATTTTACAGATGGTTTAATGTACAAAAAAATTTTAAATGACCTATCAGATAAACAAAAAAAAACTTTGTATCGGCTGTTGTGAATAGTGATGATTCTCCTATTTTTGTCAGCTCAAATTGTTCTCTTTGGCCCATTCAACTTATTGTAAATGAAATACCATATCACGAATGAATTAAAAAACCCGTTGTTTGTGAAATGTGGTTCGGCAAAGGCAAGCCAGATATGGATATATTTTTAGAACCATTTATTCAACAAATAAATAAATTAGCAGATGTACGCGTTCAGTGTACAATTAACGGTCAACAACGTCGCTTACAAGTTCACGTTCTGTGCTGCTGCGTCGATTCAGCTCGTGCGCCAATACAGGGAATCAAACAGTTTAACAGTTACTATGGTTGTAGTTGGTGCTTACACCCCGGTCTTAATGTAAAACAAGGAAGAGGTCGCAGCGTTAAATATGTAAACTTAGACGTACCAGTTCCTCAATGGACACAGTCTTATATGGTCTTACATGCACTAGAAGCGCTTAATGCTCCAAAACATATAAAAGGGATGAAAGGGGTAAAAAGGGTGAAAAAATTAACTATTTTAGCAGACTTATCTAAATTTATCATTGTTGATAGATTTGTACCAGACATTTTGCATTGTAATAACTTGGGAAACGGGGAAAGGTTTTTAAAGTATTGGATTAAAACAACAAATTTACCTTACGCTTTAAACAAAGATGACAGATGAAATTAATACATATTTTAATGAAGTAAGGCTTCCAAATCAATTGCAAAGATTATCTCGTAACGTAGATGATAGATTTAAGTTTAAGGGAGTGTAATATGAGAACTGGATTTTGTTTTTAAATGATACAATTCTAAAGAGTTTCCCAAAATTCTATCCTTATGCTAAACGTTGGAATTTGTTTGTGAAAGGATATTACATTTTAATGCAAGATTGTGTTACATTTGCGGAATTACAGTACGCGTATGAAATGTTAATAGAATTTGTTGTCGAAATAGAGAGTTTGAATGCACAAAGTGCCATGACGTATAACGCTCACTAGTTGTTACATTTGACATCAAGTGTTGTAAACTGGGGACCAATGCTGACTCATTCAGGTTATTGTTTTGAAAATGGAAATGGTAAAATTGTTCAAATGGTTCATGCAGAAAAAGGTGTAACTCGTCAAATCAGTAGAGCGATTTCAATGCAACAATGTGCATTGTACTTGCAAGAACTCATACAAATTGAAATGCCAGAATCACCAGTTCTAGATAATGTGTCTTATTTAAACGAAAAACATGCAAAACATAGTTAAAAATTTACTCTTGCTAGATATTTTGGAAAACATTATCCCACTAAATTTGAATTTATTGAACAGATTTCTTTATTACAAAATGCTAGAACATATAGAAAAATTGTGAAACAACGGTGTTCCGTCTCGAACCGATATAGGTATACCCTAGTCTCTCTCGATCGTGTACACTCCGCTCGGCTCACATCGGAAAGATCCTGCACACATGCACGGACGTGTCTATTACACATCGTTTGCTAATTGGTGTGCTTTCGGACCGGAGGGAGAGAGAAAAGGATAATGCGGGAGAGCTACCGAATCTTCAGGAAAGTGCCGCGCGCATTCGTTCACTCTGTTCTCGCTCCTCGCTTACGACAGTCCTCTGCCGATGCCACTTGGTGAGATCAGTACCTTACTTGTTTTGTACCATCGATTCCGTTAGGTTAATGTTAAATATTCAATCCGTGAACAACACTTTTTGATCGCGAATAATAGTTTTGTCGTGTACGCGGAGCACGCGCAAATTGTTCGCGAGCACGGGCTCGCCACGTGCCGCGGGTTACGCCACACACGTGTGTCCGGCGACTTCACTTCGCCGCGATTACAACCGACCGGGCACGTCATCATCGTCGCCCTTAATTGTGCGACCGCGCTTGGCCAGCCGGTCCGCAGAGTGTGAGAGCTTCTCTCCACTCTTACCTACCTCCTTGGACGTCCACCAGCTCGAGTGACACGTGGAATCGACGTCTTCGTCTTCCCGGTCTTTCAGATTCAGCACCACGTGCCGACACATTCGTACTCTACTTCTACTGCCGTCTTTCTGATCTTTCTACACACGCATACACACGCTGCTCACACCTCCATTATTTTGTTTTACTTACATTACAGTTTATTTAATTTGTCCGCCTTTTTTTCTAATAAATTGGGTTTTTTATGCTTCTCAGCTTTTTCCCACAATTCTGTCTACTTATTTAGTATTTACCCGACCAGATCCATCCTGTCCTTTATTACATTTAATGTAGATATTTTAGTACATTTGAGAAAATTCAAATAATTCAGTTCGCTTATTATTATTGAGTTAACGAAAAATCCCTTATTGAACACGAGGCCTCTTCAACTGCGAAGAGACCCTCACATATACGTACAAACGGTGTTCATTTACTTCGTGCAAAATCAGCAGACTGCGATCGAATAATTTCTTTGCGATAACTGTAGATACAAATTATCTAAAAATTGTCGAATTTATGGTCGACCCAACCACATCGACAGAGTATACTATTTGTCATTCAATAGAAGTTTAAAAATAATGATCCTTCCAAAAAAATCATCAGCGTGTCTAACGTATCAACACCGATTGACACAAACCGCATACACAAAGTTTGTGTGCATCTCGCATCAAATGTTCTTGATGCTGAATACATTTGTGCTGTGCCCAATCTGTATTATGTTTAAAAAAATTGTTAAACATTACAGGTGTATATGCTAGAAAAAATTTTCAGTTGGTAATGTAGCTGAAAAAACAGCTAAAAATTTAGGTGTACTCATTTGTTTTTTTAGCTGTAATCGTGTTTATGTACTAATTATGTACAGTTGTTTCTTTAGATGATAACTTTAGCTGTCAATCTATCTACGTCTACCTGTTCAAAAATTTATTTGCATGCACGTTCATGTACTTAAATACAATGAATGTGTGAGGTGTTACTGAACGGATGGAAACACGAAAAGTGGGGGACTAAGCTAATTTATAAGTTTTGTAAGTGAATAAAATAAAATACTACTATTGCCGTATATTAAAATAAATTAGCTAAGTTCCCCACTTTTAGTTTTGCCATCCGTATAGTGGCACTTAGTTAGACCACTGTAAATTGTATATAAAAAGGTATCTATGTGTGGTACAATTAAGTGGTAACAAAAACTGTCGCTATTTTGTAAAATTCACAAAAAAAATAATTTTTATAAAATAGAATATTTTAAAATTACAAATGTGTAAAACTACAATAAAAAAGTGTAAGAAAAATTGTCAGAAACTTTATGACTTAAACTTAAATTTAAATTTATGCATCATCAANAGGATCATTTTACACAGTCCTGATTGGTCAAAAGAGTTTAGTTAAGGTGGTTCTTCACGATGGTGCCGTATCAAAGCGACACGGGACCCTGTGGTTTTCTAATTTTCGATTAGCATATTATTTGCAACATAAAATATGTTGTACTGACACTTGACTATAATATCATTGCATTTACATACAAATAAACATGCTAATAAAGTCAGGGTAAGAGTTATGAAAAAATTTTTTTTTGACGCAAGGTTCTGAAAATGGCATGTACGCTCCTACTCAAGCAGACATTGTCGCCGATTTCTGCACGATCAATAACTGATTACGTTTACGATTAAATATCGTATACTATTTCCCTGATTAGACCATACTTTTGTTATATTATTAGAAAGCTGAAAAGTTCTTCTTTTACTACAAACTTTTTCTATTAAGATCTTAAGTCTACTTTACGAGATATTACATGATATCATAGTATGGAAAAGTAACCTACATAAGAATTCATGTTAAAAGTGCATTTTTTGACTGACTTGTTTTCAAAAATTTGCCTGATAAAGGGACTTGAAATTTTAAGAGAAGATGCCTTATAACTTTAATAACAATCCCTCCAAGTTTCCCTGTAAGTTTAAGTAAATGGGTTAGGTGAAGAACCACCTTAAATCTAACGATATTAAATTTTAAATTATTCATTTTCAAAATAGTGGTAAAAAAAAATTAAGTAATGTTACATTTAGCTGTATTAAAACATGAAAAATATTTTTGGAGTTCTTACTTCTTGCAACAGTTTTTCCTGTGGCATTCGATCTTTTGTCAAATCTGCGATGATACACGTCGAATCTTTGCACAGGAGTATAATGGGACCACCTAAAAAGTTTTTTGAAGTTCATGTAATTATTTTTAATTATTATTCTTGCACTTGTATTATGGGTATAGCAATGTTATCTTTACTATTAAGTTGGTAAGCAATGGATTTGTGTCCATTAAATCACTAGCGCTTAGTCTTTTTTTTATACATAAAGTATTATGTTATTTATACGAAATATTAGTACAATAAAAAAAGTAATATGTTACGAGCTTTACATCATATGTCGAAAATCAATAACGAATATATGTACAACAAGTCCTAAAAATAGACGTGACAAAGTAGAAGAAGTTGCAAATAACCATTGTGATAAAGTTTCAAACTAGTTATAATTAATTTCACAAGATAGTAAGTTGTAAATAAGAATTACAAATAAAATCAGAATGAACCCTTAAGTTATGGTTAAAAAGTATGCTCTATAGTGTATACAAATGTATTATATACTCCATTTTTAGACTGGATCAATGCCCGTGAGTACCTTATACTTACGTTTGCCTAAATAAAAAACGGTACTTACTATAAATCCATCACTTAAGCTTTGAAAAGATTTTTTAACACTCACAGATCGAGTTACAAGTAGTGTTCTTTGTGTACTAGTGTTAGTTATTCTGTTGCGTGATCATCACACAAATGCTTATTAATTTCACAACAATTTAAAAAACACAGTTTATTTATAGTTGCCTGATGTGATTTAAATGCAAAAAAACCACTATTTGTACAAATCTATACTATTGAAAAATTGTATGTTTTGTACGAATTTAAAAAGGCTTTTATTTATGAAACGAAGAGTTCATGTCAGAAGCTGAAGTCAAGATTTCTAACAAGGCTCGTAAAGCAGCTCTCATAAACGAGTGATAATTTGTATTTTTCCACCAGTGAACCCAAAATCATGTAGTGAAGATTTCAAATTAGTTCCCAAATTATTTACTTGAAGTTACATTCTCTTATGACCGTTGTCGATGAAATGAATAAATTTACAATGATGTATTGTGTAGTCACTTTAATTAATTCTTTATAACTTTAACCGCATTTTTTACTTTTGTGTTATCAATCTGACATTGGTCATGCCTCGACTATAAGTTACGATATTCTTTAAGGTAGCTGTTTTGCAATATGTAGGTCAATTTCATATATAGGTATACAATATACATATAATTATCATCCCGTATTCGAAATAGCAGAGTAAAATGTAAATGCCTTTGCTTATACTTATACATACATAAATATATACGTCTATCTACTTGTATTCATGTGACAATGCGACGTTACCACATACGCGATACTTATTGGGTTATCTTCAAACATCAAACAAAGAGCACGTTTTTTATTACGATTGCTTAAAAACTATGTGGTTGAAAACTTTTCAAAAATGTATGTGTTTCTTTACTGTCGCAGGTAGTTTTTCGTTGTTTTTTTATTATTTATAGATATGCGGTAAGTTACACTTTTTAAAGTAATGGGGCTATGTTGTGTTTGTACCATTGCTCCTATGTTAAAAAAGTGATTCTTCGACGAAGATATTTAAATTACAAAGTGGTATATCAGTCTCAAATTTTGTACACATACGAGTATGTCTCAACCCTTATATTAGTTTTGCTAAAATGTTGGTTATTTTTTAGATACTTTTGATTTAGGAAGCAACTATCTTTAATAAATATGACTGTTTTGAAACAAATGTTTTTCAAAATTGAGTATTTTCCTTAATGTTTGCAGGTATTAGTAAATACTGAACACGCACTAATTGCTACAATATATATACTTAGAAGAACAAAATAGCAAGCCTGATAGATGCTCTAGAGGAAAGTAAGAATAAAGATTTTGTTGAGACTAAGAACACCAAAATACTACAGACTAAAAAGGTAGTAAGTCCTGCTTTAAATAGTAATGTGCAGCAAAATTGTAAAATATATGGAAAAAAATATTATAAAAATGATAAAACACACCGCTACTTAGGTAAAGATATAGTACTATGCTATTTTTTAAGCCACGACGTAATTTTTAGATGAAACTTTTAATACCTGGAAGTTATACTTGCCATTCTTTTGAATTATCACTCAAATTGCATGTAAAACTACAATTGTAGATATAGATTATAGGCTAAAAGTGTAGATACATAGAATATAAAGACGACACTTGCCGCTAATATCACTATTTCAGACATTATAATATTATTTGAACTGCAAACACATTTTAACAAAATATTTTCTTTGCAACAAGTTTTGAAGTTAAAAAAAAAGAACTTTAGCGATGGCGTTAACAATTTAAGAATCAAAGCTTGGTTCATAGATTATTTCAGTGAGAAAATTTAAGAAAAATATTTTTCAAAAAAAATTTGTCTCAACTTTTTCATTTTAAAACCACTGACAGTCTTTAATTATAGACTGATTTCAGATTTTTTTTTCACAGTGCTTTACATGTTTACAACTTTCATCTAGAGACAACTTTTAGACAACAATAATAAGTTGTATGAAGAAGAAAATAAGAAAAACGCAGTCTATGACGGCTGATTACACACGAGTAAAGTGCATTGTTTAACTACATGCCGCCTTTCCTGACAGACTTTTACCTACTAGCATAATGGAAGTTAAGCCATGCCCTTGACATGAAAAACAGTTTTTCTTTATTGCTTATAAAGTTAAATAATGTGTAATTTAAAGATAATACGTCTTATGTAATTTGATTATCTAATGTAGTCTCGTGAGTTTCAATCTTTTGTGTGATTTCACATAAATCAAATTGTACATCACGACATTAAGCATTTAATTGACTTCCTTACGACAAAAAGTATTATCAGTTATAAAACTGCATTTAACAATTCTTTGAAATAATTAATCTACTCATTTTTGGATGCACAATCCCCAAATTTATGTTTAAGAGATCAAAATACATTAATAAGCCTGTGCAAGAGTTTGGATACAAAAATTGTTAATTACTGTCACCACTACCTGGACCACTGAATCAAAGGCTTTCAAACACCTAAAACATACACAATTTGGGCAATTTTACATGGAATTCATACATTTACAATAGTTAAACGGCTAATTAATATTGAATTACTGGGTTTAAGCAAACGGTTAAGTCTTTTTGAGTTGAAAAAAAATCTCAAATAATAATTTGTAACTTGCAATTGAAAATTGTAAATTAAAAAAAAAGATACAAATTAGAAGAAGCAAACCAGTGGGTATAAATGGGTCATGGGACTCACGATAAAAACGGAGTTCTTTCAACATGAGATGAGTATAAAAACAAAAAATTTCTTAGGTATCAAGGGGGTCGCCAGACCCATAGGAAGAACGAAGATCTTCGAAAATAAGTACTGCATTCATGTAGTTCACTGAAACAAAAACTTAAAAAACGAATCTTCTCTTAAAAGATTGAATGTCACGTGACTGAAGCCTTTTTATTCGTTCTGTGATTGGCTAAAACTGTAACAAGCGCAGTATTTTTAAAGTTGGTTAAAATTAAAAAGTACTTTTACCCTGAAAATATCTGAATTTAGTTTAAAATAAAAAATAATAATAAACTGAAATAAACCAAAAGATTTGAAATTTGTTTTGTTCAGTATTTTTGTTTTTAAAGCTGAATAGAACCATATTTACAACGGTTAGAGAGAGAGAGAGAGAGTGATATATAAGTACGTATATTATATAGACTATTCAGCCCTTACTAAAATGATTGTCGCACATAGTGATTAAGGTTAAGTATAAGTACTGGGAGTATTTATTAAACAGTAAGTAAATTATGTAAGTATATGCTTTTTAAATGTTACGTTTGGCACCTCGCATGATGAAATTTTTATCTCCAGATTCTACGATCCAGAGTGTGCACAGTACTTTTTTTCCTGATTCATTTATTCTTCGGCAAGCTCTGGATTCTGAATAATTATTTTGATTCATACTTATCCTTCAGCAAGATCTGGATTCTGGATAAGTGTTGGGATTAGGACCTGGAAAGTTTAGTTCAAACTTGAAACTGCAAGTCTGATTTTTGTGATTCCTAGGGTACTTGGTGAGGTGCAGTGTTTGTGTATTGATGTGTTCATTTAGCATGATTTTATTTTTGTTTTTGTTTTATTTGTTTAGCAAACTTATTGATTTATTTTGATATTATATGCTTCTATAAAAATGTTTATTTTTACTGTTATGATTAGATGTAGCCTAACATTTGCAGATCAACGATACTCAACTGGAGTATTCAGAGAAAAATTATGGTCTGGGAGTTACATTGTGTAAATAAGTTGTATAGACGTATTCTTCTAAAAATATGATGTTTAATAACTTTTTACTTTGTCCAATAATCATGAATGTATTGTTTTTTCAGCAAGGACTCATAGTATCACAAAAAATTCGTTCGAGCAAAGATACGAGTCAGACCACGTAAAGCAGCTTCCTGCTCGTGACAACCGCAGCAACGGATATTATATGTAAGCAGATGTTATTAAACTGTAAATTTTATTCCTTACGTTTATTTAATTATGAATACACTGTTTATAAATTTGTATATTTTGATTTATAAGACAAGAATTCAAGAAATTAGGACATTCAGCGAAAGGTCAAAGTACGAGTATAAATAGAAAATACAAGATTGATGTATACGTATTGAACTTCTCTACAATCCTTTTGTCAAAAGGTGTGTGAATTTTAGTAATGGTTTGTCCTTTGCTTGTAAGTTTTTCTAACTAAAAAATATGTCTCTTACTACCATGATTTTTCAAAATATTTTAATGCTCACTCAACATTTAATTATTTTAACCAGCAGTTACAGCTGATAATAAAAGCCATAAATATTTTATTGATATATTTAATATTGATTCTTGATCTATTGTCATAAATGCACTGAAATATTACTTATTTACATTTAACGTTACTTATAAGTGCTTTGCTGCCAATCTTCTGTCTTTATCTGCGACAATACATCAGGTGCATCACTACAGAATTCATCAGTGATCTTTTATATCATTTTATGTGATGTGTCAAAATACACGGTAATAGTTTTTTTGTAAAATTTGAACAATTTTGTTTGTCAGGCACTAAAAATTATTAAACATAAACAAAATTTTTGAAAAAATGTTGCTCAAAGTTTATAGTGTACTTATCTATTCTTATACCAAGATTTATTATAATCTTAACTACATATAACCTTTTTTGTACTTAAAGAAAAAAATTTTGATCCGTGAATTTGACCAAATTTAATATATTTCTTTCAATAGCTTTTTTAATGTTTAAATAAAAAATGTAAAATGACAAACTACGTGGACTAATTAACCATAAACAATTTAATTTTGAAATGCTTTTATTCGTGACTCATTTTTGGTTCGGTATTATCACATTGTCACCGATCTGTTAGAACAGTTTTGATACAAAACTTTTAATAATATACCTAATATTTTTAGACTCTAAATAATACATGCATAGTTACATTTACATTTTACGTAGTTTACTCAACTTTCATATATTTAACATTAAGTCCGATAATCAAGTTTTAATGCAAAATTAACAGTGAATTTTTTTTTACACTCTAAAAAGTATACACGTTTTTCACTTAACATTGTAAGTAGCTTACTTAACTATTATGTATAGCTTTAAAAGTATAATTTGTACTGACAATATACGACATTTTAGTCTGAACACTTGGGGTTTCAAAGTTTTACTTTATAATTATATACGTCATAAACATTAATCGTTGTTTTATATATTCTTTACAACACAAACCATTTTAATAAGAACAAATACTTAACAGTCACTAAATATTTTTGTTTGTTTCTGTTAAATTTACAGATTGCTTACTTAGCATTTTTTGATACCAAATACTTTTGTTTACTTTTAATTTTTAATTATAAAACATGTCTATTTATATCATTCTTTGAAGATTTTAATAACTTTTGAGGTGGTTCTTCACGATGGTGCCATATCAAAGCGACACGGGACCCTGTGGTTTTCTAATTTTCGATTAGCATATTATTTGCAACATAAAATATGTTGTACTGACACTTGACTATAATATCATTGCATTTACATACAAATAAACATGCTAATAAAGTCAGAGTAAGAGTTATGAAAAAATTTTTTTTTGACGCAAGGTTCTGAAAATGGCATGTACGCTCCTACTCAAGCAGACATTGTCGCCGATTTCTGCACGATCAATAACTGATTACGTTTACGATTAAATATCGTATACTATTTCCCTGATTAGACCATACTTTTGTTATATTATTAGAAAGCTGAAAAGTTCTTCTTTTACTACAAACTTTTTCTATTAAGATCTTAAGTCTACTTTACGAGATATTACATGATATCATAGTATGGAAAAGTAACCTACATAAGAATTCATGTTAAAAGTGCATTTTTTGACTGACTTGTTTTCAAAAATTTGCCTGATAAAGGGACTTGAAATTTTAAGAGAAGATGCCTTATAACTTTAATAACAATCCCTCCAAGTTTCCCTGTAAGTTTAAGTAAATGGGTTAGGTGAAGAACCACCTTAAATCTAACGATATTAAATTTTAAATTATTCATTTTCAAAATAGTGGTAAAAAAAAATTAAGTAATGTTACATTTAGCTGTATTAAAACATGAAAAATATTTTTGGAGTTCTTACTTCTTGCAACAGTTTTTCCTGTAGCATTCGATCTTTTGTCAAATCTGCGATGATATACATCTAATCTTTGCACAGGAGTATAATGGGACCACCTAAAAAAGTTTTTTGGAGTTTATGTAATTATTTTCAATTATTATTCTTGCACTTGTATTATGGGTATAGTAATGTTAAAAATGTATAAAAATAAAAATTGCTCAAAACTGGCGTGTATATCTCACCGTCATGTTTTATCACTCCTGTAACTTTTACAAAGACTCCTTTTTCAAGAGCTAATTTGGAATAGTTTGAAATTCGGACGGTCATCTTATGCACACCATCGGTTATAGCACCACAACCGTATGTAGAATTATCAAAACAACTAGGTGATAGAGCAAATTTCGTTTTAACATAGCCTTCAATGCCTGAAAAAAATGTGCGATAAGAGAAACATTATTTTCATGTTAGTAAAAACGAGTTTTTAAGGTAATCGACTAACTTATGAGTCCATCAACTTCCTTAATGGTCTCAAAGTCGACGAGAACAGGTTCGGTCTCAATATCTTTTGATATTTGGTGATATCCTATAAATTCAACGACGGTATTTGTTTAGATAATTAGTTCAAACGGAACTAGATTAGCAACCTCTTTTGAATATGTCATTTTTATTGCTTTGGTATGACCACCGTCGATATGCACAATCTAAAAAAAAACTTTAGAAATAAAAACATGTCTAACAAATATTATTTCATGACAATGTAACAACTTACATACCCGATGAATCAGAATATCATCTTTAAACTTAATTATCAATTCATTTCCCCATATCAGGCACACCATCCTTTTACCCGTACCATTATTAATAATGAATTTCATTAACTTGTATCTTTTTGCACTTCCAACTTTTTGAGCACCATTTATTTCATCGATGAAACCGATTATTTCGCTAAAAATATACTTTTGTTATATATATTTTATATAATGAAATTTTTTTTATATGATACACTTACGCTGTTTGATCTTTGTCTGTCAACTCGTCAAAGACAAAATTAGGTGAGTACATCATTGCCATTACTCGGTTTTTTTTTAGCTTTCTCACTCAAATTACAGCTAATCTGGAAAAAAGTCCCTCTTAATGGGCTGTTTAAAAAACCAAATTAGTACCTGATACAATGAGAAATTCCTTTGTATTCATTAAACTAAAGCACGTGCGCTTTTATCATATATGCTTAGAATAAGGTAAATGTACGTATTATGAATACAAATTTTGTTACTATTATTGTAATAGCTCTTATCTTTTAAATAATTACGCGTGGAAAAATAAAATGAGTACCATTTGACGGGGAAACTTTCGATTTAGTAAATGCTTAAAATTAGAATTTAACAGAATAATTCTATTAACTATAATTAAATAATTTCAACGATGCCTTTATGTACATAGTATGGAACACTTATTTTATCGTTGTCCGGGTGTTTCATAATGAAAGTCCATATTATGAAACAATGATAAAATATGTAGTAAAATGTCAAAAAACATAAATACGCATGAAATAATGAAGTGAAAATGCTACAGGAATAAAAATAAAGTGTGAAATACAAAATTAAAAAATTTTATTGCTAAAATATTGATACAACGAAGAATATCTTTAAAGAATACCCATTGGAAAACATGAAAATTATTGTTTTTGTCATATAAAATGCGATTTAAATGTACTATTAACAAAAAGTAAAGTTGAAAAAGAAATTTTTAAACCATATTTATTTAAGGTTTCTCTTTTTTAATATTTCGTATTTTACTATT
>NW_019379611.1:65988-81986 GCF_000648655.2 Copidosoma floridanum | reverse complement strand
AAAAAAAAAATAATGACAAAGTTTATCCGTTTGTCACGTACAGAATCCTACGCTACGGATTTTTTAAAAGTAATGTTTAAAAAATAAAATGTAATTAAAATCTTACATTACTAACTACGTTAAATATTTAAAAAAATTTTGTAAAACGAATTTCACGTAATTCATCAAAACTTTTTATAATAGATGCAAGAAGATTTAAATTTGATTTAAATAAATTAAAAAATGTATTTAAAAAATGAGAAAAAAAATTTAAATAAATTGAAAAATGTAATAAAAAAATGAAAAAAAAATTTAATAACCTAATCTTCTCTGCAACCAATACTTGAATAAGCTTTCGTGTTCCAACTCTCCATCCCAATGTCTACTGTTGAAACAAGCTTCAAATCTATGCAAAAGGCCTTTGTCGATACCATTTTGAAATTCCACCATAAAATTACTACCATGAAATGCGTCCCCTGATACGTCAGAAGTTAAAGTGGTTTCTGTTCGATCAGAATTTTTTCTTTTTTTTTTCATCATGTTAAAATTAACATTTTTTGCGTTAAATGGAAAGAGCCCAGCTGACTTGAAACCATTTATGATAATGTTTTTTTCTTGATCCATTGAATCCAAAGCTAATTTAACAGTAGGAGCAAAATTGTCTTTTGTAAGTTTAATAACATCCTCTTGAGCTAGATGCTGGGTAACTGTTTGTTTCCACGCATTTTTAAAGGGATGAAAAAACGCGATATCAAGTGGTTGCAAAATATGAGTGGCGTTTGGAAATAGAGAAATTAACTCGATACTCCTTTCTCTGCAGAACTGTACGAGCGGAATGGTCATGTGCGAGGAGTGGCCATCAAAATACAGAATTATAGGAAATATTACTTTCGTACTTAACAGCCAAGGGTAAAACACATTTGTCATGTACTCAAAAAATATCTCGGTTGTCATCCAACCCGAGTCCGAGATTCCGATCCCCCAGCCGGTGGGACACTTTTCTGCCACTGCTTTGGGCACATGCTCTTTATATTTATATACAATCATGGGAGGACATCATGTCCCGTCTGCGCTGTACATAAATAGAGTTGTAATAGCTTCCTTTTCTCCATTTTTGATAATTTTATACACTCTGCGAGCTCCCTTTTCAGTCAATACTTTTTGTGACTGAGGGGACAATTGAATACTGCTTTCGTCGCAGTTGAAAATCCGAGAACTTTCAATATTGTCTAATGCTTTACTTCTTAGATAACTTTCAACCTCAGCAAACAAATGTAAGACGTTTTCTTGCGTCACCAAGTACCTGCTGAGTGTCAAATTTTGCGGCACTTGAATTGCCAACTCAGGATTCCTGTGTAAAAACCCTTCGTACCAGTGTCGCCCAGGTACACCGTTCTTAAAAGACACTTTCAACTTCAAATGCTCAACATACGTTTTGACACCCTCTAATAACTGGTCTTTTGTCACTGGCCATCCTCTCGCAGCACGGTACCTAATCCAAGTTGCGATTTCTGTTTCTACTTTGCTAGATAAAACGGTTGGCGGTCCACTTTTTGCATGCAGGGTCTCTGTATATTTTTGTTTCCTGTAGATACTTGTTACTGGTACCTGAAAATTTTTTGAGACTTCTTTGAAGCTTTTTCCACTTTTTAATGCTTCCAATGCCTTCTCCATGGTCTCGGGCGTGTACTGCTTTCGTTTCATTTTTATCTTTTGCTTGACACCTTTCTTTGCCTTCGATTCTTTTTTACGCATGGAATTTCCAGCCCCTGAAGATTTCTTTTTTTCCTTTGTTTTTTTCACTCGAGCCATTTCTGACTGATCTCTCTGTTAAACGTTAAGTGTATTCAAATGTACGTTTATTTTATTAAACTTTTGTTGTCAAAGTACATGACACTTAACGCTACAATTGAGGTTAGGATTTTATCACAGGAAAACTTACGTTGATACAATCAAGAAAAGTATACGTATGTTTCCAACAAAACGAAAAACGAAAACTTTATAATTTTATCTTGCAGTCAAACAGCACCTTTTACGTAAATCGCACGAAATCCATTCGTAAATAGTAAAAAAACAGACTGACAGGAACAGTGACTTAACGAAATCAACTGTAAACAAAACGTTTCATTGATACGTACATGAGCATATATATCTCATGACCATAATATGAAACGCATAGAAGCGGTCGTTTCAAGATATGGCAGACACTAAAAATATGGTACACAATTTGAAACACGGTTGTAATTAACTTTACTATTCGTTTATTAAAGGAATTTCGGGAAATAAATACTTTAGGGACACTATTTTATACTTAAAAATAAATTTTATCACCCTTAGCGACTTTTAAATACGAATACAACAATAATAAAAACTGCCTTGCTCCTGCCATCTTCATTCGTGATTTTCGTCGATTTCGAGTGATTTTGGTAAGGGACAGAAGGTTTGTATTATTTTTAATATTAATGTGCATGCAATGATTTTTATTTTCATTTTTCCAAAAAGTGCGTATTTCAGTTATTTTTAGGGTATTTTTATTTAACGTCATTTAGTGACTCTTGTACAAGAAAAAGTCATATTTACATACTTGTTTCATATTATGGACAGCTTTTGCGTTTGTATTCATAATACGTACATTTACCTTATATATCGACAAAAAAAGCAACCTACAATAGTACACTTTCAACTTTTAATGCATTAATATTAACGTTTTGAGAAATGAAAATATTAGAAAATGTTAAAAAATCAGTATACTTACATGGCGTTTGTTGAGTTCGAAATTATTCTCGAAATTTACAACGGGAGATGAAACAACATTAATATGAGAACTGTACTTATGTACTTACAGAAAAAACAGTCCAAGTTAAAGATTAAGGTCCTTACAACATACAACACGCATTACAACGAATCCATAGGGTCAAATCCAGTGACATAATGGTGACTTCCGGTGTCTAATTATTGACAATGGACGAAAATAAGACACCGGAGGTCACCATTATGTCATCGGATTTGAGCTCCCGAACAAAGCTTTAGATACCCAGTTTGATCATGGAAAAATAAAGGCGTTAGCAGAGAAAGAAAGAATAAGGAATGAGCACAAGAATAAGAAATAACATTGGTCGGTCCATCTGTATGTGCAAACCATACAAATATACCGACGAATGTTATTCCTTATTTTTGTGCTAACTCCTGTACTTATTCCTTATTCTTCCTTTTTCTGCTAACGCCTATACTGACCGATGTTATTTCTTATTCTTGTGCTTATTCCTTATTCTTTTTATCTCCGCTAACACCTTTAGGCTAATGTTCATAATGGGTACGTTTTTTTGCGTTTGGTTGGTCGGTTGTTCGGTCCGATTCTCCAAATAAGTCTATCTATATTCACCAACTATATAGATATACCTAATAGAGGAATTGGACCGAACAACCAACGACCAAACGCAAAAAAAACGTACCTATGTTACTAAATGCTGTTTTGTTCCATATTAAATTCAAAGAACATGATTGTGGAACGAACGATAGAATTCGAACGCGCCCAAATACGCGAGAACCGAGAACGATTATCTTTAACGACCATACTTTTACTATGCATATATCATTACATATATATAACGTTCTTAATATATATGTATAACAAAAGTAAGGTCTTTACGAGCAATTGTTGCTCTCCCGGTTAGTGGCACTTTCCTGGAATTGCGCAAAAGCCAATACATAAGCATCTAAAATAAAGATGACCTTTAAATATTCCAGCGGGGGCCTTATCATGACTTTTGATATCTCGCAAAAGTAGGCATTTTTTTCCAGTAACTGCGGCCAGTAAGTCAAAACCACGTGACCACGGCAGAAAGCAATGGACTTACGCGGTTTGTAGTACTACTTTACTGGAAAATTGTTCGCACGGTGTAAATAACAGTAAAATCGTCTACTCTGCATTTTAAAAATTCTCCGTAAAACTCGTGGCAGAGCAAACTATTTTACTGATGTTTACACTGTCCAAACGATTTTCCAGTAAAGTAGTGCTACCAACCGCGTAAGTACGTTACTTCCATTGAGGTCACGTGGTTTTGACTTACTGACCGACAAGAAAATGAACGCAAGGTGGCCGTTGCTTAATGCCAGGACCTGGCCAGGCGGCCTGGTCAGGCCCTGGCCAGTATTGTAATGACTTTATTAAAAGGGCGAGGCCAGGCCCTGGCGTCGGTACCTATATATACAACATAATCTTAAAGGCACGATATACCTATATATACATGCTTCTGTTAATTTTTTTTTTTTTTTTGTTCATTCTTATCCTTTTTGTTTATCTATATACAAACAAATACAATGAGTGCTAAAGTTCAACGGCTGAAAGAAAAAAATGCTAAGAAAGTACGGAAATTTATAGAAAAAAAAAAAAAGCTTAAGTTTGATAATAATACAAGTGAAACGAACCAACATGAGACTTATTAAAGGGATTATGAACAATTAGATTGGGGAGACAAACAGAGAAGTAAACAAAATTAAGTTTTTTATTAGTTCTGTATAATAAATTATGACTGTATTAAAAACCAGAAATGTAAAAATTAGTCATAATTTCTTGTATGTTCTTAAAAATTGAACATTGTACTTGTATGTACAAATAATAATGTAATAAAGCAAAATTCATTACATATGTGATAACGACAAGTCGCGTATACATAACCCCTACTGTACTATGGATATTTTTATGTTACTATACCTACACATATACCCTGGGCAGGTCCTGACCGTAGCCTGGAGTGAAAGTCATTACAACCGTGTGGTAAACTCGCATTAAAGCGTGGCCAGGCCGTGGCACCGATACAAAGCATCCCTGGCCAGGTCCTGATCTTAGCCTTCGGTTCATTTCTTGTCGGGTGGCTGCACTTACTAGAGACGCCAAACGAACATACCCAGGGATCATCGAGAAATATTTTAGTTTTTGCAAGATGTCAAAAGTCGTGATAAGGCCCAGACCCCAGGTAAAATGATGGGCAATCTCGAAAGCTATTTCGATTATCAAAGTTCGTATCCAGATCACTGGGCTCATTCTACAATCAGGCTGTGTTATGCTGTGCTGTGCTGCGCTGCAGATATACTACGTAATGTATATAAATATATAATAGATGTGCTGGAGCCTGTCTACATAAGGTCTGTAATGTGATGTGCTATATGCTGTTCCGTCGAGTGCTTGTTCCGCACATGTGCGAGAGTGAGATACATCTGTGTCTTACAGTTTACGATTTTTTTAACTGATATTTTTTCTCTCTTGTGCACGTCAAATAAATGTTATAGACGTTAAAGTACATTATATGTAAATACCTGCTTTAACTCATCAAATATTTATTTATGAATATAATGTGCATCACGACTGCTGGATAAAGTAATATGAGTGTTTCAAAGCATCATCTGCATTAATGCTGATCTTCTGGAAAGTTTAAGAAAGATACTTTCAACACTATATGTAAGTTACTTTTATTCGTGTTTCTCTAAAATTATTAGTTATCTTCAGCAAATACAACTAACTCAGATGATGATACTAAAATTTTAAGTCTTAGAAACGAGTACTTGAGTAAAAAGCAAATTATGTCTACTTGGAAATTTCGTTTTATTTATTTGTTAATTTTACTACATGAAATTTTACCATGTTATTTACCTACGATAATACCATCTTGGGTTTTCAGACATTAATAGATTTCGCGCTGAAACATCTCATTTTTCAGGATAAAAATAGTTTGAAAGCAGTTTACTTAATAGATATTTTAATTTAAATTAGGTGTATTAATACATTCAGTATTAATAGTCCTATTGTGTATTGTATAATATATTTGAACATTTTGTATACTGCTTTGTATGGCTCCTTATCTAAACTGTTTCAGAAGCATTGTTGGACAAATTTATCTGATATCCCACTGAATTTTTATACTGTCATGAATTTCTAAAATTATATGGACGTAGCTTATTGTCTGGTTGGGCGTCGAGCAAACTTTTCATCGAAGAAATTACATTGAGGTAAATCACATGCATTTTTGTTTTATGATCTGTATATCTATTGTGGTCTTTTTGAAACCAAAGGTGCAGTAATAGGTGTAAGCTAACAATAAAATATAATTTTATTTGAAATAGTTCTATTATTAATTGATTTACATAATGCAATTTGTGGTTACTATTTCTACAAATTTTGAAGATTCATTAGTTTAGAGAAATGTACGTCTTTCATATAAATGTATATATCTATGCACCCAAGTAGATTTGTATAATATTCCCATAAACTTAGTATTTATGTGTTAGAAGAGGAACTGTTATTTTAAATATATAAGTAGCTCTGTAATCTATATACATACACAAAAATTAAGATCCAAAGTTGTATAATTTATCCATCGATAAGCTTAATTTTTTTTTTATTTTCACACGAATTTAAAGTTATATCTTTGTATCTATTAGTATTTCCTACTAACTTACAATCAGCTTCAAGGTTTAAATACATTTGATATTTGATCTACTCAAAATGAGAACTTAGGGGGCCTTCAAACACATGTGAGCATTCATCTTAAATGCTCTTAAATCTATTGGATCTATTCGTCTGCTCTTTTTTTTTTAATGTTTTTGAAAGATACATTAGAATTAAGATAGGCATTATGGCCGTAGTGTATATTCGGATGATACTGTCAAATCTAAGATTTGGATTTTTGAATATTTTTNACTTAGGGGGCCTTCAAACACATGTGAGCATTCATCTTAAATGCTCTTAAATCTATTGGATCTATTCGTCTGCTCTTTTTTTTTTAATGTTTTTGAAAGATACATTAGAATTAAGATAGGCATTATGGCCGTAGTGTATATTTGGATGATACTGTCAAATTTAACATCTGGATTTTTAAATATTTTTTTGATTTATTATTGTACGTTTAATTGGTGTGATGCATATTTATGGATATTTATGTATGTTAAATTATACCTGACACATTCACATATAACAGGGTGTAAAAATTAGTTAGATCGTAAGAACCCACGTGACCACTGCGGTATGTATAGTCAACTCTGTGTAGAAATACCCAGTCTTATGGGTAAAAGTTAATTTTTAATTTTTTTACACTTACAAAAACATGCTACGGTAAAAACCTCCAAGTATTAAGTTTTCGAGGGGATAACGATACCGCAGCTATTTTTTATTTCAAGTAAATCGTCGCTTACAGCGTAAAATTTTACTTTGTAGGTCCAAACGGCGACTTAACCTGTACCAAACGACTGTTTTGCATACCTATATTTAGCAGTGGTAGCATATATAAACGCAGACCGTTTGTGTATACATGTGCTGAATATAGGTATATAAAACAGGCGTTTGGTAGTTTTAGTCGCAGGTT
Source organism: Copidosoma floridanum (assembly GCF_000648655.2). The sequence continues at coordinate 74,649 of NW_019379611.1, read as the reverse complement.
AAACCGCTGTGAAGGTCAAGATGCAGACAGAGAAGCAGGGTCAGAGCAAAAAGAAGGAAACGGGAATTTGCATTAATATGTATTATCTCTTTATTTAATGAAAGGTGATTGATAAAAGGACCAGACTGAGTGGCACACCTACCTATCGCCTCGGTTGTCAATTGTCGACTGCCCGTTCGCTTCAGCGCCTCCACTTGCCCTATTTCCGAGGTTGTTCGCCTATAGCGCTCACAATGCGCCCGCTAGTCCCACTCAGTTACTTGCACTTATCGCTATATATATTGTGTTCATTAAGCCGTACAAATCTTCGCGCGCATTTGAAATCGCTATTTTCTTACTATCTAATACAAACGTTTAAGCATATACGAGTGGGATCCCCGGCAATCCCAAAGCAAGTTCGACCGAACGCCTGCCCCATGTGGCCCCACAGGATGAGCCCCAATCAAACCTACTCCAGAAAGCCGCCACACTGGGTTGGTTTGGCAGCTCAGTCCGACTCCGCCCCAGACCCGTACGTTGAAATCATCACCGCAATCGTGGTAGTGAGCCTTGTTATCGACCAGGTAGAAGGCATGAGCGGATCTTACTCTGTACTCACCTCCTACCCCCACAGCTGTCTCTAGCGCCTCCTTATGCGTTATACTATGCAAGTACCCAAGGAGCCCTCTACAGTCCCGATGCACCAGCATCCGGGGCAGGCCAGCCGTTCCCCGATACTCCCCAGGCCCGTTCGACCCGCTTGCATCGGCCGAGAACGTACCGCATCGGGTTAGTAGCGCTCCTTCCCCAAGCGGCAGCCAGTCTGTGGTTTAGTCGGTAAAAACCGCATTTTGGATCTTTGAAGTGAAGTTTTACGCTGTCAGCGACGATTGACTTGAAATAAAAGATAGCTACGGTATATTTGTCCCCTTGAAAACTTGTTACGTATGGGCTTTTACCGTAGTATGTTTTTTGTAAGTTTAAAAAAAACCAACCTTTTCCCTAATAAGACTCATCTGTGTGTATTTCTACACAGAGTTTGAGTACATATATCGCAGTGGTAGGGAGTCCTTAGACTTTATGATCTCAATAAACGTCAATATAAAAATGACTTGCCTGCACAGATTTTACGACTACATTTTCACTTCTATCAATTATGACTACAAATTAGAAATTAACTGTAATTTGCGTGATAAAAGTATCTATTAAATATATTTATAAGAAATTTCATACTATGTAATCTTTATTTTATAAATTGCATTTTACTGTCCCTTTGGTATTCAAAATAAATACTTCAACTGCCATTCACTTATTATTCATATATGGTGAATATACTAAATTTTAGGAATAACATCTTATGCATGCTTAGGTCGGATTTTATATACAGATACAGTACTCTACGTCAAGTCCAACTATCACAAAAATTTTGTGTCTAAATCTATAAGAATCTATAGAACTTTATAAAATTGAAACTCACCTCAAAGTTAAACATCTTAGAGTCACATTACCTATATCTGTTACGCGATGGTCAGATAATTTAATGGAAATTTTTGTTTTACTGTTAAATCTATAAATTTCTCAGTTAATAAGAAAAAAAGTTTTTTTCAAATAAGTACCATAATTTTGTGTTATTCTTGACACCATTTGATAGAATACAGTTTTTAAAATTTTTAGAATCGTTTCTCCCTCATAAGTATTACAGATTTAAAAGTTCACAATGTTTTCCCAACCAAAGTTTCGTGCTTACATACAAATAATTTGTTTGTTCTTTTTACTTTATTTTGTATCATTACTGGGGTGCTACAAGTAGTTGTAATACTACAGGTAATGGTAAGGGTAAATATAACAAAATTGAACCATACAAGTATATCTTTGGCATATCATTTACATTTATGAAAAATTAAATATAAATGAAAATTATAAGCACTAAATTAAACTTTAACCTTGGATTTCCGAAATTTCAATTGAAAAGTCAATCATGGTAGATAATTTAGAAGTTTTATGAGTAAAAATTTCTTTATTTCTTGTTCGATTCAATTGTAAGCCAAGTAAGTAAATATTATGCGTTCAAGAATAGGTTAGATTTTGTAATTGTCACGATTAATAGCACCTACTGTGTAAACTTATACCTGGACCGTTGTAAGACAAAATTATTTTTATTAAATGATAGTAAATAATAAAAACTTAGTTTTATTCATTATACTGTAGTTTCAATAATTGTAATCTTTACAATTTTTAATACAAGGATGAAACTTGATTTGGCCCCATAGGGCTAGGGTACTGGGCAAGTTTTGTTCTTAAAACGTTCTATAAATTATAGGTTTTGACCTTAAGCTTTTTGACCATCTAGCTTTTTTTGAAAAGCCTATTACAATATTCTACATTACGAAAAAAATGTTTGTTCATACATGTGTGTGTTTGTAGGTGTGTGGGTGGGTGTATGCGTGTACATGTGTGTGTGTGTGTGTGTGTGTGTGTGTGTGTGTGTGTGTGTGTGTGCGTGTGCGCGTGAATTTCTGGGAATCAGAAGACATTTTTTTTTTCATAGACAATTTAAATAAGTTTTTTTTCAGATTTCCGGGATTCCAGGTGCGTTTTTAAAAATCCCAAATATTGGACTTTCAGCGATAAAAGATTACTTAAGTCCTTATGTACGTATTAAATGTATTGTATATTGTATATTATGTAATGATCAAAAATTATGTATAATAAACCAAACCAAACATCAATCCAAAGTATAAGTTCTATAAAACACCCAACCAATATCTACATTAAATTCACCTAATTAACCAAACCAAAGTCTTAAAAACGAAACTGAAACATAGTAATGAGCTATTCTGCAAAATAAAGAAACCAAACCCAAATAAAAAATTATAATCGCAGACGAAGTAAATTATAACTGATTTCAAACCTTATGATGATTGTATTTATTCACTGAAATACAACTCGACACAGAAAATTATAACTTGCACCGAAATTTTATATCATCGTCAACCCAAAATCAAGTTTTTTACTATAACCAATTATTTCAACTAAACCAAAAATACTAACTTATGCATCGGACAAATTTCACTATAAACGGGATTCAAATTTATTAATGATTTACATTGACTTATATACCAATTAAGTAGAAAACTTTTTTTTATCCCTTATATTCAATGAGATTCCATTTTCATATTTTTTTCAATTAATTTATCTGTAACATAATACGTTATTAGTTGATTTACTCGTGTTTCTACATATATATTTTATTTTTCTATTTTTCTTTTGATTTAATCAAGCGAATATTTTAAATTCTATCTTATAATACAATTTGTGGTCAATTTCATACGTATAAATCATGGGTCGAGCACAAGTGCGACGGACAATCGTACAGCAAGATGATTTCACAAGTAATAGACGTAGACTGCGTATAGAAAATCAGCGTACACGACGTCAATTTGCTCGACACTAAAATAATAATACTAATCATGATTTGGAATTGCGTCAAGAGAGTTATTAATCTGTAATAATAGAAGATTATGTGGGGAAAATGGATAACCGTTGTAAACATTGTCAAGCGAAACATTTTAACGATGAAAAAGTTTAAGGTAAAGGATTATCATTTAGTGACTGTTGCGGACATTGATTCATCAGATTAAATCCTTTACCCGAGTTTCCTAATGAGCTTATATCATTTTTTAAAGGAGAACATGCATATTCTATTCAATTCTTTAAACAAATCCGGCATTATAATAACTCACTATTTTTTGCTTCTTTTAACACTAACTTGGTGAATTTCTCATCCCGTCGAGCACCTTTTTGTTTCAAAATACAAGGTCAGATATATTATCAAATCAACACCTCTTTGTATCATTTCGTTAATGATTATCCATATTATGGTCAACTTTTTATAGTCGATCAACAAGAAGCATTAAACTATCGCATTCTTCGAGACCCTCTTATAGATTACCAAGTTATATCATTGTTGGATACTATTATACGCAACAATAATATTTTTTCTAAATCGTACGAAATGATGCAACAAGAAATTAACACACAACAATAATATAGAAACAATGAGCTACTACCAGAACTACAATTACTGTTTTCAATAAAACCAGATCAAGATATACGGAGATTTAACTTTCAAAGAGTAAACGAGGTTGCTGCTATTTTTTCTACAAGCGCTGATGGAGAGATTTCTGATTCATATGTTACAGTACGTGTTAAAAAAAACCAAAGAATTGCAATACGTAAGTTCAATGGACCCTAAAGTAGAACCTTGGATTTATCCTTTGTTTTATCCTCACGGTACACAAGGATGGCGTCGTGACATAAATTGTAATGATGATTCACAACGACGTGTAACTCGAATGGCCTATGTTAGATATCGAATAGCTATCAGAACTAATGAATTTAACCCTTTTATTATGGGTCAGCAACTATATCAACATTGGGTAGTAGATAGTTATGTTAAAATAGAGAAAGATAGGATTTAATTTTGTAAAGACAACCAAAAAAAAATTAAAAGCTGATACGTACAAGGGCTTACACGACTATATGCAAAATTCCGCTAACGATATTAATGGTCATGCAGGTAAAACTATTATTCTTCCCTCCACATTCATCAGTTCTCCACGGTACATGCAGCAATTTTATCAAGATGCAATGGCGATTGTAAATAAAAAAGGAAAGCCAGACGTTTTTCTTACGATGACCTGCAATTCTAACTTGCTTGGAATCAAAGAAAATTTCAGTCAAACAGTTTCGGACAGACCAGATTTGGTAGCGCGAGTATTTCATTTGGAAAAAGATCGTTTAGTGGAATTAATTGTAAAAAAAAACTATTTCGGAAAAGTTGCAGCTTATGTATATGTCATTAAATTTTAAAAACGTGGATTACCTCATATGCATTTATTAATTACATTGGAAAGAAGATTTAAATTTACTTCATCAGAAATTGTCGATAAATTTGTATCAGCTAAGATACCTGATGATATAAATTCTAACTTGCATGAGATAGTCATGAAAAACATGATACATGGACCATGTGCTGATTGGTGCATGAAAAATGATAAGTGTTCAAAAAATTTTCCAAAACAGTTTTGTAGTGAAACGACTATGGATGACAATGGATATCCACACTATCGTCGACGAGATACTGGTAAGTCGTACGAACGTCCTGGTGAATATTAAGTGAATAACCAATGGGTTGTTCCATACTGTAGAGAACTGTTAGAGATTTTTAGTTGTCATTTAAACGTCGAGGCTGTTTCAAGTATTTTAGCAGTAAAATATTTGTACAAATATATATACAAAGGCAACGACGTTGCTACAGTAACGATAGGTGAAACCCAAGAAAGTAGTACGATTGATCATGATAAGATGCGTAATTTTATTGAAACTCACTATGTTGGCCCTGTAGAAGCTTGCTATTGTATACTTAGTAAGCCGTTACAAAACAAAAGTCATTCTATAACAAGATTGCCATTGCATTTACAAAAGGAGCAACGTGCAACTATTCTGGACAACTCCGAAGATCCTGCTTTAATTAATAATTCAAATAGCTCAAGTAGTATGCTACTTTATTGTTTTAAATTAAATGCTAACAATGAAAATGCACGTAAGTATCTTTATAGTGAAATTGCCAGTTTTTATACTTATGAGAAAACAAAATGTAATAATGTGACCATTACAACGTAGTCAATCCGGAGAAAACATTTTAATTGCATTGGTCACTTGTATTCTGTTAACCCAACTCAAATAGAACTATTTTATTTGCGGTTATTATTGTTGCATATTAAAGGTGCTACGAGCTATACTAATTTAAGAACTGTTAATGGTATTTTACAGCCTTCATTTACAGCAGCTTGCTTAGCATTAGGACTCATTGAAGATGATGACTAGTGGATTAAAGCCATAGATGAAGCCACAAGATGGATGATGCCACGAAGACTTCGACTTTCATTTGTTTGTATTCTAATACATTGTCAACCCATCCACCCTGAAGAGTTATGGAAAGAGTTTAAAGATGCAATGTCCGAAGACTTTTCACGCACAAATCACGCTAAAGACCTAAATTACGAATTCGAGTATTGACACATTAATGATTTATTGAGTAAAGAAGGCCGGAGCTTAGCTGAATTTCCAACAATGGAACAATCTGTTATCATGACTCTATTAGTTGACAATAAGAGTATCACTATAGAAGAGGCATTAGAATTGGGCCAAGAGCAATACAATAAATTAAATGCTAAACAAAAACAAGTAGTAGACAAAATTCTGAAAGCTTCACGAGAAGAAAACTATAGTGGCGTAACTTGCTTTTTTCTAGAGGGACAAGGAGGCTCTGGAAAAACATTTGTGTACAAGACGGTAAATAATATTCTATTTTCTTAAAATATTTGCGTTTGTTCAATGGCATTTACTGGGATAGCAGCAACATTACTTCCAAACGGTAGAACAGTGCACAAATCTTTCGGTCTGCCAGTTCCAATGTTTTATGACTCTTCATCAAATATAAAGGCTCAGTCTAAAGAGGGTGCGTTTTTTAAAGAAGTTAAAGTATTTATTTGGGATGAAGCTCCGATGGCACCGAGATATGCATTAAAAATAGTTGATAGGACTTTGAAACATATTATGAACAATGCATTACCTTTTGGAGAAAAAATAATGATCTTAGAGGGGGACTCTAGACAACTTCTTCCTATTATAGTTCATGAAACACGTTGTGAGATTTCAGATCTATCTATAAAATACAGCAATGCATGGAATCATTTCTTGAAATTTCAGCTAACGACTAACATGAGGGTGTTGCCACAAGAAGTGGAATTTGCTGAATTTTTGTTAGATGTGGGCAATAGCACTTCAAATGATTACAATAATGATATAAAGCTTTCACATACCAGTATACTAGCAAAAAATAAATGCATAGTTCAACATGTTTTCGGAAAACTCATTTCAGAAAACAAATTTGAAGAAATGAGTAACTGTGCTATATTTTTGGCTAGAAATGTTGACGTTAATGATATAAATGAACAAGTTATTGATTTATTAGACAAGACTACTGAACATATCTATACTGGAATTGATAGTACTGAAAACTGCGATAATGGCGACTTTGATTCAGGTCCTCTTTTACCAGAATATCTAAATTCTCTGAATCCACCAAGTTTGCCTCCATATAAGTTGCGCTTTAGAAAAAACTGTATTATTATGTAAATAAGAAATATAAGTATTAATAAAGGCTTATGCAATGGAACACGATTGCGAATTATTGATTTTTCTAACAACTTGCTAAAATGTATAATTTTAACTGGGTCAAATCAAACAATGTTGTTTTTTTAAATTGTATTACTCTTAATTGTGACAATGAATATCCGTTTACTTTTAAAAGACGTCAGTTTCCTGTCAAATTAGCTTTTGTAATGACTATCAATAATTGTCAAGGACAAACATTTGACAGAATAGTTATAGATCTTAGAAGAGACGTATTTAATCATGGTCAACTGTATGTGGCTATGTCAAGAGGTTGATCATGGGATTCATTAAAAATCTATTTTGGTCATCAAAAAGAAGAAGCTACTATGAAAAATCATGTATACAAAGAATTATTGACATAAAACGCTTTTTGTTGCACAGTAAATTAGTCTTTATTCAGCATTGCTCTACAAAAATATGCTCTGCAAAAATATAAAAATAATAGAAAGATATAACAAAAAGATATGGACCTATTTAAAATTTTACATGTTTGCTTCTCAATCACCAACTTCTTTCACATGAATACATTTTCTTCAACTCCTATANCTCAAATGTGCTCTATTTGTATTGCTCGAAAATATATATTTACTCTCGTGAGTTATTATCATGTTACATGTTAAAATGCTCGCACACGTTATACTATGGATTACACGGTGAACTGATCGTGTAGCGATATGTCGTATAGAAGAAATATTATACTTATGCCATGTGATTAAGAATACTTTGTTTAATAAATACTTTATACATCAGGTTTTTATTCTGGCACGTTTAGCAAATAATTGACTTCATCTGATTGCGTCATATTTTACTGTATCAAACTTACCTGTTTCATAGTTTTAAAAAATTTAAAATAAAATAAGTCACAATATTCTATTGTACATTTGCAAATATTTTAATATGATAATTACATAGTTTAGGCACGCGCAAAGCCCGTGTGAATGACATCTAGTAAAAAAAAAATAAGAAAATTTAGTTTAGTACTTATGATAGTTGAACTTCGTCAGTACGTCATGCATAAATATAGTACTCACGAAGTTTAACTATCGTGAGTACAAAACTAAATTTTTTTGTCTTTTCATTATTCATTTTTCAAGTTTTTGTTTCAGTGAGCTACATGAATGCAGTACTTATTTTCGAAGATCTTCGTTCTTCCTCTGGGTCTGGTGACCTTGTTACCTGAGAAATTTTTTGTCCGTATACCCTTCTCATGTTTAAAGAGCTTCGTTATTACTGTGGGTCCCATGACCCAATTTTACTCACTGGTTTGCTTCTTTAAATTTGTATCTTTTCTTTTGATTCTCTTAAATTAATTTTTTTTTTGTATTTTTCTATTTAATTTTTTTTTCTACTTTTTTTTTCATTTTATTTTTTTTATTTTTTTTTTTTTCATTCCATTGTATTCACTCTTTTTTTTCTTTAATTCATATAGTGAAATTGCCA
>NW_019379611.1:33165-65892 GCF_000648655.2 Copidosoma floridanum | reverse complement strand
TATAATTACTCATTGACGACTTTCTATAGTTGGCAGCGCTCGTAGCAGAGTGGGTAAGGTACTGGACTCATATGCAGAAGGCTTTTTTTTTATTCTCTTTTTTATTATTTTTTTTTTTTTTATTTCATCGTATTTATTAATGTCTTTTGTAATTTCATTTTATTTTATTTTCATATTTCATTTCATTAATTAAAAAAAACATATTTTTTTCACTTATTTTTTTGCGATTTTATAGCCCATTATTACAATTTTTGTTTTATTTTTATATAATTACTCAATGACATTGTGCCATTATTTAATTATCAAATTAAAAATAAGTGCTCTTGAAAACCTTAAGAATGATATGTAATTAAAAATAAACATATATAATGATCTTACATGATTTATTTATTATTGATTTCATAAATTCCTATCTTTATATAAGTATGTGTCATTGTAAGATAATTTGTTTGTCAAATTTGAAATAAGCGCCCTCATTAACCATTGATACATTCTGCAACTTTATTGTAAATGTTTATTTTAATAATTCATTTATTTTTCTAATTATTTATTATTAACAGTCAATATTAGCATTACTTTAATGTCAAAAAAACATCAGGTTTCAGAAAAATTGGTTGGTATTTTATACATCACATGCATAAAATACTTACATTTAATGCGTTATAACAAGCCTTATTCAATTTAATTTGTATAACCATATTCATGCTAATTAAATTTTTTGTTTTTTTAAATTTATTATTTGGAAAAAAAATTTTTTTTAGGAGGAAGAGGCTTCTTGTAAGCGACTTTCGTTTTATGGAAATCTGTCACTTTTAACATTACAGCCTCCTAAGCATGTGACATAAAGAACTTCGTTCTGAAAAACCTGACTTCTAAGCCCTCGGGAGGTTTTCACTTAAGAGCTATAGTAGGTATGCTGGGACGGTTGTGGCTCACCCTTCTCCCCAGGGGGACAGCTGTAGCGTGAAAAGTCTGGCTTAGCGAGAGAGGAGCTCTAATAAGAGCGAATGGGGCTCCACGGGTGGAGGGAAAGTGACGAAAGAGCGGGTCAGCTGAGCTATATCGCGCAAGCTCCTCTTTCCAGTGTCAGATTGTTTTCTAGACTCGCATTGAAATAGGACCATTTACCGACACGCATGAAAATGCACACTTGTGTATCCGATCCCCTGTGTTGTACTTGCAAGGTGGCCCCTACTCTGACTACTCACCTACACGCGCATGCATGAAAATGCACATAAGAGTTTCTTGGCTACTTTTATCCTTCTCTTTTTTTTGTTAAAGCATGGACCTTTTTCATGGCATTTTTTAATGTTGACTACTCAATCGTCACAGGATAACGAAAGCCATACATAAATTTCTATTAGATTATAAAAAGACTCTAATTACTCCATACTGCAAGATGTACTTCATTTTTTTCAATCTTATATTTTATGCTTTTTTTCTTTGCTTACACATAGTTATCTTTTTTGGCATTTATATAATTACTATTGGTGTCAGATTCACTATCACTGTTAGCAGTATTAGGTTCATCAACGATATCCTAACTGGGAAGTATTTTAAAAATTTTCTTCTTATAATTATAAAGAGAGTCTATTGAGCACTCCGTGTCTGATTCAATGTCGCTTTTCACCAAAGAGCACAGAATTAATTTATTTTGATGATCTTTACTAAATGAGCTAAATTTCTTTCTACGTAGACTTTTTTGTGACTCATGAGTACCACACATTAACGACTTTGTTGAATATCCCATACTAAGAATGTGACGTATTAGCATCATACATTGTTGGATGTTGATCATAGCACACTCTATGGTAGATTCCAAATGTGCAGCTGTATTATCTTTATAAACATTAATATATAAATATAATTCCGTTAGCATCTTTTGATACAGCGTACAAGTGCTGCTGTAATTTTCTAATGGAACAATCACCCTTGAACCAGTGAAGTCCATGCGCTTCCTTCGACTGATGATCGTTATTGTGGTGCACATCCACAGGTAAGGTAGAAAAATTGCACGGGAGCCGCACAGTCCAATGACTGACCACTGGTGTCATAAAAGACACAACAGCTACTTATTTGGGTTAAAACTGTCGAGAAATGTCGAGAAAACCTTAAATCTCCAGAACATAATCTGTGTATGAATCCATTTTTATTTTGTAGCTTAAAATCATCGAACTAACTATGATATAAACGCCTATCCATCATGTTTGATGCTGAGTAATAAACTAAGCAGCACTCTGTGCTGAAATTTATTGATATACGTCCTTCTCTGTGCTAGTGTATGTATTATAAAAAATTAATCATTGGTTGTTAACATTGTCATCTTACGCTTGCTTAAGAAAAAGGTTAAATAAATAAAAACAATACTATAAATTTAATACAACTATTTGTAATGATAATTTTAAAAAATACAGTTTTATTAGCTTTTTATTGGGTATTATCTTCTGAACCAGCAACATCTTCTCACTCCATAGCAAAATGAAATTTTTTCATTCGTCTGACACTGTGGGTGACACACATGGATAAATACGTATGATGCGGACATGAAGTAGCTAATGTTGAAAGTTCAAACTCTCGATTGTCAACCATGTCATTAACTTGAAAATTCAAGTTTTTAAGCTACCTTTTTTTTAATTCTCGAATTACAAGAATCTTCTTAGCATCTTTGAGATTTTCTCGCAGTACATTTCCAACTTCTATATAGTTAATATTATCAGATTTCCAATCTAATCCATGATAGTAAAGCTCAAGCCATAACTTGCAAGCTTGAACAAGTTTCCTCACATCCCCACTCACAGGATTATACTCCACTATGCGATCATGTAGAATCAGACAATTAGCAGCTATTCTTAGCGGAAAATTATCTCTTGACTTAAATTCCAAGTGCACATCAACTGGTACGCTTTTCAAAGCTTTATTTTGTTTTGAACAGTCAATAACGATGAATGGCATGTTTGTAATAAAATCGTTTTTATTAATTATAGGTTCTGCTTCTTTACCATAATAGACATTTAAAAAATTTTAATACATATTTTAGAGTAGAGAAAATTTATTATAGTTAATATTAAAGTTGAGATATCCATAGGGGTAGTACTGAGAGTTAAACATTATTTATATTACAGTGATCAACCAGACTAGCATTAGCAGCTTTCTGTTTTTTACGATTTGTTTGAAACCCTAAAACAGCAGAACGCGAATTTTCCAGTTAATTTGATGTTCTCACAGTCCAAACATGTTTCATAGTTGTTGAAAAAAAGGGATATTCATATAACTTCCAATTGTGAAAACTCATGGAAATTGGCTTATCTTTTGCAATGAAATTAAGCAGACGAACTTTGAGTCTGTCTGACGCACTTTTGTAAGGCATGAGCCATTCTATTCGAGTCAATGTAATTTTAAAGTCTTCGTAAACATCATTAACGACTAATTGTACGACTGCATTTAATTCATTTCTCAATCTTGTGAGGATTTATTCATGCTTTGCATTTACTACAACTTTACGGTAGTCCTCAGCAAAGCCAAGTATCATGCTTCAAGGTATAGAAATATAAAAGTAACCCTTAGTATGTACTAATTTGATTGTTTCTGTAATATCTAGCCACCCTGAATTTCCTAGCATTGAACTTTGACCTGGACAGTGTGATATGCAACCTTTCAATAAAGTTGTTATACCAACATTTTTGTACTTGTCTATTACAATGGCATTAAGTTCGTTGCAAATTTCTCTAAACAAATTATAAATAGCATTATTAACTAAATGAGCTTACGTTACTGCAGTATTATTGTTTAATATAATACGTCGGCAAATATGTAGAGTGCTTTGTGAGGGTAAGAGACAGAAATCTTAATGTTGAATTGTGATGCGAATCTCATCACTATTGTTGAGTGCTGATGAAATGTAAGGCTGATGTGCATGAATTTTATAGTGTGCGATTGATTCGTCAAATGTGACACCTGACTGAATGTTTAGAATTTATTTCATCTTCAAAACAGCAGGAAATTAAGAAAATAAACTTTAGCTAGCGATTACTTTTGAGCATAGACTGTTCAAAAACTGTACATTTTTAAGTGGTAATGCTTTGGTCGCTCGTTGATAACTGATTTGTCTTTTTCATGTTAGTTTACTTATAAATCCTCTATAAAATTCTCTTTTTCTTTCTTTTATGACATATAACATACCCGTTCGTTTAATTTAATTATTTCACGTGCAGTTTTATTGTTATAACTTCTTCTCGGAAATTTATGAACTTTACTTCCTGATAAACGATTTGAACTTAAAGATGATCTATTGTCTTGACTGCAACGGGTAGGTAAACTATTTGTGTTGGAACTTTAATAAACTAATACCCAGGAGGAACTGCAGGGAAAAATTTATGAATTGTGTGAGCCTTATATTTATTTATGCATGCTTCAGTAGTAACGTTACACTTAACTCGAAGTGAATTTATCTCAAGAATTAATACAGGTTTATCTGACTCATGAGCTTTATTTGATGTAATTATGCGTTTTATAAGACCAAAAACTGATCCCAACGAGTTTTCTGGTTGAAAATCAATTGAGTGGCTACACAGAATGACGCTGCGAAGAGTATTGTTGTTTGGCTTTACACTGATCGAAATATCTTCGGGTGTTAATATGTCGATGAGAAAACTTCCTATACCTTGAATTTCATAGCTGCCTATTAGTAAAGTTACAACCTCTTTATCTACGTAATATTTACTATTACTCTCGTCAATTCTAGGTACAAAATTAATTGTGAGTAATTCCACCAAACCAAGAACGTAATTTTTTGCGGTGAGAGCTCAATCGGACGAAAATATTGTGCTTTGAGAACGGATGATGTACTAGATAAATGTAAGTAAATGCGTCTTTCGTAATGGTTCATTGATAAATGATAAATTTTTTCCATCACTTGCTTATTACTTTAAAATCTTAGACAGAGATGACCACAGTTACAAGTATTAATATTTTTGGATATTTCATAATATCTTTATTTGTTAGAACTTGATTAAACAGTTTTACTTCGAGATTTTTTTTTCTTCTTTTAATCCCCGTTCTGGTTTTAAGTATGAACCTAAACCTTTTTTATTCGGTTTTAGAAAGAGGCCTTAACCAAGTAAAATAGCTATCATTTATTAATTGTATCTCGCACTCTCTTTAAGCTGTTTATTGGCTTTGTTTGCTTGATTTATTGCTCTATGTGTACCACTCGCACTATTAGCAATATATTATAGCCTCTATAGCGATTCAACTTGCAAATGTGGGTACGATATATGGTAAAAAACCTTTAGTTTTTTGAGGTTTGTATAATATGTGTGGTGTTGTTATATTATTCTTACCACTAGCTTTTTTTATTAGTGTTCGAGCTCCCTTTAAAGCAGATCTTACAATTTTGCAAGCATATTTATTTGCAACCAGTGACTTGTTAGCACTTTAAATCAAAGTCACTATCTTTCCAACTTCCTTTTTTCTTACTTTTTGTTTTTTCATTTTTTGATAAACCCATTTCTAATTATGATTTTACTTTTATTGCACTGCTCACAGCAAAAGTGGTAGCCTTTCCACCAATACTTAAATCTTTAGCTTTAAAGTATTGCCAAGCGTTTTCCGATAGAATTTTGTGTGCTACGTTTCTAGCCGTAATATTGTCATGGTTTTGAGAATAAGCTATATCGTATTGCTCATAAGCTGTATCCAATAGGTTGATACGTAAATCTCCACGGGCTAATCTCTTAGCTATTTTGATGCCCGGTCCGCAATACTGATATCCTGGCACATGCAGTTCTACTGGCAGTTTGTTAATGACTGTATTTATGACACCACGACCTATTCGTTAATGAAAGATCATCACTTCTCGAGTGTGCAACGTTAACTGAGCTTGTAAACTTTAGTATTACATTATTTATGTTAAAAAAAAAGGATTAAATTATTAAAAACATGCTGATTATCCTGTCACTTTTATTCTCAGTCGAGTCAGCATACAGTTAACATGAGCTTTGTGAAACAGAATATTAAAGTTCCCGTTATAAATTTTAGTGATATTGTTGAATACGACAAGAAAATAAGACGCCACGGTAATTTTCTCCCCAATACTATAAGCGCTGTTTTTTGCAGTCCATCAAACTGTGGAAAAACAAATAGCTCACTATCTCTTATTACTCACACCAATGGGTTGAGATTTGAAAATATTTATTTGAACTCAAAAATCGTTGAAACAGCCCGAGTATAAGTTTCTCAAAGACCTGTAAGATCGTATTGATGGCATAAAATATTTTCCATTTAGCGAGCATGAATCAGTTATATCTCCAGATAAGGTGCTATCCAACACCATAATAATATTGGATGACATTGCCTGTGAAAAACAAGATAATGTGAAAGCCTTTTTCTGCATGGAGCGTCACAAAAACATTGACTGCTTCTATCTTTGTCAATCTTAAGATCAAGTTCCAAAGCATTTTGTCCGAGATAATTTAAATCTCTTTGTTACATTTCGACAAGATAATATAAATTTGAAACACATACATAATGAATACGTTAATTAATACCGATATGGCGTATCATGACTTCAAAAAATTATGTGTTAAATGTTGGGGGATTGGGGAACATGGATTTGTTGTTCTAGATAAGAAAAGAGATGTAAATAATGGTAGGTATAAAAGAGGATATTTTTCCTCCGCAATAAATATTACTCATTTTCATTAGGTATGCATCAGTCTTTTGTTAACTATCAAGCTGTAAACACGGATGCATTTTACAAGGAAAAACACGTTATTCAACTAATTGGAAAAGCAAGAGAAGCTGCTAAACGTAAGCATCGATTGTTTAAGTTTGGAAAGTAAGTTTTGAAAAACAAATTAGTGAGACTTTTAAGCCTATTACAGATCCGCTTCATAAAATCATCTATAAAACATACAAGGACAAAAACATACCGCAAAGCTTCGAATCTCAATTTAAAGACTCTTCTAAGCCTTTTAAATAAAATAAAAAATATTGAAACATTAATGTTTTAATTAGCTAATAGTAACAGTAATGATAATGAAAATACGTTTTCATCCAATGATGTTATCAAAGACTATGATACTGATGTTAAGAAAAGGAATCATTTTGATAATTCAGTGCATGATAATAATTAAACTTTATTCATGAATCAATATTTTAAAATCTTTGATGAGAATAAGCCTAAGTTAGATCGAATTTATGGTATTAGAATAGAAAAAACGGACAATACGAACTTGGTGATTCACCCATTTATTTCAAAAATAATCAAATTCAAACAAAGGATCTAAGATATCCAAAAACTGATGGGTTCATGGAGTTACTCATAAAAAGCATCCTGATAAAGCAAACATGACACCAAATAATTTAGCTTAATACAAACAAATCTTAGAAACTTCAAGTGCACACATAAGAAGATTTGATAAAAATGAGACTATTCGACTATGCAAGAGTGAAAAATTTAATGATGTTATTACTTCAATATTGAATCTTACACATGTAAAAAAAAGAGGTGGATCTATACCTTTATTTAAAATTGTTCAACTAAACATGAAAATGGACTATGTTCAGTGGAGCAACTCTAACGAACTTATTAATCGACTATGATTGTTAGTGGCAGAAAGATCAGCAAGTAATCCTTGTTATACTAACGAAATAAATTAAATTGTCGAGGAGCTTCGTGAAGCTAATATGATAAATAAAGCTTGCCTGTTGAATTTAACTACAGTATTAAATTAAGCATTGATATATTTAGACGTAGATCAGCTACGTCTGTAGGTAGTAGTCGAGGTCCTCCTGGAATTGGATATAAGCTCACCTCAGACGGTCAATTTGACTTAGATGATAAAAGATTGCGCAATTTTACATCAGCTGTTAAACCTCACGATGCTTTAAATCTTACTACCTCACAGAAAGAAAAAAGTCTTATTTTTAATGAGCAAGAAAAAATAAATCTACTAGGAAACAACTTGAGTGATGTATTTTCAAAAACAACAATAAATTTGCAGCGTAAAATTAATATATTTAAGGAGATTTTGACCCAGATATCCAATATAACTCCAGAAGACAGAAAAGATGGAAGCAGTAGTGGAAGAGCTTCATAAACCTGCGATACTCAACTACCTTCACCGTAAATTTGACGTTCGGGGCTTAGATGAAACATGACAAGCGGATCTTGTGGAGATGATACCTTATGCTCGTGAAAATAAAGGTTACAGATACTTGCTGACTGTCATATATGTATTTTCTATGTATGCATGGGCTGCACCCGTAAAAAATTAAACTGGTACAAATGTGACTGCAGCTATGAAAACTATAGTAACGGAAGGAAGAGTTCCAACTAATTTGCAAACTGATCGTGGTAAAGAGTTTTACATTGCGAATTTTCGAGGTCTGATGAAAAATTACAAAATTAACTTATACTTCACGTACAGTAATTGGAAGGCGTCTGAATATGAATGATTAAATCGTACCTTAAGGCATGCTATGTGGAAAAAGTTTAGTGTAAAAGGTAATTACAAGTGGCTCAATATTTTACAACAGCTGATAACTTCTTACAATAATCGAAAACACCGAACGATTGGTGTGGAGCCAAAAGATGTTGAAGTAGCTAATGAAAAAATATTTTACAAAAATTTATATATTTGAAAAAAGGAACAAAATCAACATTGAAATATGGTGATAAAGTACGTATGAGTTATACTAAACAAGTTTTTGAAAAAGGTTATACGCCTAATTGGTCGACAGAAATTTTAACTGTTACCCGAGTAGCACCAACAAAGCCATTCACTTACCATTTGGAGGATTATCAGCAGTAGCCAATCTCTAGTGGTTTTTACGAGCATGAACTGCAGAAAACCAAGTATCCTAATACTTATCTTGTTGAGAAAATTCTACGCCAACGAGAGAATCAAATTTTCGTTAAATGGTTGGGTTTGGATACTACTTACGATAGTTTGATTTCAAAAGATTAATTATAATTAAAAAAGTATAATGTTTAGAAAACATATGGCAAATGCATGGAAAAAAATAAAGTCAATAAAAATATCTGAATTGTTAAGAAGTCAATTTATTAAAGAAAATTTAAAAAGAAAGACAATGCATGGTTTTTGGTTATTTCTACAAAAACTATTTTACCTATTTACTTGAAAATTAAATATGACAAGCAGTATGAAATATAAAGTGCTTTATTTTCTGTATAAAATCTTATAAATTACTATACAGTACTTCATTATTGACAATATTCTTTAACACTGCACTAGGTTAGAATATTTGAAACTCGTCCTTGAGTTCCACAAATACCTTTATTCCGTATTTAGTGTTAACTTTCATTAGTTTTGTAACCATGTAGCTGTGGTTAACTATCATCTTAGTGATTTTCTTGCATGGGAGGAAGTCTCCAGAAGCAACTTTATTTAAAGCTGTAAGATAGGACATCTGTAATAAAGAAGCACAAAATTTTTACTTATTTTAATGTTCATGAAAGTAGAAAACATACGTGAAAAAATATGGGTGTAAAGGTATAAAGAAAACAAATTTATATTTACCTTAAAATTGTATTTCACCCTTTTTCTCAATGAGAGTTCTTCAAAATTGTCCGTCTTCACACTTGTTCTCTTGTAAGGTTGTTGTTGGACGATACCCTTTGCTTCAAATACTAAACGATCGATGATTTGATGTCGCTGTCCAGAAAATCTGATCAAACTGGCCTGCAGTTGTTGTTGCGGTATTTTACACAAGTTTTCTACTACTACATGAGGTAGCTCTACTGTAGCAATCTCCCTCCCACTCGATTCTTCTTAACAAGTGACTTTTAGCCCGTTGTCTTCCCCCTTCTGTTCTTATCTGTTACGTTTTTTAATCATTTTTTCATTCTTGCTGGGCGACGTGTCAGTCATAGAAGTAACATTACATTGCTCGCCATCATGAAAACTTAAAGTTATCATGTTTTGTTTGTCGTTTTGCATTTGATCATTGATACGCTTATCTTTTAGTTGCTCTGGATGTGAAGGTTCCTCTATTTCTTTCTGCGATGTCACCATATTAATCCCTTCTCGAATTCTTCCTCCTATACAAGCTGTTTCCCATCTGTACTCGTCATTTTCTTTTTCTTCGCCTCCATCTGTTGTAAATCTCAATTCTTTATTATTTATTTTATAGTCACTCGGTGATATATCACTATGACTCTTATTTCTCAGGCTTGTTAAGGTAAAATGCCCAATACTTGGACAAAACTAAAATTTATACCAATACTAGAACAGTGCAAAATCAGTCATTGTAGCAAATAAAAAGAGATATTTTAAAAAATGTAGTAGATTAGTACTGCTATGACTATTATTGATCATGCACTTAAATTTTAAAATAAATTTTAGCAAAATTTAATACAAGCGAATGTTTCTAAATTTTACCTTAGGTGCTATAAGAGTGCAATAATTTTTCTCCATTTTCTAAGATTTTGATGGCAGGTAATGCTCGTTAAAAGTAATCTAATGCATTTGTATGCATGATGTATGGTATTATTTTACAATTCTTACATTAATAAACAATATTTCTAATGTATTTGTGGACAAAAAAAATTTTTATAATTTAAAACTATCTGTTCAACTACACCTAACGATTTCGTATTAGTTGGACAAACGTGGAGCTCTTATCCAACTTCAGGTCATAGGCACAAAAACGTCGTAGCCAGTACATTGGCATACAATCAAAGTTGTTAACCTTTTAACTTAATCTTTTACGAGAAATTTTTAAAACAAAGTTTATAAAAAAGTGCAGTACTCTGTAGAAAAAAACACTGTACTAATCAGTTTTGTTGTTAAGGGGTGCTTCGCTTTAAGAAAATTGTTTTTTCACTATTACGAAAAGTTAACCTCCAACTCACTGTAAATACAGATAAAGTATGGTTTCTGAAAAGAGGAAGAATAATTTTAAAAAAGTAAAAGAAATAAAAAGAGCAAAAGTGAAGGTCTTACAAAAAAAACAAAAAAGAGAAGTAACAGAAATTATAATTTTATTAAAAATAAATCTTAAATAACTTAACTAAAAAAATCAGTAAAATTGGTTTTACACTATCTTACTGATAGAACAATTGAAAAAACTGAGTGAGAAACGAGGTGAGAACTTAATTGAATTGGATAATTCGTTTGAAATTTAAGAGATGTAGTTCCTGCAAAAGAAAATTCAAATCAAGAAGGAAAAGTGTGATTCCACACAATTAAAAATGTTGAAAAACTAAATGCACCCTGAAGGATTTATCTGGTATTTAATAAGTTATTTTTGGGAAAAAGATTGAAAATTTTATTTACGAATCTCAAGTGGTACATTAGTTATTATTTATTACTTTTTCTAACCTTTTTTCGTTATAAGGTATTTATCTTAATATATATTTAAGTTTTCAGAAGTATTGGCACCTTATCATAATTTATACAACTGTAAAATCGTTTAGGTTAGTACTGTCCAAGTACTGCTTTCCAACTTGTCCATGTATTGCAGCATTATCCAACTTTTGGTTTTCAAAGATGTCTAACTACTACAGCAGTCGAGAATGATTGTCCAACTACTCCGATAAGTTGACATGTTTTAAAATGTACGATAACTATTATTCGAAAGCTGTTTTAAAACATTTTGTGTGTTGTATAACCCTAAGGCATTCTAATTACAAGTTAATATTTAAAAAATGTGAAAGTATTGCACATTAACTTTGACATATGAGCGTTAAAGTTAATTTCGAAAAATCTGTCCAAGTATTGGGCATTTTACCTTATGTTTTCTCTATCTTCCTATGCTTTTTCTTCTTCTACTGCTCCATCTCACTGTTTTTGATTTACTTTATAATATCCCCAGGGTAATGTGTCAGTGATATTAGGGAAAATGCATTGCTTATTATTGAAACAGCTAAGAGTTTTTTTTTTTTTTTTAGTATAAATCTTGTGCAGACGAGATCTAACACTTGTTTGCTCTCAGTTATTATTTATGTTCTAATTAGGTAGACAATCAATGTAATTATTAAAATCAATAGTGGCTTTAAAAACATTGGTCTTGACACCATTTGCTTTTTTTATTATGTCTTGATTCTGGACAAGAATGATGTTCATTTTACTTCGAAGACGGATAAATTTTGTAATAATATCATCATTACACTCATTCTTCATAAATTTTACGATTTTCTCATTTTTAAGCGGCATTTTATACTTATTATGTTCGGGATAGTGAGATGTATCGAATTCCTAAGTATCAGTCTTTATCATTTCGCAAATATCATGAATTTTAATTTTATATATTAAACTGTCTGCATCACTATACAACAGTTTGCTACCATTTTTTAGTTCAGAAATCATATAATCATAATGAAAGCGGTATACAATCATTTTAGACAAGTCCCATACACTAAGGCCAATATATACGAACTTTCTAATCTTTACTTTCAATCGTTGTAATTGAATTACAACGAAATTTTCATCAAAAATATCACAGCTATGAAAGTTGGGCTTAGCAATATATGTGCCTGCACCATAACGCCCATCCCAGTGGTCTAAGATCTTAACATCAATTCCTTTTCTTTCGTTCTCCATTGTCTTATCAAAAATAGCATGACTAAAAAGCTTGAAAAGCATTTTTTTCAAATCATTTGCAGCTTTTTTTCTTTCATCACTATTCAAATCTATGTACTCCTTAAGCCATTTACTTTGCCGAAGCTTTAAAGCCCAATGAATTCTTGTTACTCTTAATCCATAATTTTCAGCTGGCTTGAGAGCTTTACAATGAAGTACTTGTAATATTTATACTTATTCAGTAATGTAATCCTTAATTTTTTCTGTTTTTAATTTCGAACTAAAATGTGTTCAGAGCAGAACGGTGAGTCTTCGTGAGAATCATGGAACATCTCCTAATATTGAAAATCTACTTCTAAAATATATCCATAATTAATTTCATTGCTAATTTTATAGGAATTGTGAGATTGTTTGTCAACGTTTTCAACCCACTCGAATCCACCGTAAGGAATTCGTTGAGTCATAGCCCAAGCATATAAATTTTTTACATCTAAATAGATTATATCTTTTTTAACATCATTTTTTTTGTTATCATCCATATAGTGGTTATTTGCTTCGGCATATCTGTTGCAGCACTGACTTATTCCCCTTATTATACCTTTTTCAATGAACATAAACATATCAATGTCAGTGATGAGTTCCAGTGAAATCTGTAAAAAAAGTTATAAAATTATTTTTTTCATGTTTTTGTAAGACTCTTTGTGTATGTATATTTAAATATTTAAGCTTACTTCGATTTTTTTCAACATAGCATTTCAAGTTAAGCCTGGTGTTGTAAAATAGTGAGCAGCGTTTAATTTGTATACCTCTAGACAATAACTTCTTAAGTTTTCAAAAACTTCTGCTAATAGAAGCACATCTGTCTTGAGGTATAAATGTGAAAACCGTCTGAGATTTGGTATATTAAATATTTTCCATATTGTTTAAGCATATATAAAATCCTCAGTACTTATATGCGCGTCATATAATTTGCAAAAAAAATCATTTTTTGATGAAAGCACAGTTTCGTAAAGTATTTAAAATGATATCACATAATCATATGGGAACATACTCTTTCTTTTGAGCAACTTGATTTCATCTTTAGTGTACGCATCGTGTTGACTAAAAGTAGTCTCTTAAATTTTATGCTGTTCCAAACAGGATGCCAACTTATCGAGCGATGAAGTCAAAACTCGATAAGAGTCGATAAAACGTGAATTCATTCTCATTGCCTCACTATATTTTGTAAAAGAAATATATTTTTCTTTTGTCTGAGGTATTACTTCTACTATTCCAGGAAAACAAGTAACAAATTTTTGTATAAATAAATGTGCATCATAGTTACTTAAGTTGTAGAAAAATATGAGTATTTTTCGTGAGTCTTGGTATGTTAGATTACATTTATTATACGCAGGGCCTCGATACCTGAAATTTAAAAAGAATTTATGAATAACTTTGAGTAAAAAATAACATTTATTAAAGAAGTGTTATTAAAAATATTTACTTTTCAGTAAAATAGCAATGATCGTGGATTTTATCATCATTTTGCATATACTTTTCACATATATGACATTTGTCAGCATTGAAAAAATCAAAGCCCTCTTTTTCAGTTAGTAATCTCATTGGTACTAAATAGTTATTCATACTTTGAAAATTTACGGCAAGATCTCGCAATTTTTTAACAAACCAAGTAGCTCGATTTTCACAGCTTTCACTTTCTCGTCTATAGGAAACATATTGTGATTTAGTATCGTCAAAACTGTACTCAACATAGAATTCAACACTTAATGTCTCATAGTGTTGTATTTCTCGATCTCTACTGTGCACAGATTTTTATAAAAACTCAAAGTCTGTATATACTACTAATGGAACTTGATTTTTGTTTTCATAATTTTTAAATTTAAAAAAATCATTACCACATTTTTGTAAGCTAACTTGACATTTATTGACTTTAACGCATGTATTATAAGTTTTTCATTCATTTTGAAGAAATGCAGACACCGATCACAAATATTTTTTTTTACGTTTACATTAAGTAAGAGAGCTTCGTACAAGCCAAGACAAATCTTTCACCAACACATAATGACAATGGTATTTATCATTATTTGTATGACAAACCCTACTCTCTAAGCTTTCTTCTGACTCAGCATTTTCTTCGTATGCCTTTCCTTCTTCGTATGCCTCTTATTTTTTTTCGTATACCTCTTCTATAATAACATTATAAGCACGGTTAAGATCATCATTTGTCCTCTTACTCTCTTCTATATCATAATTTCTGCATCATCTTCTTCTTTTTGTACTTCTTTTATCATTCCAAAATAATTAAAATCATTTTCGTTCTTAAATTTCTTTTGTTTTTTATTTGTTTTTCCCTTATTATCCATTTCTGTGTACTGACTTTTAATGAGTATCAAATTTACATGTTTAGGCGTTTTTTTGGCTGTCAAATAAGGAGGGAAAGTTTTAAAATTATTCTCTATCTTTTCTAAAAAATATACATTAACCGAAATACCATTTTGTTTTTCAAATTTCGATACTTGCTTAGGTTGCACTAGAAATAATATCGTATTCAGTAGTAAGGTACGGAACTTCAATAGTCTCCGTATCATTTTTTACTAAGACAAATTCTGCTGCTAAAACTGCATTAATTTTCAAAACATGCTCTTAACTTAGAATTTCTAGCACTTTTGATCAAACTTTTTTCCACACAGTTCAAAAATTTTACCAAATCCGAGTGCTTGCTACTCACGATAACAACAGTTTTTATACGGTTGTGAAACGCACTATCAAGTTCTTTCCACACCACAGCAGCATCATCATCATCATCAATATGGTTTGATGTAGTACCATGACCATGTCCTTGAATCTTCAATTTTTAAAAAAATGTTTCTTAAAAAGTTTGTTATGAGACACTCAATATTAAATAATTTTTTTTATTATGTTCGATGACAATTTCACAGATTGCTGATAGTTTTTAATGCTTTCAAGCACTATCACACTGTTATTAACTTTATCTTGAATTTATGTTGTATTTTCACCATTTAACAGTCGTTGATGTTCTGCTCGCACTATTTCACACAAAATCACAAAGTTTTCTATACAGTCAGCATTAACAGAATTATCAAAAAGTCGCTTCATGATACCGACACCGATTGCTATCGTCTTCAAATGATTCCAACAATAAAAGCGCTCCAAAGTAGTGGGACAAAAAAAAAATTTAACTCACGTATAGTGTATAAAAAGTGGTTGTAAGTAAGAATTAATATTAGTTGATTGTTAGTTGTACTTGCTTGAAGATGGTTCAATACGTGATTAATATGCAAGGCTTTAGGACTATATTTAACGAATTCGTTTTTAAAGAGGTGGCAATTCTACCGTTAGAGGAAGAAGATTCTACACCAACAGTATTTCTTTTCAAGCGACCTTTCCCTGGAGCCACCTAAGGCCTGAAAATAAACGTAAAAATCTATGGTTAGAACGTAACTGCTATGGTCTCCTTTGGGACTCTGGAGAAGTGCCCTATGAAGATTTAGTAATCAGTTTTCAGTCTATTATTAAAGAAAATAACGTAATTTATGTTAAAGGACATCAAAAACGAAATGGCTTTGTCAAGTGATCCTAAATAGGTATATGATTTATACGAACCAATGTAACAATGTATAATAAGTAAAAGGTAATGAATAAAAACTTAAAGTTTATTTTCTCCCTCTTAGGTTCATTCACAACTTTGAAGAATGTTTGTCACTGAAACAATTTAACATGATGTGACACACATGTGACATGTATGAACCATACATTTAAATCAGCCTACTGTGCTGTGAACTATGCTCCAGCTAAAAAAATAAGTATTTTAAAAAGAATTAAGCTTAACAGATTAGCTATTCTTGATATAAAGTAAGTTTGTAGAAATTTACAATACAGTCAAGCAGTGATTTCCTTTTAAGTGTGTTAGAGAAAATGTGGTCGTAGAAATTTTATTGTGGAAAAATCATTATATATTTATTTCATTGTAGGTAATTTCAGTCAAAGACTAAAATCGTGTATTACTTATTAATGTAGACCTTATATCGTGTATTTAAAAGCTTAAAGTAACGCAAATTCGTTACGCATGATTCTTCACTTTAAAAAAGACATTTATTCTGTTTTGCGCAGTTGTGAACTTTTAAAATATACCGTGAAGGACAGAAAAAGATTTATCTTCTTTAACGGTAAGTTGTTCACTTTAATTACTTTTTAAAAATAAATGTTATTTCTTTATTTTTTTTACTTATTTTTTTACAACAGTGGTATCAGCAGCAATCTCAGAAAATGTTTTCTCTATGTCATTATTTTAATTTATTTCTAATAAATACCATGCAACATTGCTACAAGATTTTGGATAAATATTTGATGTATGGCAATGTTAGAATCTATGATTTACGCAAGCATATGTCACCTCAAGAAAGAGAAAAAAAGAGCGTTGGAATAGATACATTGCAAAAAATCTCAAATTTAAGAAAGTATATTTGTGTGAGGCTCGTGTGATATCCCCTTATCCAGGTAGGTAGTGCAAGAACTTTAGGTATCACCAGACATCATTGTGTAGTGATCGCGAGAATATGAAAAAATCATTTTGTGTTGCTTATCACCTAAAGGGTAAAGAGGAAGCGACAGATGATTTTACACGGCCTCATGAAGGTCTTGTGTCGTTTTTAGAACTACTGTTGTGAAGACAGTATTCTTTTATGTATAATTTGAACGACAAAGAACATAAAAAGTGGGAGCGTGAAATGGATTTTATTAGTTGGCACCATTATCTTCAGAACTGGGTGATAAAAGAGATAGATTGTAACAAAGATGGGTGTGAGAAGTTGTGTCACCTGGTGTGGAGATTTTTTACCTCAGATAACAAATTAATGATGTATAAAAGAGTATGCAAATAAGACCATGTGTTCCTAAAATAGTTAAGACACATCAAGTCTCGCTTGCGCGCTCATATGTAAGCTTATTTCTAAAATGTGTGTTTTTGTACTATAGAAGAGTGATCAAATAATTGTGTGTTCTTAAAAACATACGTATCAAGTTTTGTATGCTCACTCATACGTAAACTTGTCCCTAAGATGTGTGTTTTTATACAATATATGTACTAAAAAATAAATTTTTTGGAGTCATTTTTATAACCCATAACTCAATGCGCCCGCTCTCAAGAAAAAAAATAGCACGCAAGTAGGCAAGCGTTGAGCGATTGGGAGAATATAGGTATAATTACTTGAAAAATATGAGCATCGGCGCATGCCCTTAACTTTTTTTGTTCTACTTGACAAGCTTTTTTTGTTCTATTTGACAAGATAACACAAGCATTGTGGGTAAGAAACAATGAGCATTACAATCTTTAACCAAGAAATACCTGATCAACTTTGTCCAAGCTAATTTAAAAAAACAAAAAATTGTTCCTTATGTGAAAAAAATTGAAACTTATCATATAAAACATCGTATCTCAGTTCTTTCAGAAGATGTTATCGAATTTGACTCGGAAACGGAGAAGAAATTTTACTAAGAGTATTAAAAGCAAATAAAGAAATTACAACTCTTGACAATGTACCATATCCATTACATTGTCATCTAGCAAAGTGCTTAATAAAAAAATTTCCATGCACAGAAGCGTCCATCCTAACACACATTCTTAGATATATCCATACAGTTTATTGCCATACGAATTTTTTAAGCATCAAATTAGATATTTTTGATCCTGAGAGCTGTGCGTGTATGAAACAATAAAATTTACTTTTTCCTAAAATACATTGTAATGTGTGACTGCCAATAACAGAACTTACATGAGGTTGCAACTGTAAAATATGAGAAACTGAGTAGTGCATATGTTTAACATTATAAATATTTTACTGTATATTCTGCAAGTGCATAAAAAACTAATACATACTAAAATACGTACAATACAAAAAGAAGTGACTAAAACGTTTATTTGTTAAGTTGTTATGTTTTATGTAAACTTAATTTTTTTACATGTTAATATACATTTACCATTTATAGATATGTTTTTGGCCATAACATTAAAAATATATTAAATGTCAATAAATAGCTGAAGACATTTTCAGCTGACTGCCCTCTCGAGCCTGTAAGCACGTAAAGTAGCAACCACATGCGCACCATACCCACGGCTTAAAATTATTATATCTCCGAGAAAAACTAGCTTGAATACCTTAAAGTAGCGAGATATCCGTTTTCAATTATTCTAGATTTGTGAAAATTAGTTACAGTAAAGATTTTTATGCATTGATGGTGTAAGTGCTTTTAATAAAATAACTTTATTTTCTTTTGATTATAAAATATTACTTCTATATGATTATTACTTTCCTAAATGTCTTCTGAGGTAAATTCTATATTTTATTTAAAATTTTAAATTGTCATCTTTAAAATAAGAGGTATTCAAGCTTCATATCTTAAAGAGAAGTGGAGTGAATAAGCGAAAAGACTTTGAAAACCGCTGTTCTTCAAATTTTTTGCGCTAAATTTGGAATATCTTTGTTTCTAATTAACATTTTTTTTAAATGCTTTATCTAGTATATTTCTGGTTACTTAAGTAAAACTGTTGAATAATAGTATTTGAACACAAACACTCCATGCTTTTGATTACGTTAAAAATATTCAAACTGTTGATAAAAAATTTTTCACATAACCCTATCTTCAGTGATGCGTCGCAAAAGACGTCATACAGACGTCATAGAGGCGCTTCTAAAGATTTCGCAAGTAACGACTCTAATGATGTTACCAACAATATCACTTATAATGTCAGTAATGACGTCTTTAAATATGTCATCCATGGCGTCTCCAAAGACGTCATGAAATCGTCAGCAGTAGGTAACGATGAAAAACCGCACACCGTTATGACAATGATTGACGTTGTTATAATGTAAGGGAATTTCTGGTGAAAAAGTTATGAAGGAATAATTTATTTGCATATAATAAAATTGATACACTCATAAGCATACCTACATAAGTAAAAGATCTTCAACAAACCTTGTCATCGTAATTAACATTGGTAATTTTTAATTATTTAGTAATCTAAGTAAGACTTAAGCGAATAATCATTAGTTATACTAGTTTTACGCATGAACGTTGAAATTCACAGTTCAAAATCTAGAATACAAACGCAAAATCTACCTTATACAAGTTTTGGTAAACAATACTGTCCATTGGCAATTAAAGTTATCTTTAAGTATGTAGATTAAGAGGAATCGGAGCTTTGAGATGATTGATTAGTATTGATATTTAATTTTGTTGTAGAGTCAAAATTAGATTCACTGGTATCTGTGTGGCAGTTTTGTCTTATATGCTCTGAAAAAGTAAAAGGCGTGAAAAAACTTTATCACAATGTATGACAAATTTTGAATAGTACTGTATTAGCTATAAACCCTCTCTAAGCTTATAGATGTACTGTCCAATCATTCTCAAGTATCTCCTCTCGAAATCTCTTATCTTTTTTACGTTAGTCTTAATTGTACTTTTTTTCATTCCCTTATCAACGGGAAACTTTAGTTTAAAAAATTTTTTGAAACATCCTAAGAAATCATAAATTTTTCTTCCTAAAATAAAACAATAATAAACATTATTGTGCAGCTCACCATTTACGGCAGCAACTTTTTGAGGGGTCAACTGCTTCCTTGGAGAGGATTTATTTTCAAGTTCTCGTGACACCTGTACTGCTCGAGTCCTTAATACACTTTGTGTCCACAAAGCATCGTTCAACCGTATTGAAGTATTTGTTGCAGCTCAATTCAGTATCACTTTTCTCTACATAGTCCGAATACCTAATTGAAACTCCGCACATCAAATGAATCATGAAAACCTATCCATAACGAAATTACACATAAATAAAATTATATGAGCCTTGTAATATCTTATAACTCTATAAATAACCTAACTTTTTGATTGGTTTGCGGGTAAGCCTGCTTGTAAAAATAAAATTGACTTGTAAATGTCTTTTCAAATTTGGAATAACTATGTGCATCATACGATGGCTTTTTTTCTGTTTCATACGTTATTTTGTTGGCGCTTTATTTTCCTTTTCTCAGTTTTTGTTTTCTACTGTACTTTACTATCTTTTTCATGAGCAGATTCACTCTTCTTAGCATTTTCTGTTTCACGTAGGAGAGAGTTGCAGTTGACAAGATTTTAACATGAATGTGCTGCTAAATCTTCGTCAAGCACTTCTAATCTTAGATGATTATTTTTCTTTGATTCCTGACTTTTATAGACAACAGCTTCCAGATTAGTTACTCCAGAATAGGCATAAACATTGCGGATCCAGTTATTATCATCGGTATAGTTTTTTTATTCTTTAAATGATGGTGAATACGATGCTCGGCTTTGTAATAAATTATTTTTAACTGCACGCTCAGCAACACTCAGTTGACCTGATAATGTAACTTAAAAGATTAATGCCGTTATGGTAAAAACTCTTATTTTCGATGAAACATAGTTAAATAATTGGTCTAACATAATGCAAAAGTGATTGTAGGTTACCTTTTTTTGGTCGGCTTTTTGAACTGTTAAAGAATTCCTCATAAATAAGCTTCTTTCTTCCATGAGAAGATGCTGGAATTACACTTTGTGACTCCTCGAGTTCAAATACTCGCTCTTGTAATTTAGCTATTTGCTGTAGCAAAAGCCCCTTCTCTTGAGAATCATTATTTTTCAGTTTTTGAGTCCTATTTGCCACAGGTCTTTTAAAGTGTTTAGCATTAAAATTAAGTGCAAAAGATTTTTCTGGGTAATCCTCTTTAGTTCCCTCTATTTCACTTGTTTCACTCGCATCGTCATTCTCCAACGGTAGATCCTTCCCAAATTTCAGATAAATCAGTTATACATGCCATATTTGCAATATCCAGAGAACCAAGATTTCATACGTACAACTGAGATTCTAAGTATAAATGTACGTGTGTAGTACATATACATTCATATAGTTCCGATAAATGAAGTATACAAGAAAAATTGTGTACTTGCAAAACCATTAATTTATTAGAATACGTACACTTTTCTTGGTGACATCCTTCTTGTCTCATTTTTTTTGAAGTTCATCCAGGACTTCCCTACGTCTCTTTTTGGAAAATTTGTATCTTTAAGGATTGTAACTCAATTACTTCTTTGTCACTGTAAATAATGTCATATCACATCCTTATTCCTGTGTAACAAAATAGCTGTGCAAACTTACAGGCAGCTCTTAGGACCTCTCCAGCTTTGAGTTGATAATCAGCCTCAGGTAGTCTAACCCAAAAGACAGATTTGCTCTGTTCTTTCCAGTTTTTGTAGTTAATTGCATCTTTTAGACCATTAAGTTTAGCCTTGTCAACGCTTTCATCACCAAAAATGTGCACTACGGCCCACGCATGATCATCATTTACTGAAATAAAATTAAAGGATTGAAATACGTTGTAACGAAACATGTATATACATGATTATAATACATAATACGGAATGCAATCACATTTGCATGTCCTATATTAAGACAAAGTAATGAGTTACAGCTCATGTTTACCCAAATTATTGCATAAAGGATAGTTGGCATATACTATATATATCAAAAGGTTATTATAAAAAGTATTATATAGATGTACAAAATCTAAGCTTGTTATATCTTACATATAAATTAAAACGATATGAATGACTACGTATTCAGCTACATAAGCATTGCAATTAAATATTACTTACTGATAACGTTTTAGGTACGTTAATTTGTATCTTTTCGAAGAGCCATGAACTTCCTTGCAACTTCGGAGAAAATATATGAGAAAAGGGCCATTCACACACTTCATGAAGTTATACTATTTTTGCCGCATTTATTAAAATCGAATAATCAATTAAAACTTTGATGATTTACCGAAATTGTTCCGAACGGTGTACTGACATCACTGACAAGCATACCAAGGTACGCAAACAACTTTTTATTTGGAACGTTTGAAACGAAAAAATCATGGTACGAAATCGCCTCCCTTTTTCTCTTCCCCTTGTCACTCATAGGCTACAGTCACATAGAGCGCAATAGAGCGTGCAGGATAAAATTTTCCCCATAAGCAACTGTGTTAAGTCTATTGCGCTACAGGATAGCCCTATTACGCGGCGCAATAGACTTAACACAGTCACTTATGGGGACAATTCTATCCTGCACGCTCTATTACGCTCCATGTGACTGCAGCCATAGAGTCTCAATAAGTCGTCTGTTTCATCCGTTAATAGGTTGACTTAATGGCAGTGGCCTAAGAATGGTGAAAAAAAAAGGAAATCGCTGGCGTACCACGATTTTTTCATTTGGAACACTCCGAATTAAAAGTTCGTTTTGTACACGGGTTCACTGGTCAGTATCAGTGGTGGGTAGATATTTTACACCGTTTAGTTAAGATATTTTTCACAGGTCATTAATGTATGTAAAATAATGTGTATTTATGAAACAGCGTATAATTGATGTAATAAATTCTCAGAGCTATTTTCTTACAATGAAAAATATAAATTACGAGACATCGAGTAATTGAAATAAGACTCTCATATCGACGTCACCTTACGGTTCGGAGTTCTGAAGTATATGAAGAAGATTGAAAGAATACCCTTAGTGCATCATGCACATTTCTGCAACAATAGGCTAACACCAACTTAATTCTCACACATAGCATATAATTTAATTATACTTCATCTTGTGTCTGAACAATTTTGTTGTGACCGAAAAAGCAACGGCGGGGGTGCATGGTGCTTGAGAGCGCGTTTTATCTCCGATGTTATTTTATACGCTGTGTCCATTCGCATCTTATATGCACGTAATTACGTTATTACGTGGATATACGATGCGTTTTGGTGCGAATAAACACTACGTATTCTATACCAGAAAATTTGTTTGCGTTGCCTTAAGAGTGTGTACGCTTTTTTATTAACCTACGTGAAGATCGATCACCTTTTCTTGCAATGCAAAGAATTTATTTGTAAATTGTGCTCCCTAAAACATCTATTTTTAATGTCAGAAAATGCTAAGTAAAATTTTTTTTTTTGTGCAGTTTTGTTTACATCTTTATTATGAATCCTGACGAGATCAATGCATAAATCAGCATGTGGCGGGTGAGTAGCCTAACAATATATAGTTTTCAAAAAATATGCATAAACGCAATGATCTAAGGATGTAAATCTGTAGGACTTGCACCTTTCTCTGTGATTGAGATCTTGATATTTTGGATGGTGCTATGGACAATTTTCCATTAGATGTCAGTTCACTGGAGCAGTCCATGCATGAAAGCGAAGATGCATCTGTTGACAGTGATTTTTTGGTAAAACTTTTTTTTCGTTTTCTATCAAGGGTTAAGCTACATACTAATTGTACTTTATTTTGTGATACACTCTACTCATTTTTTGTAACTACTTATACTACTTCTGATGTTATCAACGAAAAGAAATAAAATTAAAATTACTTCCCTCTCAATAACACGTACGTTAAACTTATTCATAGGAAACTAGCTATCAATGTTTTCAAGGACACGTATGTTCATTATCATATAAAGATCATCTTAAACGACTGTTGGTCCAACGATCTGTCTAGCAAGTCTCCCAAGACGAGGAACTGTCAGATCGAATAATACGTGCTGAAGTTGGATTACAGGAACAGCTCTGCGATGAATACAATATTAAAAACAAAGTATTTTATAACGCCAACGTTGGTGTGAGTATCAGTTGTTCTATAGGTACTAAGCTATCATGTTAATTAAAATTATTTAATTGTATTACCGTGTACCGTATACCCTGCACAGTACACAGTACACAGTAGTAGGCCGATAGTCTCTGCCTTAATTGAAAACTTTTCAAGTAAACACGTAATATGTCGCAAATTAATCTTTGACACACAATTTTTTATTGATGTATTTATTTATTTTTCGAATACTGATTTACAGGGCTGTTTACTTGAAAATGGAGAATTGGACGATTCCAGTCAAAGCGATATTGAAGACCAAGACAATCTAACTAATAATGCAGATAATCTATGTAGATAATGAAAACTTACAAGACATGAGTGACATTAATATTGATAAAAATTGTAATAAAGAAAGAGATTTTCTCAAATTACGTGAAATGCTAAATGATGCTAACTCTAACGAGATTGTAGACGTACCTATAGTAGTCAGCAAAAAAAAATACTGTTAGCAGTTCTAAAATTTGCATTAGTTCATTCTATGGGAATGTGTGAACTGACAGATATCTTCCTGATAATTAATAGTTGTTTACAATCAGATATTCTGCCTGATTCGCTACATTGCATAGATAAATTATTTACAACAAAAAAATGGAATTTCATATAATGCAGTATGTCCCGTATGCAAGTTGTACGTAGAAAAATTAAATCAAGAAGACAAATATACTATGTATCACTCCTGTCATCTTAAAGTCTCATCAAAGGATCCAGTATACAATAGCTTTTTTCGTATAATAAATGTAAACTATTAGATAACTACTTTTATTTAAGAAAAGAGTTCTTATAACAGCTTCATAGTGAATCAAAGAATGCAGAATCAAGACAGTGTTAGTGATTTCTATGATGGCAGACTTTATCAAGAACTTGTGGAATCTTAATCGACAGAAGATACAATGAATTTTATTACAAAAAACTTTAATACCAATGGTGTTCCGTTGTTTGAAAGTTCAAAATGTTCTATTTGGTCGATTCAAATGATTGTTAACGTAGTTAGTACGGCAGATCAAAGTGTTTTCTTGTTGCAGCCCTGTTTACTCTGTAGAAAGAGCTCCAATGCAGGGTATGTCACAATTCAATGAACGGTATGGGTGCGATTGGTGCCTACATCACGACACATATGTTTGCGTCGGTAGAGGTTCCAGGAAGAATGTAAAATATACTGTAACGAGAGATCCCGTAACTTGGCGAACACAGGAGTCAATGCTTAAACACGTTGAAGCAAGTTTTGCTACGGGAAATACAGTTTTTGGTGTTTAATGCGCTTTTTCATTAATCAATTTAAAACAATTTTATATAATTAGTGGATTTGTTCCCGATTACATGCACTTTGTTTGCTTTGAAGTTGTGGAAAAGTTTGCCAATTATTGGTTTGGAAATTATGGATAATTCGCTAAAAAAATTAAAACAATAGACGATATCATCAGCCAAATAACAGTTCCAATACAGGTTCAAAGATTAACTGGAGGATTAGGTGACAGAAATTGGTGGAAAGCTCTTGAATAGCAAAACTGGCTCTTGTATTACAGCATTTCAATCTTGAAAATGTATCCAATCATGTAACGTATTTATAAACACTGGGCTTTGTCAGTCAGTGCAATGTAAATTTTGTTAAGTGACACAATTACTAGAGATAAGTTGGTGTTCGCGCATGGCTAATTAAAAAATTTTGTCATACAAGCTGCAGAACTACATGAAGCGGCTGCGATGACATTAAATATGCATCAATTAATTCATATAGTTCAAAGTGTCATTGATTGGGGACCGCTTCAAATGCATAGTTGTTACGCGTTTGAATCTGGAAATGCCCAGTTCCTAAAAAAAGTACACGCTGCTAGTGGAGTGATTTATCGAATTATTCGGTCAGTACATTTGGTTTGAAGTGATTAAGTGTTAAGAAGCAACATAGTAGAAACAAATCCACAGTCATCAATTCTAAGATTCGTCAATCATCTTCAAAACAGACATGTACTAAAAACATTGAAATTGAACAATCCAAGATATTTCGGTAAAGGTGTACCTGTAAAACAAACGTGAATTGACCGACTAGGAGTTTTAACTGGAAGTTAAAGCTTTAAAAAATTTGTCAGACAGATGTTTGTATACAACGTCAGCAAATAGAAGATTGCGCTCGAATAACTCTTTTGCACTTATAAAAGACGGGGAATTCATCCAACTACATAAATTCATA
This sequence comes from Copidosoma floridanum, assembly GCF_000648655.2. The sequence goes on along the minus strand of NW_019379611.1, from coordinate 39,461 downwards.
GTCGATGGAAATGCAAATAAAGAGCTTGCCATTTGTAGTATCATTGATACTATCCCGTTATTAAATAATAATAATATGTTGATTATAAAAGTAGTAGTAAGAATTTTAGTCGAAAAGGTGGCTAAGGATGTTAACGAGATCGATCGCATCTGTGTATATGTATGTGTGCCTGGGAGACAATAAATATGCCCTATCCCTAGTTTTGTTCACTACTAACAGTATAGTTGATATCTCAATTGAGAGAAGCTTCGTGTTCTTACAACGTTTCTCTGAAAAATAAACAGATATATATATTTATACATATTTATTTTTCTTATGTACATAACTTTTCTATATTCATATTAGTTGATAAACAGAACTTTCTCTAACAATTATATTTTATCGTTGAATTGTAATAGAATACATCACCAAAACGTACGAATTAAATAAAAAAAAAAATTTTATGGCAACAACGGAATTTGCAAAATATAATTATTTGTTATTTAAAATGCGTTAATAAGGTATTTTAGAACAGCTTGAGAAAGTCTTTCGATGAAAGTTTCAAAGAGATCGTTTGTGACGTCGTTACTGACGCCTTTAAAGGCGCCATTTGAGACGTTGTTGGTGACATACTTAAAGACGTCATTGGTGACATTATTAGTGACGTTGTTGGTGACATCATTAGAAACTTTATTTTCGACGTCATCACTGAAGATAGAAAAGCTTACCAAAAAAGAGTAGTTTAAGATTCTGGTTCTGCGGGAAAAAAAATCGAAGCTCTTATTTGTTTTTGTGGTAGTCAATTGGCTAGGAAAACCTGCATAGCTTCTATACTACTACACGATAACTCCATAATTAAACTTATTGGGAAAATGTTTGCTCCTGGGTTGTCATGGTATAATATTGGTGATGGAATTTTAGGGGAATTAAAATACATAAAATGTGATATCCTACTGCCAAAATAATAAGGTAATCGGATAATGATGCTAAAAGTTGATAACTTTTTTATCTCAGAGAAAAAATTTAGAAACACAGTTTTTTAAGCTAAAGTCTTAAAAACACTGAGCAGTAACGTGTTCAGCAAAAAAAAAAAAAATAAATAAATGTATATAAATGAAATAAAGAATTTGTGAGAAGACAGTCATTAACATCTATTTTCCAGAAAGCCAATTTAATATTCAATTGTAAAAAGAGTTAGCAAAATTTCTAAAAACAAGAAATTTTCTTTTACTCTCTTTCATTGCCGTTCCTACTAGTTAATATCAATGCCTTTAAGAATGTGTTAAAAGAAGAAACTCTTTTCCTTTATATCATCATCATTACAGCTAAAAGTCGGTTCTAATGCTTTTAAGCAAGTGCTCACGGAAGGTAATTAAATAATTAATCTTAACGTCCACGCTTCAATTTTCACGCATTGCTCGTGACAGCACAATCGTTTTAGGCAAGCTAGTGTACAGAAAAGTTTATCTTACTATCAAATGGTTCATTTTGGCGATTGATGTGCTACTCAAGTGATCTGATCACGATCATTTACGAAAAGAGGTAGTGCATTGGTGTAGTAACAGATCGTAAGATTAACCACTATATTTTGGGAATTAATACATCCTTCATGGATCCGTGAGTTCCTTAGGAGATTTAGCATAAGGACTATTCGTGCAAATAAGAGTTAATTTCTCAGTGCAGTAAACAATTTTATAAGCTGTAGCTACGTTTCTATCAACTGTATCTGATTAAAGGGTAGTGCCACGCATGACACATACATTTTAATGTTGGAACAACATGTTTACAGTAGTATTGTGTCACTGTTACAAGACGTAAGCATATCCCACACATGGATAAGTACGTGTAATTGGCTAATCATAATGAAAAAAGTATGGTTTAACTTGTAGCAGCTATCGCACCGTAGCTTTTATGATGCAATAGTTTTTTAGTTTTAAGTATGGGTATAGAAAATAGGTGTTTTAGAGTCGTGAACCAAATTAGTAAGAATCAGGCCTTTTACTCGTTAGTTTATATTCCTTGAATAACAAGAATCATACCCTTAGCCACTGTTATGCCACAGCACAGCTTCCTTCTACCTTGATCATGATGGCATTTATGGTGTATGAATTGATGGTAGCAGATAGATAGAAAGGTACTAACCAACAGCCTGAGTGATTTATTTCTCTTTCTCTCTCTACTACTAGAAGATTTTGCATGTCTTCCACATTCCTTATACCACCTCAGATATACTTTTGACACGTCAAAGCAAGTCCTAGTTCTACAGTCATGGCAGATTTTCTCTTTTTCTCTTTCTTTTATAAGTACGTTATGCATAAACTAACAGAAAAAAGGAGTCATAGTAGCTATAATTGTTTGATAATAGCTACAATACGACTTTTGAGGTGGTTGACTAACCGTGTGTAGTAGATTCAACTAAACGCTGTAGTAAGAAGTACGTAATGCCGTGCGCGTGGAAAACACAAACATATATATACACACAAGCCAAGGAGACGTTAGTGTATGAGGTTTGTCGATTACCACATAAAAGAATTCTTTAGTTGTTAATTGTTAAATGAAAACTGGATCAATTTTCTTCGAACACAGCTTAATAGCTTCCTCTTTCAAATTTGCTTTATTTCATGCGAAATTAAATGCAAAAGTAAATGCGTAATCAAAGTTTTGCACAAAAGACGAGTACTTTTAAGGTTATACATTTTTCAAACATATTTTCGCTTGCTTCCGTATTTATTTTCTGTATATTTATTTTTTGGCTTGATTATAAGTAACAGTGTTGAATAAGTTGCTTATTTCTTGAACTAAGTTTTTGGTTAGATGTTTTTTTATTTAACTAAGAAATTAATCTATTTAAGCAAAGCACTTTTTTTTCGTATAGAATTATATTTATTTAACTATTCATAATTGGCAACTTTTACAATTAATCAATAATTGTTTAGACATGTTTTCAATATTGTTTTTAAATAAACTGAAATCAAATAGAAAAATTTTTGTACTAAAAATTGAATAATTGATTATTATTGCATTTTATCCTCTTGTAAGTAAAGTAATAATCTGACTTAAAACGTTCAGAAGAGACAGTTACTGGTGCATTATACTACCCCACTATAAAAAGTAATACAACAGATAAAGGATGGTTACTCTTAACCTGTAAGATACAATTATATTTTGGGTATTTAATATGGACTTGAAATAACTGTTCAAGCGTATGTGACAAATGTGAGCATGACGTTACAGATGTTATTCACGTAAGTGGTAGGAAGTTGTTTCAAAACAATCGGAAGATTTAATGAAAGTGCACAATCTTAAACTGGCCAGCCTGTTTATTGTTGATATTGTATTATACTACAGTATTTTGTTTATAAGTGTTAGTTTATAAAATGTCACAATTGTAATTGAAAACTCACCTTGTTAACGTGAGTATACTCATTTTCATGACAACTGGAGCAGTATAATTTCATAGAAGGTATTTTTATTCTCAGAATTATGTTGACTACCATTAAATTTTATAGAAGTATAACTTCATATTTAGGTACCTTACTCCTCTCTGTTTACTAGTTCATATAAATATGCTTTTACTGTATGTTATTCCTTAATTTTTATTTATATTAAAATTTATACTCATTTTACAAGACAATAATTTTAAGCAAAATATTTTGAATTTTTTAAAATTACGACAAGTCTTTTATAAAGCTAAATAATGCTTGATTCTGTCCTATCTACCATGGAACACTGGTATGAAGCCTTAGATAAACTTTTAATTCTCACTCTGACTCCCTTTTTCACTCTCTTTTTCTCCTTTTTGTACTTTGATACTTTAGAATGGTAATATTCAAAATTTTTTATAAAACTCATCTATTGTCTGGAATGTTGACACTATGCTTTTTATTACAAATTTCATCAACGCGCTATCATTTTACATTATTTCTCTACGGTCTAGGAACCATGACATTAGTACTTTCTGTATTTAATTTCTCTTTCTTTCCCTCTATACGACTCCAAGATTTTGTATGTTCTTTTGTCCGCTCATTGTGATTTCCTTGAATCTCCGCTTACACCTGATTTACTGAGTCACAAATACTTACGAGCAACACTTTGGACCCGTGAAAGCAGGCTGAAACGTAGATAGTGAGGGATTGTATCATCAGACTGAAGTGTTGCAACAACTACTAGTATTGTATTATATTGTATTATATTATCACCACGCACAAGCATAAGCTCACTTGTTTGCAAATGCCAACCGAATATGATACCTATCGAACCACATTCCAGAACTCAACTGGTCGTAGCCAGAACTCAATGTACGCGTCAGATCATTTTACACATGTGGAATATCTGTTTGAAAAGCACTCTAGCAGTAGGATGTAGAAGCGTGTACAATTTTTAATTCGTACTTGGGGTGACTGTGACTACCATACTCGAACGTGGACGACTCCCCAGGATAAAGACTAGGAGTCATATAGTCAAGAATTCTCGTCATTCCTGAATTGGAAAAATTGCAAGTTACCTATTTACATGTGTAATCTGGTTTTAATAGGTAACATCAGTGACAAATCTTAGTTACTCATTTTTATACCACACTAGCTTATTCTACAGCTCGCTGGACATGTCTAAAGCTGTCCCAGAACAGTATTAAGTGTAAGGACATATGAACGCACTAACAAGTATCAGTTGAATTTTACGAAGTAAGAGCTTGTGGTATCTATGAAGACGAGCAAGGCTTGTATATCTTTTGAGCCACCGTTACCTTTATAAACTCTATCATGGCACACAAGTTAGTTAGCCGGTATGTCGAGCTGGCTTAAGTGCTTATCAGATTCAAGCCTTGTGATAAATAGGGACAAAGTATGCGTGACAATTGGTTAAAGTAATTTCCCAGTTAACCGTTTTTAATAATATGGGACATGTTGCCCTACTGGCACTAAATGCAACACATCAGCACATTTACATGTAGCCAGTTCACAATTTGAGATTTTTCTGATCTTGCAGGGCCGTTACAACCAGAGTGCTTGTTACTGCAAAATTTATAATATCGTGGTTTATTACAATTAGCGGCTATATGCCCTAAAATCTAACAATTAAAGCACTGTGGAAGTTGTATGTAGTCATGAACTTCACAGCAGCTCCAATTGATACACACATGCAAAATACAGCTTGACTGCTTTTTCCGGATCCTTGAGTAAAAAACCAGCACTTACCTAGGCATCTCATTTACCATGTAGGTTTTGTTCTGTCATGCTCTTAAATAACTTATTTTTTACTTATTTAACCAGTAAATCATAAACAATAATATGTGGAGCAAGGATATAGAAACGAAAGAGTTTTTTGAAGAACTACAGAGAATAAATGAGAGAATCAAAAGTAGCAAAGAAAAGTCATGAGCAGAGCAAGAGCAAGGTGAGTTAGCGATAGTAGAGCAAGCGCTCGAGAAAATAAAGTTTAAGCAGAGACTGTAGCTAGTCTCTTTCGTCGCAGGCTTAGTTATCTCTGTACTCTTTCTCTACTCCCAGTTTCTCTCTAGAACTCTCCACTTCTTTCTAGCACTCCCAATTTTCTCTGATCCTCTGAACTATTATTTAATGTTCTCTCTACATTTTTTATTATTCTAAACATGTTAGTTATAACTTAAACTGCTTAATGCATTAAATATTTTTCAAAATTTTTTTATCATACCATAAACATAGCTTGAAATAAAAATATACCTACGAACAGTGAATTTTGAATTTCCAAATAAGCATATAAATTATTTGGATAGATAAATCAACTCAGCAACCCTTTTAATTGTACCTTTGAAAAAGTTCGGTTTTTACTGTATACGTTTTAATTTATAAACTGTTAATCATAATAGAGTTGAAGTGACCGTAACACTTAATTTTTTTTTATATGGTACATAGTGCACGCGTGCATATGCGTGTCTGTGTGTGTGTAACTAGTCTCATCTTAAAAACCTTTCATCTGATTTCAATAATTTAGTGAGTAAACAAAAATTTTTATCTTATTTTCAGAAAAAAGTGAAGAGTTATACATTATGAAGGTTGTTATTACAATTTATTTGTTTTTAAAAAACAATTGTCTTGTAGTACTTGTAAGGTAAAATTCTACGATCCTTTTAAAAACTTTTTCACATCATATATAAAACATACGACAAACTTTTTTTTATTTTGCATCGTCCTCAATTGTAGAAATAAATCATATTTTCATATCCTTTTAATAAATTTTTTATTTCTTCAGTTTTATCGTGACTTTTGGAAAGAAAATGGAAGTTTCATACTTCGTTTAGGTTGTTATTATGGTTTTTTTTTTTTAAGAAATATTGTCTG
>NW_019379611.1:9106-30860 GCF_000648655.2 Copidosoma floridanum | reverse complement strand
GTCTATTTCAGATTAATTTAAATAATTAATATTTATTTTGAAATAGTTTAACGTGTTAATGACTATCTCAATAAAATAACGCTGACGTTCAGAAAGTGTTCCGGGAACAAAATTTAAAAATTGGTACGACTACTTTAAGAGCATCTAAGTATGATTAAAAATTATTGATTTTCTTATCACCCATGCTTACTCATCACAGAGATTATTTTAATAATAAATTCCCTGGAAAGCTATTGGGTTTCTAATCGTCGATCTTCACTCGCCTAAAAGATTATTCTATTCATGAATTCATTGAAAACTGTTAGATATTGAATGGCCCATGCTTACTCGGCTGAAACCAGATATTATTAATATATCCACTGATAAACGATTGGGTTTCTTATCGCTGTTGCTTATTCGTTTAAGAGACTATCCTCACACTAGTATTCTCAGTCCTCCAGAGTCCTCATATAATTACTCTCAGTTCTCTTGGTTCTCACATACTTGTTAAAATTTTCCCAACTCAAGTACTCTCATCGGTTCTCTCATCAGTCCTCTCAGTACTCCTAGAGTCCTCTATACACTATTAATGAGAGTACCGGAGAACATTGATAGACGTAAATGATGACCACTTTGCTGAAAAATCTGTAGTTGTTTAGTTTTTTGTTGCTTATTTTTTTTGAATAATTAAGTTTAAGTATTGTAATACTTAAATTTTGTGTCATGTTGATTAATAATGATTGTGTTATTGTTTCTGTAGTAGACTACGAGGCGTAAAAATAAATGAATTTGACTCATTTCATTAATTAAAAAAAAAACTCTAGTACTATTAAAAAAAATATACTCATAATATACTCATACATACATTATTTCAATATTAGACATTTTTAAATACACTTATTGTGGAAAAAATAATTTATATTTTTAGTTGGTGGGTTGTTGGTGTGAGGAGAAAGACAGTAAGGGATCACGTATACAGGATCAAGTTTTTGTTTTTCATACATTATTTCAATATCAGACATTTTTAAATACACTTAGTGTGGAAAAAATAATTTATATTTTTAGTTGGTGGGTTATTGGTGTGAGGAGAAAGACAGTAAGGGATCACTTATACAGGATCAAGTTTTTGTTTTTCAGCTTACGGGAACCACTCGAGATTTTTGCAAGGTCCAAAATCACGCGTAATTATACAAAAGAAAGTCACCGATGGATAAGTTTTTTTTCCGTTTTCCATTATTGTCTCGAATTTTTAACTGTTTTCATCAATAAAAATAAAAACTAAAAATACATAAGCATTTATTGTAAAAATAAAAAAATTTAGCGCTTTTTAGAAATATAGCATTGCAAAAATAAAGTTTTTGAATAACCAAAAAAGACCTTCATCGATAGGTATATAGCCGAACTACTAAGAGCTACAAGCTCTTAGCTCCTTGAAAATAAATTCAATTCATTCTCTGCTGCGCCCAGAGTGAACAAGATCGGCCCAAAGGTTTAAAGTGCTTAGGTGGGCTCTTTTTTATCAAATTTGGACGTTCACTGCACCTTCGGTAGATAAAAGTTCGGATAAAAGTAACGCCCGCTACTTATACGCATCCGGCCAGGGTGATCCCAAGGATCCCCCAGCATTACTTTGCAAATAACCTTGGGCCTTAGTGATCACCCTAGAGAAGATGCGCACTAGTAACGAAACCTGATATTCCAGCTGATATTTTTGTTATGCAACATGTAATTGTTCTTAATACAACCTATTTTAAGTATTCGTCAACCAAAATTTGATGATTAGAACAGTCATATAATTTTTTTAATTGATTATCGCTTAGAAAAGTTATTTTTAATAATGTAACTAACTGGCTTGAGGCTTCAGATCTTGCTTAGAACTATAATATTACGGACTATGAGAAATTTTCATTACAAAATTCAAAAACTTCACACGTTAAAAAAAAATTATAATTATGAGAGGAAAACTACCCTATTTCACTACTTTTAAATAAGAATAAAATCTTACGCTTTGATTGAACAAAACTATTTCTATATGTATTCAGATCATTACACGAATCCATGAAAAATTTCTGTGTTACCCACCCAATAACCCATAAAAAAAATAAGTTCCTCGAACACTTCTTTGTGCTTTACCTATTCGACTATAAAAAAAACAAAAAAAATCATTCTATTTATTGACAAATTCAATACAAGAAAATAAGATTTTATGTGTTTGTCATAAGTTAATTTAGTACTTCCGAAATACAAATGATACAACTCATTTAATGTTATGAACGGTTTTTGCGTGTTCCAATCTTTATTCCTTATAGCTTCGAAATAAGACTGTCTATACTTGTTACTGTTAAGTTAATACTACGGTACGATTTTCTTAATGAAAGAGGAGAGTTTAATAAAATGATAAAAATATTTATTAATATTAGCATATCTATTGTAATGTTAAATATTTCGTTGATTTGTGCAATTATTATAAAAATATCAGCTATGTAAATTAAAGTAGAACTTAAGCCCTGCATTACTATTATAAATTTGTACGTAACATTTGTAAAAAATTTTGTATTGATAAAAAAAATCATGGTGAAGTATCNCATACTATCGAAAACGGAAAGTCACTTGACTAAAAATTGGTGCAATTTAATCTCTCAACCGATTCTCCCAGAGGAAAGACTAGTTTTAACGCTGAGGTCAGTATCGAAACTAAAAAGCAATACTACTACGTAATTTATATTTATTTACAGACAGATTTTTTGCTAATTTATAAATAAAAAAGAAAAGTTTTATAGTTCTTAATATGATTAGTGAAAAAACGAATTTTTCAGCATAGAAACACTGAATTGATAAGAATCTTCAAGATTTGAGTAATTTTTGTAGTCACATATTTTGGGCTGAAAAACTTCTTTTCGTACGATGCATTTTTGTGTACGAAGTGTATGTGCAATTATGTAAGAAAAATTTTTATGCAATGTAAGAAAATAGATTTTTTTTTAGATTTTTAATAATTTGTGATATAATTTCTAGTAACTTATACGCATGTACAATGCATATATCACATTACTGACACATACCTGGAAGCAATAATAAAGTCTTAGAGTATCCATCCATCATTGCAAAAAAATCCTATGTGTCTATAATACGAAGTAACACATGCACATACATAGTGTTTTTAGTTTATACTGTCAATAAAATGTGTTTTAGATTTCTTGCAACTGGATCGTCGTACAGTAATTTAGCCTTCTCTTTTCGCATGGGAGCGACAACTGTCAGTCAAATCGTCAACGAATGCATGAACGTTATCTGGATTGTTTTGGAACATGTGCACATGCCTATCCCCGATGTGCATAAGTTTTTGGAAATTTCCCAGCAGTTTTTTGAGAAGTGGCAATTTCCTCATTGCTTGGGAGCTCTTGATGGTCGACACGTGAGAATAAAAAAATCTGCTCACTCAGCGTCATTATACTATAATTATAAGAAATTTTTTTCAATTGTTCTGCAGGCCGTTGAAGATGCTAAATACAAATACATTTTCATTGATGTTGGTAATTACGACCATCAAAGTGACCCTGGCACATTTAGAGCATCGAATTTGTACAGAGCTCTTGTTCAAGGAAAATTAAAAATCCCCCCTGAAAGTCCTCTTCCTAATTCAAATATAATGTCACCCTTTTTTTTGTCAGCGATGGTGCTTACGCTTTAATGCCAAACGTGATGAAGCCATATCCTGATCAAAACTTGTCTAGAGAACAAATTTTGTTTAACAAAAGACTGTCACGAGCTCGAGTAGTTGTAGATAATGCTTTTGGACATACGTGCCAAAAGTGGTGAATATTTTATACTACTATTCAGCAATCGCCAGATGTTGCATCTCTGATCGTCAAGTGCACTTGCTTACTACACAACATTGTAATGGATGTAGAAAAAGAAAATTTTTTGAATGAATTATCATCGGGTAATCATGGGTTTGTTCATACTAGTACTACAGAAAATGAATCTGTTCTAGGATCTGCAGCTAAAGTGCGCGAAAATTTAAAAAATTATTTGGCTACATGTTAAGTAAATGTTAGGTTATGTACGCAGTCATATAAATATTTTATGTATTTGTACATTATTCTTGTACGTGTATGCGCCATTCCACAAAATATGGCGTATTGTAAAAGCTAGAATGTACAAACGCTTAAAATAGACATTTTTTGTTGTTTTCTTTTCATTAGCAAGGTTTTTGTTTTAAAGCTGAGAGATTGGTTTTTTCCGTTCAGAAAAATCGGAAAAAATTATTTATTTGTATTTAAAACTTCAGTAATACTTTTTAGTGATCTCAATTTAGTCATACCTTGAGCATAAAATGACTTTGATTATATATAGTATATTATCAGATCTTGTTTCACGATTTTGTAATCGACAGGAACACGAAATAGATTATTTTCGGTGGAATGACCGATAAAAATATATATTTTTCGTGCATGTANATTTCGTCAACAAACTTTACTAATTTAATTTTTGTATTGAATTCCCTAATAATATATTTTGTTACTAAGACGCCAAGTACAAACTTAAGGACGGGGTTGTACGTTTGTACCCAAGTCACGTATATTATTTTTCCATATTTTTCTTGTGCAATTTCTTACCTCTGGAAATATTTGAGCCCGATGTATCACTTTGTGCCTCGCTTTGTTTAACAAAAACAGGCAAAACTTTGTTCCTGAATTAATATGTATTTAATTTTATCAATTAGTGATTGTATCAAACTGTATATAGCCGAACTACTAAGAGCTACAAGCTCTTAGCTCCTTGAAAATAAATTCAATTCATTCTCTGCTGCGCCCAGAGTGAACAAGATCGGCCCAAAGGTTTAAAGTGCTTAGGTGGGCTCTTTTTTATCAAATTTGGACGTTCACTGCACCTTCGGTAGATAAAAGTTCGGATAAAAGTAACGCCCGCTACTTATACGCATCCGGCCAGGGTGATCCCAAGGATCCCCCAGCATTACTTTGCAAATAACCTTGGGCCTTAGTGATCACCCTAGAGAAGATGCGCACTAGTAACGAAACCTGATATTCCAGCTGATATTTTTGTTATGCAACATGTAATTGTTCTTAATACAACCTATTTTAAGTATTCGTCAACCAAAATTTGATGATTAGAACAGTCATATAATTTTTTTAATTGATTATCGCTTAGAAAAGTTATTTTTAATAATGTAACTAACTGGCTTGAGGCTTCAGATCTTGCTTAGAACTATAATATTACGGACTATGAGAAATTTTCATTACAAAATTCAAAAACTTCACACGTTAAAAAAAAATTATAATTATGAGAGGAAAACTACCCTATTTCACTACTTTTAAATAAGAATAAAATCTTACGCTTTGATTGAACAAAACTATTTCTATATGTATTCAGATCATTACACGAATCCATGAAAAATTTCTGTGTTACCCACCCAATAACCCATAAAAAAAATAAGTTCCTCGAACACTTCTTTGTGCTTTACCTATTCGACTATAAAAAAAACAAAAAAAATCATTCTATTTATTGACAAATTCAATACAAGAAAATAAGATTTTATGTGTTTGTCATAAGTTAATTTAGTACTTCCGAAATACAAATGATACAACTCATTTAATGTTATGAACGGTTTTTGCGTGTTCCAATCTTTATTCCTTATAGCTTCGAAATAAGACTGTCTATACTTGTTACTGTTAAGTTAATACTACGGTACGATTTTCTTAATGAAAGAGGAGAGTTTAATAAAATGATAAAAATATTTATTAATATTAGCATATCTATTGTAATGTTAAATATTTCGTTGATTTGTGCAATTATTATAAAAATATCAGCTATGTAAATTAAAGTAGAACTTAAGCCCTGCATTACTATTATAAATTTGTACGTAACATTTGTAAAAAATTTTGTATTGATAAAAAAAATCATGGTAAAGTATCGCTGCTTTTTGCTACCAAACTTTTTTAAAGAATTTAACTTAATCCAATTTTAATAAGTATACTTTTATGTACGAGTACAATGATTGTAACCTACTTAATATTTTTTAATCCCTTAATGTATAGCTTTTGATTAATAAAAACATTCTTCAATCATGACTGCATACGTTTTTAATAAAAAGTTGTTGCAACGCTGCCCCATTACTGGCTCATACTGCCCACATTGTAATATTGTAAAATATTATTTAAAAACACAAGCGCCTATCACCCAATGACCCGGGGCGTTTACCTATTAACTATTAAAATATTAACATTATATTATTTAATAAAGTGGCCAGTAAGCGCCCCGGTTCATTGGGTGTTAGGCGCTCGTGATATCAATAAATATTTTATCAGTTCATAGAGTGGCCAGTAAGCGCCCGGGTCATTGGAAGATAATGACTAGAGTGATTTGCCCTCGTTTTAGCCTTTTTTGGTCAAGGACTGTGTTTACTGGAGCTTACTGTGACTTATTTGTAACATCTTCATTGTACCTTTGTTTATCATTGCACATTTCTTATGCCCAGAATGTTTAGCAACAGCAGAAACGTCTTAAACTGAATTTTAGAAACTACTTTTAAACTTTATTACATGATTGTCCATGCTACAATTCAAAAATGTTAGTTCTATCTAATTTTAAATTGACTGGTTGGATAAAATAAAGACAAACCTCAGTACTTGTGAATCAGCAATACATTTTTTTATTAATTAACTCTGTACATGCACGATAAATATATGTTTCTATGGGTCATTCCACCGAAAATAGTCTATTTCGTGTTCCTGTCAATTACAACATCGTGAAACAAGATCTGATAATATACTATGTATAATCAAAGTCATTCTATGCTCAAGGTATGACAAAATTGAGATCACTAAAAAGTATTCCTAAAGTTTTAAATACAAATAAATAATTTTTTCCGATTTCTCTGAACGATAAAAACCAATCTCTCAGCTTTAAAACCAAAACCTTGCCAATGAAAAGAAAATAACAAAAAATGTCTATTTTAAGCGTTTGTACATTCTAGCTTTTACAATACGCCATATTTTGTGGAATGGCGCATACACGTACAAGAATAATGTACAAATACATAATATATTTATATGNAAATGACAAAGTAGTTCATACAAAAAGTAGCACTTTTAAAGTAGTTCTCATAACTAAAAAAACGTATCTGTAGTTGCCCTTCTACAAAACTCAGTTCTAATGCAAAGTTATGAAAAGAAAACAATTGTAAAACGAGCAAAGTTTTTCAAGATTTTCTTCAAAAACGCAACGCTTAAGAAATTTCAAGGAACTTTATAAAAACAAAACTTACGATAGTAAAAAATGACTTAGGTCGTTTGACGTTATTATTATGTTTAACAATTTTTTTAAATCTAAATCCAAATTGCACATCAAAGTTTTAAGTCATGAAGAATTATAAAAACGTTAAAATAGTGAGAAATAAGGTACTTTTTATAAATTTTTTATGTCTGTTCCTCCGAAAGTTTGTATGGATGGAGAAGAATCTTTCAGTACGCTTGCATTTGCGTCTTCAAGGGACTCGTTCCTTGTAGATAAACTTTGTATCGGAATCAAGGATTGATCTTGAGATCTCGACTGTTCAGGCAGAATCGTATCCATAGAACTGTTTTTGCAAGGAGTTGTGGGGATATTAACTGTAGCAGAATTGTTTAACAGTTGTGATGGTGGTACAACTCTCAAAGAAGATCCAAAACTTGGTTGAGCCGCACAGTTAACATCTTGTTGAATAATATTCCCGTTGGGACGATTACTCATGCTTTCTGTTTGTGAGTCGGATGACACTCTTGTATCACCTGTTCGATAAGTAGGTACTATCTGATCAGAATATTGACCAGGTGGCCGAGTGTGAGTTTGAGTAGTTTGAGCAGAGTACACCGGCACGTTTTGATTTTGTTGGTACAGCTGTGGATTGTATTGTGGAATCTTATTTTGCTCAATACGCTGAAAATTAGACTGGTGGTTTGGCAATTCTATTTGTGTACCACCAGGTGAGGGTCCCGGTGGAGTGGCGTGGAACGGGTTTGACGCAACCCTTGGCTGAATCGGTATTTGAGGTTTTACTGAAACAAAAACATAAATTAAAGCCATAGTAAAATGTTACCGAACAACTAAATATCGTATCACTCCACCCAATGCAGAAGAAACATGTAAATATTAAGACAACGAAACAAAATTTACCATCGATGTAGTTTTGATTGTAAACGGGATTTGATGAATTTCCCATGTTCCAATTAGATTCGGTCTTAACTGTCGTTTTATTAACTTGTGAGCGTATAAGTTTGACGTCAACAACAAGACAGTCTGGAACAAATGAAATAAATTGCACTGCAAATGTGCAGGAACAAAATACATCAAAAGAGAAGCTTACCATCATCGTCAACTTTTTTTTTTCGTCTGGAAGGAGCACGATTTTCTGGTGCACGTGGTGATGAAACGTTTCCTTCAATTCTGTCAGGAAGAGCATAGTGCATGACGAGATCAGTCACCTGATTCCTAAAGATAAGAAGCTTATCTTCCGGTATTTTGTTCAAATAATGTAAAAATGTTGAGAAAAACGTCATGTGAGCTGCGTCATCGTTTGGTAAAGAAATGATTGCTTGCTGTGACTTGTTTTCAGACATCGTTAAGGTCGAGTTACAAAAACTAAATGGTATGTGTGGTACAGTCTCGACTTTGATTGAGTTGGATGCCAACGGAGTTGAGGCTGAGTTGGAAAAAAGATTTTCAACCAAGCTGACTTTTGGTTGGTTAGTTGTGGTTGCTTCTTGAAACAATTTGTCAAGGTTCCCAGTTGACTTTTTAGCTGTAACTTTATCGCCCAAAAAATGTAATAATTTGACGTAACTCCACTTAGAAGAATAAGAGCTATCTAGCCCATCTCCAGACTTCGTTGCAATTTCCAAATTGTATTCTTGTCTATACTTGGCCACAAAACTTTTTCATTTATTGTAGACAACGTTTTCTGTTGAAAAACTAGAATTAAGTAATGTATTCCTCTGAAATATATTAATAATTATAAGTATATAAAATGGAACTTTAAAGTGGATCTTATGAAGGTGGTATATAGAAACTGTAAAATATTAAAACCAATAATTTTAAAATGAAAATAAGATATGGATTTTCAAAACTCAAGATTGTTTTAATGACCAACTAACTGACCAGTAATGTAAGGACTAATTTTAAACTGTGTTTCCAAACCTTGATATAGTATAACAGTAGTTATGGCACATTTTAGTTTCAATACGTCAGGCTGCTTGAAACTATCAAAAGTGTTGACAAAAAAATTTCCTTTTTTTTCCAAGCAACTGAAACTCAAAGTATTAGAGAAAGAATACATTTTAACTATTATTTTACAACAAGACATGTTACTAAGAATCCCATTAAAAAATGAGACAAAAAGTTTATGTTCATCAAAAAGCCCTAAAAGATAGAATTATGAATTTTCCTGTGAGAGAATAAAATAACAGTTAACACGGTTTCATTTGTAATACTTAATGAGTAACAAAAAGAAGAAAACAAATAGAATATTCAACGTGTCAATGTCAAGGGCTGATTGATGAACATGAACTTTTTGTCCAAAAATTTATAATCATCTAATCATCTATTGGCCTTTTTTCAGTGTAAAAAAAAAAAAAAAAAAAAAAAAAACTGTTAATGGTCTGCATTTAAATAAGCAATTTACAAAAGTACTGTGACAAAATTTTGTCTACTTCACACTCATCCCAATTACAGTTTTGGAAGCTATCCATTATTTTTGTGCGCACCGATGTATAAGACTTGACAAAAGTTTTATTCTAACTCTTGAATGAATATTTTTTAGAAAGAAACTTGTGTGTAGTAAAAAAACGTGCTTACTCTTTTTCTTCAGCTTTCCTGCAACAACGTCTCACTGCTTTGCTTTCAGCCCTGAATTTAAATATTGTGGATGAGATTTGTCCCTCAGAATTGGTCTTGCTTGTACTTCTTGAATAAGCTGCTCTTCTGTCGATTGATCCATTAGAGTGACTTCATGTACCGTAATACACGGTGTAATGATCAGAGAGGACAGGAAGAAAATACAGTTACATCACTGAAAAACGCACATTCACACTGATTTTATGATACAATAACATTGAATTAACAAAAAAGTTTTAATCATATTTTTGAAGCATCTATTCGCATGGGAATTAATATAAACCTGCGTACATCGTACGCCACAAATACTCTCCATGTACTCCTCGAAGAGCCTCGAGCTTTACAGTATTTTTCTGTTCTGTTTGTGTTCAATTAGAAATTAGCAACAACGCAAATACGAACGTTAAGTACTCGGGTTTCCGCGTAAATAGACCTTGACTAATATTTAATAATAACTGATAACTTACCAGATCGTGTGTTAACGATGAGTTTGGTGTTAAAAAAAGAATTCCTGGCGCGAAAAAGCTTGTAGCCCGAAGCACGTGTGCCGATGTACAGAGACGTGACTCGCTTATCTTTTCGCCTGATGGCGCTAAACGGCTTTGTATAGCTGCTGTATAGGTTACACAGCGGGGCAGCGCAAGTAGGAGAGTGATAAAAAGTGAGAGCGCGGGGAGAGGCACGGTGTACAGCGGTAACGTACGGCAGCACACAGCTTTACGCGTGTTAACGTGCTATCGGGAGGGGCAACGTGGGTGAATGCGGGGGGACGCTGGTGAACGCGGGATAACGTGAGTAAACGCGGGTAAACGCGGGTAAACGCGGGTAAGATACTCTTACCCGAGACTACGAGTTGTGAGAGCAAGACTCGTCAGTCAAAAATATAACAAAAAACGGGAACGAACTCTTGCATGTAAGATGGCGCACCCAGCGTTACGAAAGTTTTCGGAGACATGGGCGTCGTATTTCAGGGCAAACTCGTTATGGATGGAGCTGAATCAGGCAATTTAGGTGTTACTACAGCTATTTGAGGAGTGATACCAGATCACATGGTGGGATACTTGTTTTTAATGGTGTATGTTTGACATACACGTTGTAATGAAGCCGGTCGTTGGTATACATGAGATTCAACGATTTTCAAAGCGTTATACCCAGTGAGCATGTATACACTACATGTGCCAACAGTACTCACGCCAACAGCGTATAAAAGTGAGAAAAAGGTCTGTGCTGGTAAATTTTTCAATCGCTGCTACTATATTTATATAAAATTTGTCGTCATATCGCTATATAAATTGGTCTAAGGCATGTCAGAAGTCACCAGTCACTGGCTTATGCTGGCAGATGCTGTATGGACGCACTGCCCTAGGTGGCGCTAGTATCGCTGGCTCTTACTAGAGATTGTTTAAGACTACATCAGCTAGAGCCGAGGTATCGAGCATTTTCTTTGAATGCTATCTACTATTAAAGCACTATGAAGCGTGCGCCACTCGTTTGAACCCAGAAGAGTGAGCGAAGGGTGCGTGGAAATGCGACAACACGGACCTATCGCTCACTCTCGCAGGTTCAAATGCCACACACGTCACGCTAAAGCGTTCCTGCTCCATGTGTCCGCAGCTTAAATTCGTACATGTGCTTTGATTTCCCGGATTGTTCCTCGTGAGGGGGACGGGCAACTTTTGCGTAGCCAAATTGCTTAATCACCCGCTCTTTCTCTCCCTGTAATATTAGCAAGGCCTCCCGTCCCCTATTGTTTCTCTATTCCAACTGCTCAGTGCCCGGAGCCCAGAGTATAGTTGCCCTTCTTAGGAACCGGACATATATATATAGCAGTATAATATAAAAAAAATAATATTCTATCTACAGACGTGTGATTGTAGTCTTTGGGCCACGCTTTGACGCACAGACTTTTCGTCTTATGGGTTAAGTGTAATCGATGCAAAGTTTTAATTTTATTGGATTCTAATAGTTATTATTATGTTGATAATAATATTTATTTGCTTATTTAAATGCGATTTAATGTTTACGTTGTGTAATTTGACCAAATACGAAATTTCGCTATCCTTAATTATTTATTATGAAATCGTTGTATTTTTATCTCGATTTTTATTTATAAAATAAAAATTTTTTCAGAACAAGATCTCAGAAAATGAACTAGATCGCCTAACGACCTGTTGGATTGCTTATAAGAACCTACCGCTTAATTTTTTTGACGACGATGTGACACAACAGTATTTTCATGCAACTGAATCGAAGTTTACTCCCAAAAAAAATAGCCCAAGATCAAAAGTTATTTCGCAATTCGAACAGATGCAAGCAAATTTAAAAGAGTTGTTACTTAATAACTCTTCAAGGTTTTCTTTCACAATTGATGCTTGGACTGTATCGAATGGATCGTCGTATTATGCAATTACAATCCATTTTATCAACGATGAATGGCAGTTTATTTCGAATGCACTAGATATAATACCATCTCAAGAAAAACACTGTGGTTTTAACATTGCTAATATTTTTTTTAAATCTCTTTAAAGTTTGGATATTTTAAAAGAAATTCAAGGTATTACGTTGGATAACGCTTCTGCAAATACTTCATTTAGTCGTGAACTTGGTATTTTAATGAAACACAATCAGCTTAATTTTGACACAGAAAATCTAAAATTCACTGGGTTAAATGTATTTTCATTAAGTAGTAGCGAGTGGAGCATTATTGATTGGATTTTAAGATTTCTGAGACCTTTCAAACAGATCACAGAAGCAATATCCGGAGAAAAATTCGTAATCTTACCCAAAGCTGTTTTAGCTTTAAATATGCTCTTAGATAAGATCGAGTGTGTTGTTAAAAATTTAGATGAAAAACAAGAAAGAAGCTCAGTAGATAAAAAATTATTATTAGCTCATCAAGCTGGACGAAAAAAAATTATTAAACATTACCAAAAGTGCAATTGGATATATTGCGTTGCGCTAACGCTGGATCCTCGTCATAAAGAAGTCACTTTTAATTATTCAAAATGGGGAAGTGAAATTAAAAAACAAATTATGCTTAAGTTTAAAATTATCGTAATAAGTTTAATAACGAAAAAAATAACGATGTATTAGATGACAGCTGTAATATTCCTGAGGATTGCATCAATCTTGATGCTCTATATGAAAAACCAAAGTATTCTAGTCAATGGGATAATGAAATAAATCATTAGTTACATTTACCTAGGGCTGTCAGGGATATAGATATATTGCAATGGTGAAAAACTGAGAGTGGGGTGTATCCTATTTTATCTTGAATGGCTAGGGATATTCTTAGCATTATGGCTACTTCAGTGCCTTCAGAAAGAGTTTTTTCGGAAGGATCAGCTGTAGTTACAAAAACTAGATGCAGCCTTAAGAATGACGCTATTAGAGCACTTATATGTATTAATAGGTGGATGCATTCTGATTCGAGACAAGCTATATGCAAAGTTAATTTTTAAAATATCATTTTTTANTATACTATAAGATTTAAAAAAATTAAATTTATTAAAAATACTATGAATAAAAATTATATTACTATCATCTAATTTGCATTTTAATTTTATATGTACTTTTCCACTCTTCTCGATTATATTTATGTGATACCGATACAATGTACCTTGTAGTGTGGATAATAATTTATCTAGTCACATAAATCAACATCTTACTATATTTCTTTATTTTTTGTATTTTATGCCGATTATATATTTTCACTA
This sequence comes from Copidosoma floridanum, assembly GCF_000648655.2. Next base: position 17,274 of record NW_019379611.1, on the reverse strand, counting down.
TTCAATATTATTTCCGTCTCCCAGACTTTTACGATTTATTTGAGAAATGGAGATTTAAAAAATCTTTTCAAAGCCAAGACTCAAGATCTTGTACAGAAAGTCTCGTCAAGACAAGAAGTCTCGACATGTGAGGTATTGATCTTGTCTTGATATCGTCAACTTTAATCTTGTCTTGGTATCGTCTTGATTTTTAAGACAAGACAAGATGATGTCAAGACTAATATCGAGTATTGTTAAATTTCTAACCAGAAGCGATAGTGTTGCGAGCAATAGATCATGTCCAGAGACACCAGGATATAAGTTCTGTCCGTACTGCACCAGTTGTCACACATTACTAACACAGATGTAATCAATAGTTGATTCGGCGTTTCTGGCGTGATGTGGTGGGGCGTATTGAATAGGCTCCAGGCTACACACGGTTAGCATGTCCCAGAGTATTCTACGGTTAGTAGAATTCTCTGTCCAATTTATATTAAAATCTCTGAGAAGCATTGTGTAATTGTGTGGTACATTGCAGTTAAACAGCGCTTCCTCTACTTCAGATCTATAGCCCACTTTTGAAGGGGAGTAAACGACACTCAGTAGAATTCTGACCGTCCCGATCCGTAGAGAAACAAAGAAAAATTCAGGTCTCTTGATGTAGGGCATTGGCCTTTTTGAAAGGCTAATAATTTTATATGTGATCACCCGATGCAAGTATAGAGCCACTTCACCGCCCCTCAATCCCAAACGATCGTGCCTCAGCAGTGAGTAATGATATATACAAAGCCGACTAGTTGCTGTCTCTGTCTTCAGCCATGTCTCACTAATTGCTACAATGTGCAGATTATTTATCTTGATAATTTTGTGAATGTCCAAAAAATGTAGTTCTAAAGACTGTGCATTATTATGCCCAACATTTAACAGAGATGGTGTGTTAATTTCCATAATCAATTTTTCCTAGTTTCCGTTCAATCTTTTTTCTTAGTATTGGACATTTAGCTTTATCGAAAGCTAAGTGTGTGTGACTAGGCCTGCTCCCTCACAACATAGTTTACACATTTAGGCACGTCTTTTTTATTGCATTGCTTACTGAGATGGGCGCCTGCACAGTGACCACAACAAGTCTCGTTCTAGCAGCCCTCAGCAACATCACCAAAACCAGAATATTTGAAGCATTGTAAAACTGATACGTGGTCGTCAACACAACATGCAGACCAATTAATATGAACTCTCTGCTTACTTATGAGTTTATTTCTATATTCTGGTTTAATTTCGATGACACAGGAACGGAATTTTTTTTGCTGCTGGGTATAAGAATACTAATATCGTCAGTCAAGGCGTTCTGCAGATTCTGCTCCGCAACACAGGCAGCAATATTTTCTTTCTCAAGCTCAACCGGTATGTCATGAATAATTACACGCAGTTTCATCTTGACATCATCTTTGATTTCAAGCCCTGCATTTGCGAGTTCGGGGCAGTTAGTGATAGCCACGGGGTCGATGTTAACGCCCTCCAGGATCACTGAACTTTGAGGCCCGTAGCTTATACGTTTGATATTTAATTTTATTTTGGCAGGTTCAACCGCATTTTTTAATGCTTCTTTAGTAGCTCCAGAAGATGTGAGCGTCTCTTTGGTCACGTCAGTAGGCCTAATGATTATTCGCTTTTCGTTAGTAATCCGGAAAGATTTTCCATTGCAAAGAGCGATCTGCCAAATACGTCTCTCCTTGTTCATTGTCTGCGAGGCTACCACACCCGCATATGACTCTTTTATGCCCATCATACGAGTTTGCGCGACTGCCTCTAGTGCTACCCGAGTCTTCTTCATTGATTGGCTAGCACTACTTATAACTTCCTCGTAGTGCATGGCAGAGGTGTGAATGGCCACTTGATGCACATAAGCGTATGAAAGCTTGCGGAAGGCATCTTCTATACCTGTAATGGCTTCCTTCAATGCATTGAAGCTATTGGTTACTCTCTCTGAGCGAAAAATTTCAAGTAAAGTAGATCGATAGCCACAGATTTTCTCCGCCATCATATTTACATCGTCAATCGACAATAACGGAGCGAGCGGAGACTTCTCCTTTTCATCACTTTCCTGCAAGCGCTTCTGTGTCTGAAACGGCATTATTAGTAAACATATGGGCAGTACACACGTATCAGAGTTTAAAATAGTATACTATTACGCTGATTCTTATTCACAACGTTCTAAGCACAATCACTAACACAATAATGGACAGTTAACGCAAGCGCCTAAGCGCCGTGACGGGAAGAGTTGCTTAGGAGAAAATGGCAGTTTATCATTATAGAGTCACAATACAAACCAGAAATTGTTAATTATAATCACAAATTGCTTATCCTCCATTACGACACCACACACTTAGGAAGTCCGCACCAAGTTACACAGTCTTGAGCTGATTGTAAGATCTATACAACCAAAAAAAAAGAAGGAAACAGCTACCCGTAACCGCGGAGCCCAATTGTAAGGCTGCATTCCAGCTGACGAACCCAAAGAGAAAGGGCATATATAGCAGTTTGCTCTTTTAGTGGCACTGCTATAGCGTATTTTGGGAACAAGTACTGCATTGTTAGAATATACTTATTACTCTGCTGAGTTTCTAGTAATAGACTCACTATGGTCTGAAGCGAGTTTGGCAAAAGGCTGGGTAGGTGTGTTGGTGATAATTAAGTTTTGTTTGGTTTTAACACTTAATAGTTTTCTTAGTTGACATTCAAGGCATTTTTGTATGTACGATAGGATGTCTTCCTTTCGATGTTTCCAAAGATATTTGTTTAAGTTTGTTGTAAGATTTATTTATACCCTTATGTCCTTCTTTGGCAGAGTTATGCATTTACTAAATAATGTTACATCTTTCCTGCGGCAGTGGATGCTGCAGTATTCCCAGGCAAATTATTATTTTAAGTTGTGCGATAGGTTTTTGTAACATATGTTATCATTTTTGGAACTTGATATTTTCTAATTTGGCAGTTCAAGTGATACTGACTATCGATATATTTTTCTCTTATCAATACTTGATTTGAGTTAATAAGTGACTTATTTAACACTGTTGTTATATTTGTTTTGCTTTCTTTGTCTTGGCCTCTTACGAGTAAAACTATGTAATAATTAGTGTTGTGTTTAATAAATTAAGGTGTGGCAATTGTCGATTTTTCTAAGCGGGATAATTTGTTTACTATACGAATATCTTGTGCTCCGTCATTTAATGGTTGGCCAAGGTTGTCGGTAAAGTGAGCATGATTGTCTTTTCTCACATAGATTATTTCCCTTGAAAAAATTATTTTATATTTTTGTGTGATTAGGGTGGGTGAGCTTTTATTGTTATTATTATTAATATTCTGCGTATTGTTTTCTTCGTATTCTCCTAGAGTGGATGCTTTGCATAAGGGTAGGGTTTGAAAAAACTTTTCTTTGCTGTTATGAGGGTCTCGCTTCTGACGTTTATTAGTTTTGTAATGGGTGCTTGCCCAATTTTTTTTAATTTGCCTTACTTTTATGAATTGCACTGCCTGTTCTTACTTAAAAATAGCTTAGTCAGGTGCATGGTCTCTATTGTTATTGTTGTCAAGTTTTTGTTTTTTACGAGCTAAAACTGATAGGGCTTCCATGTAGCGGAAGCTTATACTTTTACCAGCCCTTTGGTGTGTCGTTATACCGTTTTTTCGGGTTTCTTCTAATACGGTATGTAGCAGCTGTTGCGGATCTTCTTTTATGTAGGTGAGTAAAAGTATGTAAGCGCTGATTAGATTTCTAGATAATACGTCTGCGTTTACGTTCTAGAAGCCTGGTTTGTATGTAATATCAAATTAAAAATCAGCGAGCTTTAGTCGCTAGCGTGTGATCTGGGAGCAGGGGCCTTTCATTGAATTGAGCCATGCAAGGAGTCAATGATCGGTCACTAATATGCATTTTGTTCTGTACTGGTATACTCCAAATTGCTCTATACAATATATTAGAGCCAGAGCTTCTTTGGAAAATCTACAATAATTACGTTCAGTTTTGGACAGCATGTGGGATATAATAACAATAGGCTTATGTTTTGCAATTTTTCCTTGTAAGAGTACGCCTCCTATAGGGGAGCCTGAAGCATCTACTGTGAGTATAAACAATTATCTAAGGTTGGAGTTAATTAAAAAGAGAGAAGAGCATATTTTATCTCTCAGAATTTCAAAGGCTGTTTGAGTTTCTTCGTTCCACGAGAACTCCTAATCCTTTTTTAGTAGCGTGCTTAAGAGATTTGCTATATTGGCAAAGTTTTCTATAAATCTACGGTAGCAGCCTATTAATCCTAAAAATTGTCAAATGTTTTTTTGATTTTTTAGTCAATAAAATTTATTCACTGCTTCTATCTTTTTTGGGTCAGGTTTCAGTCCTTCTTTACCAACTATGTGACCAAGATAATTAATTTCTTGTTTTAAAAGTTCACATTTTTCTGGCTGCAAAACTAAATTTGTTTCTCCTAGTTGCTTTAAAAACGAAATAATAATTTAACAGTGTGTATCAAACCCTTGGAAGTGAGAACATACATCGTTGAAGAAAGAAACTGCTCCCTTGAGGTTTGAAATTAAGGCAGCTATTAGTAATAAAAATATTGGTGTACTTGTTTTTAATCCAAAAGGGCATCTTTTATAGTGAAAAAGTTCTAGATCGCACATAAAGACAGTTTCATGTCTGTCTTTTCTTTTATTTTTATTTAGTGTTAACCAGCTTTTAAATCTAGGACTATGAAGTATTTGTTTGCTATAATTTTGTCTAGAATATCTGCTATGTTTGGTACAGGATGATTATAGTTGGGGATGACGTCATTAGGTTTTTTAAAGTCTGTTACGACTCTGTATCTTTTTTGTCCGTCAGGTCTTAGTTTTTTGGTACGCAGAAAACAGGTGCCACGCAAGAGCTCATGAAGGGCTCAATGACTTTGTTCTCAAGCATTTCTTTGACCAGTCTGTTTATTTCTTTCTACAAGATGGAAGGTTGCTGGAAAGGCTTAATTTTAGGATGGGTACTAGTTATTGATGGAATGTTTAGCTCCATGAGGTCCGTAGCAAATAAACTTTAACATTTAAGGTAAAACCTATCCGCATAGTCTATTATTATCCTTTTTGTGGTTTTTAGCTTGCTATGCTCAATGTACTCGAGACGTAATTAATTCATAATGTTTTGCTCACGTGGAGTGACGCTCGAGTTTATTGATGTGACTAAGATTTTTTATTTTGAATGTTTGGTTTATATTTTTCTTTTATTTGTTATTTAAGGTTTTAATGCCATTGTTTGCGCGTTCTTTGGCTTGTATGATTTTCTAAAGGTTTTGTTCTTTTAAATATGTGCTTATCTGTTTTTGCAATATTTGTAGTCCTTCTTGGTATAAAATGCTGAGATGTTTTTGAGGTAGGTCTAAATATTGTGTGAGATTGCAGCCTTTATTTTTGTATATAAGTCATTTTCGTAAGCTTTGGAGGCTTTCAAGGAGTTCGTTTTTTCATGTCACATTGGTTCGTATCCCGATGTTGCGCGTATATATATTGTTGTTGTGACTTTCAGCTTCGATGCTTTTGCAACTACCGGAAGTTTTACAATATTTTCTTGTGGGGTTGGAATTTTCTAGATTATTGAATATGGATTCTTAATTATTGTGGAGTTTAAGGCTTTGGATTTTTGTGTCGTGGTCGTTCGAGTCAAAATTTTTTGAATTTCGGAATTCACAGTTTGTCACAAAAATTTTTGTACTTCAATTTTGGATTTTGGCGTTTGTAGAGTAGTTTTTTATTTCTTGATTCTCGATTTCAGTAATAATAACGTTGTCTTTCATTTTAAGATTTTGGATTTCGGCTTTTAAAGTATTATTTTTCATTCCATAATCTCGAATTTCAGTTTTTGAAATTTTGTTTCTTATTTCATGATTTCAGACTTCGGCTTTTGGAATGTCATTTTTAATTTTATAATTTGAGATTTTGGAGATCTTTGATGATTTGACATTTCTTGTTTGTGGGTCACTGGTTAGTTTGGATTGTGCAGTATTCGAAGGTTCTGAGTAAGCGTGCTGTATTTCTTTAACGCATCAGAAGTTTCATGGAATACTTGTGCATGCGATGAAATTTTCACGCTATTTTTGAGTATATCTTCTGTTATTTGTATTGGTTTTGAGAGGTATTACATAATTTTTCAGTTTTAAGTAATTTTTAGAGTAATTAATTTGGGCTTGATAAGTACAAAATATATCGTACCCTATTAGGCCGTATGTTTTTATGGGGAGATCATATGTTATAATGTGAAATTCGAAGAAGCATTCTTGAACGATTAGAATTTAAGCCCTTGTGCTTAAATTTGCCAGTTTTTTATGCCTTTAAGGTGCAGCATAGTATCTTGAAAAATTATGATGTTTGGTGAAAAAACGAGTTCTGAAATGAGTTGTTGTTTGTAGGATGGTTTAGTAAGATCGTTTAGTGAGATAAGTGATGTTTAGTAAGATGTTTTTGTTAACTATTATCTGTTTTAGGAAGATGTAAGTATTATATAGCTGGCTTCTCTCAAGCTTCACCTCTGGAAGACACCTAAGTCATTTCTCGATGCCCTTTGTTTGATTTTATCGTTGTAGGTACTTTTTTTACCTTTGTTCCCCAATGACCTAATTTTTTGCAGTACTTACGCATTTTTTGATTGTTTTGATTATCATTAATTTAGTTCAAAGTCTGTTGCTGCATGTGCTGATTCGGTATATACTTGTTAGAGTGATATGTAGCTGCGGGATCATTATGTGATGGTTGACTTCATGACATGCCTTTTTTTGGGGACAGAGTCTATACCAATATAGGGGAGTTGCTAGGATGACGTTAGGTGGTGGATGGTGTAGTTTTATACATGGGCGTAGCTTGGTTAGTGTCAGCTTCATAGTATTATTTCAATACCAGCAATTGCCTACTATGTGTCCTCGTCTTTCACAAATTTGGCATTTTATTGGTGTTTGGATTAAGTTTGTTCGTCCATCTTGACTTTGTCTATTAGCTATGATTTTTACCGTTTCTTGAAGATGTTTGGGTTCATAACACGCGAAGTCTCTTTCCATTTTCATTGCTTGAGTTGTGGCTGTTTCGAAGTTGTTCGCGTGGCCCATACGAGCTTTTAATACCCAAAGTAATCCTCTGAAAAAATATTTAACTTCATCCTGTTCTAGTTGTGTATATAATTCCTGATGTATTTGACCGTCGAGGAGAGTTGCTTTAATTCATTCTCTGACAGTACCTTAAACTCTATTAAGGAAATAGATAACGTTTTTTTTTTTTTTTTCAATGCTGCTTGTTCACCCATTATTTAATGCCATGTTTTTGCAGATCTAAAAATGTTTGTAAAAAATATTGCTGTTTCTTCGATAGTGTCAAAAGTTTTTTTTTTAGTGAAGAGTAATGCTTCTTCCGAAAGTCACATTATAATCAATTTTGCTTGATCGGGTTTGTTTATTTTGGGAATTCTGTGGCATGCTTCTCTGCTGTCCTCTAAAACGGTTGAGAGTAAAATGTTTGACTCAATGTGTAGATCATTTTAATTACGTCTTTCACAAGAAAATTGCGAATGGGTGCCAGAGTTAAATCATTTACGTTATACAAGCTATTTACAGTTTGGAAAGGGGTGCTTTATAAAGACTTTTTAAAAGAACAAGAAAGGGAAAAAAAAAGTAAAAAAAAAAGAATTAAAAAAAAAAAAACCAGGAAGTATAAATGGGTCATGGGACCCACGGTAAAAACAAAGTTCTTTAAACATGACATAAGTAGAAAGACACACAATTTTTCAGGTAACAAGAGGGTTGCCAGACCCATAGGAAGAAGAAATTTCTATAAAAATAAGTACTACATTCATAAAGCTCACTGAAACAAAGGCTTAAAAAACGAATTAAAAAAAAAATAAGAAAATTTAGTTCAGTACTCACTATTGTTGAACTATGTGAGTACTTCATGCATAAATAAGATACTAACAAAGTTCAACTATTGTGAGTACTGAACTAAATTTTCTTATTCTTTTTTTATTCGTTTATAAAGTTTTTGTTTCAGTGAACCACATAAATGCAGTTCTTATTTTTATAGAGCTTCGTTGTTTCTATGGGTCTGGTGACCCCCTTCTTACCTGAGAAATTGTGTGTCTTTATACTCATTTTCTTTTCTTCATTTCTTTTTTT
>NW_019379610.1:1399218-1419222 GCF_000648655.2 Copidosoma floridanum | reverse complement strand
CTGTGTAATTTTCCAGGTCCATTTAAACAAAACTTAAGTGGTTGTCTTTAAATTTACATTTCAAAACACTTTTCAATTAACTATTTTATTGAAAAAAGAATACAATAAAAACTAACTCGTAAAACGTTATGATTATAGTGATTTAATGCTCCTTAGACGTTTCTTCGGAATAAAAATTATCAGTTTCTTCTTTATGTAGAACTATGGCAGTAGGTTTGCAAAGCACACAGAGTGGTGAAGCTTACATATTGACATTTATACCAAGATGTTTGTACTAACACTATGTATTTATAGTAGTACAGAAAAAAAAAAAATACGTGATTTAGTTGGATTTTAATAACAAATCATACTCAGTTACACCATTGTATCTTGAGCTTTTTCATGCATATTCCTTGATGAATCAATGGATTAACATGGTTAAATGATTAGCTATGTAATTTTTATGAAATAAATGGAGTAATCGTTATTTACTACGTTTTGGAAAAAAATGTTGTAATAAGCAGAATCGATTTTTGAATGTGTTTGCTAGTATACAAAATTCTTAATTACTGTTTTTGTCATTATATAAAAAACAAATTAATCATCTAAGTTTTTATAAACAGCTGTTGTTTATACTATCAGTTTTTAACACATACATATAAGCATAGAATTGTGTTTCTTAACGCCTCTGTTTGAGGATTTTAAAGTACAATTGCAAAATAGTATTAAACTTCTTTAAGACTAATCGTAAGAATGTATAAAAATAGTTTCTAAAAATAGTAAAACCCCAGAAGCTTTTTCTAACTTGCATGATGATAACGTAGAAAATTATCTCCAAGACTTTTTCTTGGTTATTAAATACTGCAAGAACTGCACTTTCTCCTATACATTGTATGGTATTCTATTCTTATCAATCTCAGTTAGTTAACACCAATAAATTACTCATAGTTTGTCAGTTTATTTACTGTCTAGTATTTTTGACTAAGCTTAAAAGTTTTATAATGGAGATTGCAGTTCTAAAACTAAAGTTGCCACTATTTTAATAATGATTTTAAAAAAATAGCGTAATATAACCTAACGGAACCGAAAATTAAATGTGCAAAGAGAATTGATACTGTCTCAACAATTTTTTTTTGTAAGAGCTCGTTCAAGAGCCCTATTAAGTTTTTTTTTCTTTTCTTGAACTTTTTTACATTAAAATACTTTGTTGGCCTTGCAAGCAGCAATTTGTATGAACATTACTGACAAGTGTAATGTAACGTGTTATGACCTGGCCACTGACTGTCGATCACCGACTTCAGATGGCTCTGGGATGACACGAGTAATTGACATGAAGATGATTTTTGAAGTAAAGATCTTCATGGGGCGTTCTGTTGCTATGAGTGAGCTGGAAAAAGTGACATATTTAAAACGACTGACATGCTTTTCCCATTTTAATATTACCACAACAGCGGGACGTGTGTATACATATATATAGCTGCTGCGACTGCTGCTGCTAATACTGTAATATTCGTAGTTGGTCGTACGAGTTCGGAAGCTGTAGAGTTTTGCCGTCTCGAAGGCCTTCTCTGATCTTTCACTGACTTTGTATTCATATATTACTACGTCGTATTGTATACTTTCGGGGCTGCATGTTCCATGTACATTGTTTACATGTGGGTGGGTGTGTACAGTGCAGCTTGCCAGTTTTGGTTAAGTTGTTATACTTAACTAATCCTTTATAAGATTTGCAGATTTTTACAACACGATTATGGACAACTATTGATGCAAGTTGCAAGTTTTTGCAAGACTTCTAGATAACATTACATCAATTGTATACGCATCATATTTATGTTATCATCAGCCTATTTTCCAATTTTTTAAACAAGATGATGATACAAATACACGTGAGTGTTTAACTATAGTTAGAATCAGTTGAATTGCGGATTAAGAAAGAGCCAAAGTACTTTAAACATTGCTAAAAGTACTCTGCAGTTATTTTAAGAATACTAACAAAAAAATTATATTATTTATTAGTTTACGTTAAAATGTATATTCATATAAATTGTGTCCATACTTCGTATGTACTGCTATACTCTGCCCGAATAAATACTATTTTTGTGTCTATTTTTATTTTTTTTATTTTTTTTAACTTAATTAATTTTTTATTTCATTTTTTTTTCTTTCAGCAAACAATGTATAACTATGTATTTAACACTTAATTGTTAGATACTTGTACCAGAAATATATGGTCGTAGTAGTTTGTGAGTGGGTATCAAGTTTTATTAACCATCCGTTGCAATTATCTTAAGAATGCCCTGACAAGAGTGTATAGTAATTATTTCTTTAAACCTTTACGGTAGATGGTTTGAAATCAACGTTTGTATAAACATTGAAATAAATTTTTATACTTTAATGTTTGATAAAACGTATTTCAAGAAATTTCATATCAGCACATTCTTTAACTTTGAAAAACAAAGATGTCTTAATGGTAGTTACATGAGTAAGTATAGTTACAAAACTTTTAGCGAAATTTATTCAGGTGGCAATCCTAGCTGTAAGTTTGAGCCGCGGTGGTGGCGGTGATACTGGTAAAAAGAGCTCAATTGGCAGTCAACCCCTACAAAACGAGCTGATTCCATCATTATACCGTACAAAATGCCTTACAATAAATCGATTAAGTCATTATAATGCAAAAAGCATCCGTAGGCTTACTGCTCCCTTTCATATACCACACCACATGAGAGAAGAGAAAGAAGGAGTAGTAGGCTCAGTCGTGTGCTTGTAACCGTATGGGTAACGTGTGAGTCTATGACCGTTTTGGGGTGTGCTAGTGTACAGAAAAGCGGATCGTGTCGTCGAGAAATTTGTTTTGGTGATACACGCACCACCCACGTGATCGCAAGCACTTTAAAAAATAGCTCGCGCAACGGTATGGTAGCAGGTCGTGAGACCAATAAATATATTTTGGCAATTCACGTTTTGCTCACTTATCCATAAGAGTCTTTAAAGATCTAGGGTAAAGAAAATCTGTGCGAGAGATAAGGTAGATTTGCTTTTATAGTAAAGCACTGTGGGGCCCAGTAATAGCCATGACTGTCGTATGTATTGAGACAAGAGGCAAAGATCTTACATGTGGTAGGTGTTACGGGGCCATGGTTTTGTCGGTGCGCTACCACATCATCGCAGCTACAAAGCAATCGCAACACTTTTAGCAATGTGCTGACGTAAGGTAATCTTATATTATACCTAAACCTCCATGGTAAAGTCTCCACACACTGCTCGTAATATCATGATTGTTTAGGCACAGCTAAGCTGTATACAGAGAAGGGGCTTGTACACTTGATCGATTCGTTTCGGCGATCCAAGCACAACTCGCGTAACTGTGAGCGGTTTGAAATTTTACTAGCCCAACAGCGTAATGACAAGTCATACGACTAATCAGTATACTTTGGCACTCCCTGCATAAATTAAAAATTCGTCATTGGCTTCGGAGAGTCAGCACTAAGATGATCCATGCGAAAAGTAAAGTTGATTAGCCACTGCAGCAAAAAACTGTAGCCCATACCAGCAGCCATGACTCTGCTATCTGTGTATGTTAAAAGGCAGTGCTCTGGTTCCTTTAATAATTAAAGTGGTTTTAAGAAAAGTGTTTTTAAAGTGTTCAAAAGTCACTGAATGGCTTCACAGTTTTTGGGGACTAATTGGGAAAATTACAATCCAAGCACTAATGTGTAAATCTGTGTTCTTTTCTCTACCACTTTCATCAACCATGCAGTCCCTGAAAATAACATTTTTGGTCACACTTCCCTTATACACATTCTACAATCATCTTACAGTAGCTCTGCTGACGTCTCCCTCTTCAACTCTCCTGAGAAGTAGGTTGTTTACTATAATCTATGTCTTTCCTTCTCTTTGTTAGTATGTCAAACAGCTACTCCTAACAACTTTCCCACTCGTCATACCATCTCACGTACAACAACATATTTTACTTTTGGTCCTGTCCAAGCAACACACTTCATATCTAATAGGATACCTATGATATAACACCACGTTGCTCTTTCGACTGCATCACTGACAAGGTTTTTCATACTCCCCCTACGTACCTCACAAATACTTAGATGCAACACGTTGGCTCTGACAAAGCAGGCCACTACCCCAGTGGTAGGGGTTTATTTTGATGAAACAAAGTGTTGCAACAACCACTGTCGTGCAAACTTAAAGTAAGAAAGATGTTACGTCCAAACTTTCATAAATGAAGGGTGAAACTCGTAAACTTGTTCTGCAAACAAATAAATTTAATTTTTGATCGTAACGAACCACCCGTTGGCCTAGAAGCCTTATTTGCTTTTACTTATAGTATACTTTTCGCTTAAATCGTTGACTTGGCGTTGTGGTGTTAGGTTTCACTGATTGATATGTATAGAGTGGAGTACGCTGAGCTGGTGTTGACTTACTGTTACAGTTTATGTCTTATATTATATGGTGTAGCATACTTTATACGTATTTTTATCTCACGTCCTTGTGAAGGTCTTTGTTTTCTATTCTAAATTTTCTCGATGTTTAATAATTATTCATTCATTAACCTAAGAATTATGTGTCAATGAGAAAGAACTATTAGATCTTTAAATGCTAAATATAATTTAGTAATTGTAATTTTTTTGGAAAAAGAAAAATTAATTTAATTCGTAACAAAGTTATATATTATCTGATGATTTAATAAATTTAGTAAAAGTCAAAAATAGTTAATTTTACAAATAATTTAAATAATAAAGTTTTAGATTCGCATTTACAATGTTATACAACTTATAGTTTTCTTAATGTAACTGACTTCTATGATCGTTGGTAAGCCACTGCTTGCGCGCACGCAGTCAAAAGATTTTACAAGGTTAACCGCAACGATGTTCCTAATCTTATACAAGAGCACTAATGGCGATGACATCAATTAGGCTTCTGCTTTTAACGTTGAAACCCAAATGGATGGTCCTTCTTTTCTTATTTCTCCTTGATTTACTTTGTGACGAGTTTACAGTGGCCTGGTTTGCTCGAGCTTTTCTCAAATAGCTTAGTCACTGAACTAAGTCTTACATTCTTTCGAAATGCACGCTTTTAACACATAGCTTAATAACCATAGTTAGTTTTACATTCGCTCAAAAGACGTAACAGAACTTCCTCTTCAACCTTTAAAATAACTTTGTCGTACTTAATACAAAAGAAAACGCGAATACTGTTACGTGCGAGGAGTTTTCATACCCTTGCATTAATAAAGGACACGTCAATTTAGGGATCTGAACGACCAATCAGAGCTTAACCTCATTACCCTTGACTGACACGAGCACAGTTGTAGTGCAATAATTTCACAGTAATTGATAGTTGAAACTGTTGACACGTCAAATTTAACGTTATGTACAATTTGCAGTCAAAATTGTGTATGATAATTCTTGTGTACATCTACAGTAAAGAATGTTAAAATTAATGATTGATTATATGATTTAATGTACTTGTGCGAATTGATTTTGTTAGATGAGTGTTTTCTAAGATTAACTGGGGATGCACGTGTGGTTCAAGCTTTGTGTTAGTAGCTTGTTTCAAAAAAAGTAAGTTATATGTCATAGAATTGCAGAAGCAGCTCTATCACTCGATGGTTCATAACCACTGAGTTTTTACTTTTAATATTTTTAAAACGAAATTTATCGTTTTTATGTGATAAATAATGAATATATGACATGGGATGTCATATGCCCCCCTCCTCCCAGCTGATGGCTGCCCACAGTAATCATAAGAGCAAAAATAGTCGAGCCAATATCAAGTACTTAAAATACCAACACAACTATAAAATATATGCATATCTCTAGTAGTATGAAGTATAATATTAAAAGAATAATACAAAAATTATGTTCAATATCTAAATGAATGCAATTTATAAGACAAATAATGATTTCCTAAGATTTCGTTGTTGCAAGTCTTCTAAGTTAAACTCATTAAAGGTAATGTTACACTACAGTTATGATTATAGAATGGTTTGCCTTTTAAAAATGGTAGCCTAATAGTCATAATTTTGGCTGAGTTTGGTAGAAATGATGTTTGCACATAGCAAGATTTACCTTTTCTCTTTTATTAAGTGCTCTAAAGTAACTATAAAGGTAAGAGAGTGAGTCCTCTTGCGTTTTTTAAGCGAATGTTGGACTTAGTTCGGGGATTAAGCTACGTGTCAAAAGCGTGCATTTCAAGCAATTGTAAGACTAAGTTTGGTGACTAAGCTGTGTAAGGAAAGCTCGAGCAAACGAGGTCACTGTAAGCTTGCCACAAAGTAAATCAAGGAGGAACTAGAAAGAAAGGATCGTTGACTTGTGCTCAGACATTAATAGCAGAAGCCTAATTATTGTCATCGCCACGAGTACTCTCGTCTAGAATTAGGAACATTATTGTGGTCAACCTTGTAGGATCTTGCGACTGCGTTCGGGCAAGCAGTAGCCAACCAACGATTATAGAAGTAAGTTCAGTTAAGGAAACTACGAATTGTATAAACATTGTCAATGCGAATCTTAAACTTAATTATTTATACTATTTGTAAAATCAACTATTTTCGGCTTTTCTAAATTATTTTAATAATCAGATAATTCATAACTAGACTGTTGATCAAATTTATTTACTCGATTCCCATAGCATTCCAATTACTGAAATATAAGATCTAACAGTTCTTATTGATATGCACTTAATTTTAACGCTTATAATTAAATTTAATATCGAGAAAATTTAGAATAGAAAACAAAGACCTTCACAAGGACCTGAGATAAAAATACGTATAAAGTATGCTACACTATATAATATAAGACATAAACTATAACAGAAAGTCAGTGTTAGCTCAGCGTACACCACTCCATACATTTTGCTCGGTGAAATCTAACACGACAACGCCAAGTTAACGATTTAAAAAAAAAGTATACTGTAAGTCAAAGCAAGTAAGGCCTTTAGGCTAACGGCTGATTTCTGACGAAAATTAAATTTATTTGTTTCTAGAATGAATCTACAAGTTTCACCCTTCACTCATAGAAGTTCAGAGCTCAGACAAATCAAATTAGCATCCCGTAGTTTTTAAAGCTTTCTTTCCTCCTTTTCGTTGATTGCTTTGGTGTAGTAGTGAGTTCGAGCTTACTTGAGCTTTGATTTTGTATATTATTGGCTCTGTTAGCACATACAATAGATATTTTTGTTTGTCGAGGGATTTTCTGATAAGGTTTTTACGGTAACATATCGGACTGTTATGTTTTATAATAAGTAGACTCGCTGTTAGAGATGGAACTGTGGGAGCGACTTCTACTTATGTTACTGATAGATGTTAAAATTTTTTAAACTTTTTTACACCAGCCAGACGTGTCTAGCCAGAGCACGACCTGCTCCGACACTTTGAAGTGTTGGAGTGTTTGGAGTAAAAGGAAAAAAACTTGAGCCAATGAGACAGTCTCCAATGGGCAAGCATCAAGAACAAATATCTCCATCTTTGATCACTAAAACAACTGAGTCTGAAAAAAAAGTGCTTTGGACACCAACGTCATTGATGTTTTATCAGAAGACGTTGGAAAAGATGATCACAACTTGCTTCAAAGCTTTGGACTTCGTAATTTTTTTTTCGATCAGTGTGGTTCTACAATAAT
This sequence comes from Copidosoma floridanum, assembly GCF_000648655.2. The sequence goes on along the minus strand of NW_019379610.1, from coordinate 1,411,609 downwards.
AGGCCAGAGAACATCATTCTAAGGTGTAATGGCAATCACGTTTGCTGTAAGCTTCAGTCAAGAAAGATTTCACAAAAAAAGATTACTAGATTTTTTAGGGCCATCGGTCGTTGAACTACCTTGCCAACAAATATATTAGAACTTAACAAAGTTGACAGAAAACATCCTTTAGTGGTCACAAAAGTCTTAAGCATGCAAAAAGTCGCAAGCGGGTAAATTAGATGGAAAACTTTCAATGTATCTAATGAATACAATTTTAGGCGTCATGAAACTGATACAGAAAATGTATCGAGATTGGAACAGCATCGTCTAAATCAACAAATAAAGAATCTTATACGAGAGAGATCAGCTTTTTATTGCACCCTTACAGTAACCTCTTAAATCTTCTAGATTTTCAAACAAGCAGAAAATATATTTGTATGTTTGTGGCGATAAAACATGTAGAGATTAAGCTCTACGATCTTCTTGCTCTGGTAATAATGTTGTGAGATAAGGGAAAAACTTTTTTTTAATGTTTATTTGTTAGGAGTCTTAAATCTTAACAGCTTAAAAAAATAGCCCTTTTCGTGAATAATACGGGAGAAACTTTAAATCAACGGCCAAGGGGCCAACAATTATTTTATGACATAAAAAATGCCAGGTACTTTTCAGCATAATAATTTAGTTTTCACTTTTACAGCTTATTGTTTGACAAAATAAACTGTATGAATTCCGAATAAATAAGTTTTTAATAAGAAGATTTTTGTTTTGAGAAGTGTCAGAAATAGATGTGAAATTTCTAACTGGAAACGTTTTACATTACATATCAACACACTACGGTGTTTCATTTAGTAAGTCTTGAGCAAAACCGAAACGGAGGGCCACTAGTCTTACTAATATATAAGGCAAAGTCGCTTAAGCAGTTGTAATCGCTACCCGCTAGGACTACTCAACTAATTTTCCTGAAATTTTGCATAGAATTGTATTACTCAACGCTTCTATTTGAGGATTCCAAAGTACAATTACAAAATAGTATTAATCTTCTTTGAGACCAATCGTGAGGAAATATAAAAATAAGTTTTCAAATTAGTGAAACACCAGAAACGTCTTTTACTTCCATGATGATAACGTAGAAAATTGTCTCCAAGACCTTTTTTTGGTCATCAAATACTGCAAGAACTGCATCTCTTGTATGTATTTTCTCGTATGTATATAGTGTATGGTTTTCTATCTTTACTAATCTCAGTTGGTTAAAACCAGTAAATTAATTATAGTTTGTCAGTTTATTTACTGTTGGGTATTTTTGACTAAGCTTAAAAGTTTCAAACTGGAGTTTGCAGTTCTAAAATTTAAGTTGCCACTATTTTAATAATAATTTTCGAAAAACAGCGTAATACAACCAAACGGAATGGAAAATGAATTTTGCAAAGAAGATTGATATTTTTTCAACAATTTTATTTTGTAAGAGCTCATTTAAGAGCCCTATTTGGTTTTTTTCTTTCTTTTCTTGAACTTTGTTACATTAAAATAATTTGTTGGCTTTGCAAGCAGCAATATGTATGAAAATTACTGACAAGTCTAATTTAACTCGTTATGACCTAGCCACTGACTGTTAATCACCGACTACAGATGTCGCTTGAAGTAGCTTTATACCACCTGGGCTGATGGATTTGCTACCCAGTGAGGCACTGAAGGGCCAGGCTTTGATCAGAAAGTCCTCTGGTGTCTTGGAGAGACTTTTCTTCGTGGTGCCTTAAGTCTCTGGTACTCTTAAGACGAAACGGCCTCCTAGTACAGACCTTGCCTTAAAAATCCTTCTAAGATGATGTCTGTGTCCTTGAACCTAAGCTAAGATCACGGTTATAAATTTTAGACTACCCTAACTAATTTCAGAAGGAAGTACAGAATTGAGCTAGCTCTAGATTTAATAGGAGAGTGCTTAAATTGAACGTCGCAAGCTCTAGCTCTAAATGTGAACTCCAGACTAGACTTGGATAGATTGATTGCATTTAGCTGGACCTACCCCTTTTATGCCAGTTGCAGTCCTCCAATTGTTTTTTGTAAATTTATCGTTGACTGGCATCTTGACTCTGGAAAGCGATGAGTCACGTTTCTCTGTCTCTGAGAGCTGTCTCTGGTAAGGCATCGTCAAAAAGCGGTGGGTCGTGTTCCTCGCTTCTGAGAGGCACTCATGAAAAGGCGTCTTTTAGGAGCAGAAGGTCGTGTTTTTTGTCTCTGTGAGGCCCTCATTAAAAGGCATCTTCAAAAAGCGGTGGGTTGTGCTTCTCCATCTCTGGGAGGCGCTCTCGAACAGCGGCAGCTGAGGCACCCGTCTCTGAAAAGCGAGTGGCTGAGCTCACGTCTCAGAAAAGCAAGCGCCCAAGCCCGTCTCTGGAAGACGGTGAGCTGAGTTGTCGCAGAAATTGCAGGGTATAGTGTGGCAGGAGGAGAAAATCATAACTGGTAAATTCATTTGTCAAAAAATATCTTTAAAAAAATTTCCTAATACTCCTTTATCTCTTAGCTAGATAAGACTCCCGAAATTGATTGTAATTAACTTTTAAGGGACAATAAAAGAAACATTTTATCAAGCTGTCCAAGCACTCGTTTGATAAATACGTCTTAAACGAGGCATTTTGCCCATTTGAGATGTGACAGTTAAGTTGACTATCAAGATGATATAATGAAAGTAAAGTTTTTTTCGTACATTCCAACTATTTATACGTTATAATATGACACTCAAGAACAATTTTTATTATTTAGAACTTAAAAATAATTACTTCGTCATAAAATATAGCCTGTCCTAGTACACCCTTATTTTCTGCAAACACCATGTAGAAGTGGGACGAGGCTTATCATTGCTGTTTTACTACTGCATTCTTTTTTTTAAACTTAGTAGTAGTGGGACAAGTACTTGACAAGACCAAATTATATTTTTAACGACTGTGATTTCGTGCTTTTTACTATAGTAATCTTGCAAGTGTCATCAGTCTAATCATTAATAGTAAAATTAAACTTAAATATATTTGTAGGATTAGTAGTTGAGTGAATGAGAGCATTGTTACTCGGTGAATAGACACAATCTGAAACCTAACCTCAATGCAATCTGTATTAATCCATCCTACTTAATGTAAAAAAATCAACTTTGCAGAAAATGATACATAATTTCAATAGTTAATTTTCATCATACTAATACTGAAAAAACTACTGAACAAAATTAACACCTCTGAAAATTGTAAACAGAAAAATACATGTATTAATTTACTTGCATTATATTTTCATTTGGTATTTCAGCCTTTAAAACTTGCTTTTCATCTCAGCAGAAAAATCAAATAATTCTCCTTTAAAAAATTTATTTTCTGTAACCAATTTCAATTTCAAGATCAGGAAGAAAGCAGCTAAGAAAAACCGAACCGTGGCGTTTGTTAATAATTTGATACATCATTAAAAAAAAAAAAGGAAAAAAAAGAGAAAACAATGAAAAAGCAGTGGGTTTGAGTTAATAAGGAGTCTTAAATCTTNTAAAGAGTACGAAAAAAATGTATACAAGAAGTTTTAAGAGAGTAAAAAAACTGTTAGAAACAAGAAAAGAAATTAACTTGAAAAAAAATTTTTAAATAAGAAAACCGGAATGCAAATAATGACTTTTGGAATAAACAATGTATATCTTTGGAAATAATTTGGAAATAAACAATGTATATCTTAACTAGAAGACAATGAAAAAGCATTAAGAGAGTGTGAAGTTTATTTATTGCAGAGCAAAATAAGAAGAAAAACAAACTTAAGACCTTAGAAACTAATATTTATTCAAAACTTGTGTTTACTATTATTATTTTCGTAGTTTGTGTTTTCAATAATTATTTTATTTGGTTTGTGTTGTATAAGATAATATTTCTTCCTTTATTGTTAACGGACATAGTAAGTAGGGATTTTGTGATATCGTTGAAAAAAACATATAAAAAAAAAGTCCCTATTAATCTATTATTTTTATCATGTATATACTCTCAAAAGTAACAATTCACCTCTTATAAATAAAAAATTGTGTTCTTACATAAGCAAATTACATTGTCATATACTGTCCAACTACTACCAGATGCAGTGTCCTACTACTGCCGTAATCCTCAAAGAGTGTGTCCCACTACTGCAGATCTCACGACTTATTTGAAAAATTGTTGAATTAAACGGATTATGATAAGCACAGTCAATAAATGTTGTTTCCTCACGTAAAAACCTATATTTTCAATTTAAAAAAAATTTAGGTGAATTATCATTGGTGGAACTTTAAAAATAAGAAATAAATATTTTTTGCTTGAAAAAGTGTCCCACTATACCCCATTTTACCTTAGGCCTGTTTACTACCATTGACTTAAAACCTTCATCCTGGCCAAGTGGCCAAACCAGGCACACGTTTTTTTTGTATTATTGAAGATAAAGAAGGAAAGCGGATTTAAGTAAAAATGTGATTATGTCTCACACTCTGGAAGTGCGTAAGAGAAGTATACGGGATTCATGCTCTTACTACGGAGAATAGTTGATCTGTTTTCTGTACCTGTATATTAGCACATCAATTTTCCATGACAGGAAGTTTCTGTTTTTAATACAATTTATAATTGGGCTTGATTTTTTTTTTTTATTCATTGCTCAAACTTACGCGTTTTTAAGGCTTAAGATTAAAATAAATGACATAACTTTTTTTAGTACTTATTTTGTTGACTAATTTGTGCCTTAAATTTTTTTTTTTTTATATTATTCTGCAGTTCTACATTACCTAATTAGCCATTTTGTAGAAAATGAGAATAATTCATACTTTTTCAAACTTTAAAAAAGTCTTAAACACTTAATATACGAACGAAACTCACGAATTTTTTACAGAGTCTAAGCATATCACGTTTTCAGACATACTTTTATGGAATGAATAATAAAATTAATTTTTAAGTTTGATGTATTAACCACACAGCATTTTATGTCAGAAAACTTGTACCATCTTGAAATAACTGTATAAGTTATGCATTTGAAATGCTTATTTCTCCTAAGGACTACTACTGTTATCTGCAGAACATGCAACATTTATAGAACACTTGAATAGATTTTTAAGAGCACTGGATACAAAGCTTATGCAATTCTTCATAAAAATATAAGATCTTCGTTGACAGGGCCTTACGTATGAAATTATAATAAGTACGATCCTCAAACTGATTATTATAGTTTGCTTAAAAGATGCTTTAGTTTTTATGTAAAATACATTATAGTCGAAGTAAAAGGGTCTTACAGACAATGGAAAAAACTGTTTTTACCGGACACGTAGGGAGAACAATTATCTGTTATGAACATCAATAATAAAAAAACCTATTTTCCCATCACATCAAACACTTTTATGACAAGTGTATAAAAATTAAGTTGCCTTGTAAATCGGAACGAGTGGATTTTAGCCAACAAGTATTTTACTTCTGTATAAAACTGTTAAATCTCGGATTTAGTGATATCAGTACGCAATTTAGGTTCTTACAAAACTCTATTATTCTGTTAAAATTAAATATTTTCTGTTTAGAACTTACGTAACAGATAAATATTTCATTTATCATTTGCACAGGTACTGAAATACGAAGTTAATGAAATTTCACAAAAAACAACGGTGATCGAAAACGTCAGTAAAGTCGTAACCTTAGTGTCCTACTTATCACGCAATCAATTTTTCTGTGATCAGTACGTAAGACCATAGGTTACTATTGACTTACTTTAAACAACTTTTTGCTTATTAATTTTATTTCAATAAATGAATTTCTATAGGACACCACAATGCTAAAACAAAATACCAAGACTGTAAAATATAAAAAGAAAGTGGTAACGACAAAGAGGCTGCTGCACAAAAAAGAAAATTCGTGCCATTCACTTCATGCTGATAGATTTAATCAGTCTAAAAGTAGACAAGCTAGCACTAAATACAATGCATCGGTTTTTACCATGAGAGATAACTTTAAGAAAAGTTATAATTCAAAACTAAGACAGGTCCTTGTAGTATTTGGTCACAGGATAAAGAAAAAAGTCTTGTTGGCTGGATCACATTTTTAAGTGAAAAAGGATATGCAGTTACAGAAAGCATGCTACTCTATAGTGTCTATCTTCTTTTAAGAAAGTTAAAAAGAAAAAACCTCTTTATCAACAGTCAACCTGGGTAAAATTATTTTAAAAGTTTTAAAAAACGACACCCTCACTGCTAGAAATTTGAGCTGAAGTAAAGCAAACGTTACTAAAGAATATTTTCGTAGATGGTTTAACGAAATAACAGTATAATAAAAAGGAGAAAAATTGCTCAACGTACATGCAAATATGATTTTTGATCACGATTAACAAGCATTCAAGCTGAATCCAACAAAACAAAAGCTTTTGGGGCCAAAACAAAATAAAAACTCTTATCTCATAATTGGATCAAACGAGAAAAGTGCTTGACTGCACTCATTCTAGGTCATTTATAAAATTTTTTATTCGTTTGATCATAAAATTTGTTTATCTGAGACGTCCAATACAGTTGGTGGATAATTTAAAACAACGTCCAATGGCAGTACTTATATATTTTGTATTTATTAAAAAAACAAAGTAACGTTTTAGCCGCTTAAATAATATCCCGGACCCCATCAGGTACAAAAATCTATAAGTAATAAAAATTTTTTACAATACAAACTTTAGTAAAATTCAATTAACGCGAATTAACTTAGGTGTATAACATACCTTTAACTTTTATGAAAGAAATTTAAAATCGTACTATGATGAGAGTTTAAAGTTCAGTTGTTTTATGCCCTGCACATACACAAATGACATAGTACACGCATGTAATACAATAAAATAAGAATCGCAAGCAGTTCCTTGCGAGACCCACATAAACACGATATGTTTTCTTACTACTATAAATAAAAGGGATCCTCAAATCATGTTTATCAAGTAAGTCCCCTTTCTTAATTGAGTTAACGAGAGTCTTATAACAACTTTTTGATTTCTGAGTATCTTGTTGTGTATGAATATTATTATTAAAGTTATGTATATTTAAAATGTCGGAAAAAAATGCTTTTTGTTATTTTTTTCTATGTCTAAAATTTTTATTTTATCAAAACTGAAGTTATGTGTTCATTCAACGTTACGTTGTAATAGTGCAAATGTCTCCTTTTTTTCTCTGAGTCTCTTGTGTTCTACCATTCCTAATCTTACAGTTCTCGATGTTTGGCCAACATAACGGCAGTTGTAATTCGCACATGGTATGTGGTAAACAACATTACTTCTATCAAGTGGCTCGGTTACATCTTTTTCAAGTGATAAGATCGAATTGAATTTATTGTTTGAACTATTTACCAGACCAATGTAAAGTTTCTTACAATAATATTTAATAGGACCGTGCAAGTGGTAAATATACATTAATAATAAGATTAGTTAATAATCATTATTATTTCCGTTGCGATTGTCAATCATACTCATCTTTTTTTAAGTGTTTATTCTTTGTTTAATGATTTGTCAATAAATTTTTTGATTACTAATATTCCACTGTCCTAATCATAAATATAAAATATTAATGAATTAAAACATAAATTAAAAAATGTTATCATTTCACCTAATTACACTTTTATTAGTCTAGATGTACTAAGTTTATTTATTATTACAATTGAAAACTTAATCATAAGTGCAGTAAAACATTTCTGGAAATTCTTGAATGGTGAAATTAATGTTTTTCTCAATGAATTTTGTACGGATGTGTCTTTAATTTTGAATTCAATATTTTTTCATTTCAACAACAAATTTTATAAGCAAATTCTTGGCTCTCCAATGAGTAGTCCCTGTAGTCTGGTGCCGTGTGATCTTGTAATTCGTTTGCTTAAAATTTAATGCTTGAAGAAGTAATGAAATGAAGTGTAATAATCAATTATACTAAAATTATTTTTAATAGCTATTGTTCTAAAGTACAATTTAATGTTGAGACATGCAATAACAACAGCGTTAGGTTTTTAGATTAGAAAATTATCATTCAACAAGTAACACAGTACTAACTACTTTGTACCAAAAACTTATGCACGTAGGCTCATACTTAAATTTCCTCTCCCATCATCCAATACAACATAAAATATATATAATTTACATACTAGTAGACTTTATAATTAAATAAGCAGATACTTTATTCTATAATAATAATTTGAAATTGATCAATAAATTTTTACTAGCTAACAACTATCCTCAAATATTTATTGATGAATTTTTAAATAAAAGAAAAAATATCTTACAAAACAAAATATGATTGACAATCACAATAGGAACGATAATAGTTATTTATTTGATTCATCATTACCGTATATTTCCTGCTCACACAGTTCAATTAAATATTATTGTAAGAAGCTTCGCATTGGTTTTGTATACAATTTAAACAATAAATTAAATTCGATCTTTTCACTTGAAAAAGATGTAACTGAGAAACTCAACAATAAAGGAGGCTAACTTAATGTATATGATTTGAGGGCCCCTTTCATTTATGGTATTAGGAAAACATGATCTATTTACGTATGTGTCCCAAGAAACTGCTTAAGATTCTTATTTGATTGTTTTATGTGCATTTATTGTGTCATTTGTGCATGTGTAGGGTATAAAAGCAACGAAACTTGAAACTCTGACTACATTACGATTTTACATTCCCTTCGTAAGAGTCAGAGGTATATTATACACTTTAATAATTTGCGTTTATTGTATTTATCAAAATTTGTATTGTAAAGAATTTTTTCTTTACTCATAGATTTTTGTACCTGATGAGGGCCAGGGCATTGTTCAAACGGCCAAAACGTGGTTTTGTTTTTTAATAATTACAAAATATGAAAGTACCATGATTGGACGTTGTTTTGAATAATATTTATTTGTCAAGTTAAATATTTTTTGAATTTCAGATAATGGAGCTACAGATTTACTGCCACAACTTATTATTTATTTGTACAAAAGATGACCAATGAACATTATTGATTTAAAACTTAGAGATTGGGGTTTTGATCGATCTGACTCTGGTTTGATGATGGCGGAGGATTTTTTTAAATATGTTACTAACGTTTTTCACCCTTGATGCGTAACAGCAGTCATAGTTTATTATTATTGTCTGGTTTATTACTATTATTTTATATGTTGATGAGCATTCTTTGCACACGACGATGCCATTACGTGATTTTTGTGTTAAAAAAGACATTCAGTTGGTATTGTAATGTCTTGACGTAGGATGTGGAATGAACAATAAGAACACCTTGAACAAGCAGATGTATTTAATAATATGTGTTATTATTTTTAAGCACCAATTCAATTACAATAAACGTTAGCTGAGCAAGCAGCTTGTCGTACATCTCAACATGGAGAGAGCACTCCGACGATCGCACGACAATGCCGCCCGCAGCCGCCGCTTGGCGGCAGCACGTGCCCCTCTTGCCCACGATACCACAGATATTACTACCTACAAACGCAACCCATATAATACAGCTCATGGACGTATTAATATTTTAATTTTTGGAAGGTTCTTACAAAAAATGTGTTACCAAATTAGGGATTCAAAATGGAGAAAAATTTATGAAAAAGCATCAGTTTGCACCAGACCTTAAAGATCCTTTACTTTCAATTGACATACGTAAATTGATGACAAACGGATTTGAATTCTGTGGCTTGTCTTCATTAGCTGCAAATACAAACGATTTTGAGTTTTTGATAGGATATTTAAAGAAAGTTAATTCTTCTATACTACCTGACAAAGATCTTGATTTTTTTATTATCACATGTCAAAAAACCATGGATTTTTTAGAAGAGATTTTGGATGCTAAATTGCTCCAAGAATTGAAAATACCTGAGGAGCAAGACAAAGATTAAAACGGGAATTCTTGCTACAAAGAATTTTTCTATTTACAGAAAAAATGCCGTAATCAACAGATAGCAGAGGATGAAGAAACTCTTTTGGTTGATACTTTTTATTCTATTTTTTAAGCAATTGTATTAACTAAAAATTTTTTTTTTAGAACTATTTGCTTAAAAATATTAAAAGAAGCTATCTATTACGTTATAAATTCATTATGTTTATTAAATGTAACGGCAATCAAATTATTTTTAGGAAGTGTTTAAGCTCTAAGTAAGGTAACTTTCTTTGGTAACCAGACTTATCATATTTGTTAATTATTAGATTTTAAGCTCAGCCCCCCCCTGACAATCTAGATTGAGGTACGAATAGAAATGCAAGCCATGATAACTTTACCGACCCGACATATACTCTAGAAGATTTACCTATCTAAATATTGAACACTAATTTTGACGTTACTAAGGATGGTTTCGTCAAAATTACAATACCTACAAACAGAACTTTTGTATATCTTCTGCAATCAGTTTTTCCTGAACTTTCTGGTACTGAAGTATCAACAAATAGTTTTTCAGACAGAGCCCAAAAAATTCACTATAGTATCTATAAAGAAGTCAACTGAATAAACGAATTTTTTCTGAACTGCTGTTTATAAAGTTAAATAAAAGTAATGTCAACACGGTGGAAGATGTATTCTACTTTTATAAATCATACCCTCCATTATTACAAAAATTTAAAGCTGTTGTGCGATGTTAATGCCCTCAAAGATCTTTTTGAGGGCATCAAACTTCCAAATAGTATTTACTTACTACTTCTGTAAAATATAATCATGCAAATCATCATGTTAAAAATATTACAATGTATTTTAAAACAAACTAAAAAACGGGAGAGATGATAATAAATGCCTTAAATTAAGCTTATGCGTAATGATTTGGTCAGGATTTACATAATATTAGTATAAGTCTTACCGTCAATCATTAAAGTAGTACTGTCAATGCTGCCAAAGTCAAATGAGCACCTTATTTCATATTAATTACGTAGTACCTAAACTTGGTATTACCTTTCATTGTTTCTATGGATAAAGTATATTTATACTTACAGAGAGATTGTGTCTTTCAGGCTCCAAAAAGATCTCACTGTTTACTTATTTTGTAAGAACAATAAGTTAACGGCAAGCAAGAAAGTGCAGAAGCAAAAAACTTGATTAGAAAGGAAAACAAGTGAATTGGAAGGTATACAATGCTTGCTTTGGAAAATTTGAACAAGCTAGAAAAGTCCAAGAAGACAAAGGTCAGTTTGAGTCGTCTAACCCCAAAATGAACGTTATCATCACTATAGAAGAATAAAAAACCAACAATGATTTCTGTAACGTTGAGGAAAGATGACTTGTTTGTACAAAAACTGTTAGGAAGCAGCTGGTTTATTTTAGATACAAGTCTACATTGTCATTGGCAAACGTTTACGTCAAAAAAAAAGTTAGCTAAGCATCTATTTAAATCATCAAATACGATACCTCATAAGCAGTTGAAAGGGTCTACACATATAAAGTACACTACGTTTCAGGCTAAGAATAATATTATGACTTGAATACAAAGGTTACTAATGGTTTGTAATTTTCCACAGATGCTATTATTAACATTTACTTTGAGCATGCATAAAAGCTTTAAGTACATGTTTTTCCTTACTTAAATCAAAGATTAGATCGTACTTTTTTAAACGAATCGCTTGCTTCCTTAAATATTTTTAAAATAAACTGGCACACACAATCAACGTGCGAGAAAGCTGTTGGCAAGGTGATAGATTTGAGGAATGGGAAACATGTTTAGCAGCTGCATCAAAAGAAAGATGATTAACTATTGCAAATACTGAGGATATAAAAAAGTACTCATTAGTACAGCGAAATTCTCTATATTACAATTTACAACTTATATAAAAGTATTACAAAAACATTATAACTTGATGTATATTTTGTAGCATGTACAAAAAAACTTACAAAAAAATTTCTACTGAAAGATCACACTTTGTATTTTTATTTTCATTATTTATTTATTTCATACTCCGTCCCTTACGGGTTTGGAGGGGTTCCGTAATATTTTTGCAGATTTAATACATACTTAAACTACGTTAGATAATAAGGAGCGGCGTTGGCTCAGTGGTAAGTGTGCTTGTTACTGATACAACGCAGTTCTAGGGGTCGTGGGTTCGATTCCGGGTGAATGCAGATTTTTTTCAAAAACTGTTTTCATCGGGAAAAGTTCCTATGAAACCCCGGCTGTTTCGGGGCGGGTTTTTCCGTGGAATTTTCCTTCAGAGTAATTCCAGGGTTTTTTCCTTGCCCCACAGGTCTTCGGGCCTGGGTAAATGCGAAACAGTGTTAGGGCTATAGGTAGGGATTAGCGGACCCGATGCCAGGCGTCGGGCAGGGATCGCTGGCCTTACCGGCGAGGAGTGGCCCCTGAAACAACGGGGCTTCTCCGGGGATGCTAATTAGCCTGGATCCGATGCTTCGGCAGAGAGCGCCGGCTTAACCGGCGAGGAGTGGACGTCCTGGAATAATGGAGTCTT
>NW_019379610.1:1362512-1379772 GCF_000648655.2 Copidosoma floridanum | reverse complement strand
TATATATATATATTACATTGGTACAGTCAAACGAGCTGCAATTTTTATCGGTATTTTTCATGATATTTTAATATACATTTGACGTTTGAATAATACCTGTCAAAAAAATCTGTGTGTAATGAACGTCCTTAAGGGACATTCACTGGCATGTAACACTACCCTATTGAAGAAAGCTATACTTCAGGATGGTTTTTCTCAATTTTTCATGTACAATTATAGTTTGGGTATTAAACATGAAATATAAATTAGTGTCGGATCATATATGATAGATGTGAGTGTGACGTTACAGACGTAATTAGCGTACAAGTAGTAGGAAGTTGCTTTGAAAAAGCGCAGTCTTGTGTCAGCCAGCCTATAAATTATTTTTATGGTACTGTGCTGTAATATACTTTTTATAACCATCAACTCAGTAAATATTAATTAAAATCATACCCAATTGACGTAGGTATTCTTATTTCCACGAAAATTGCACCACTTTCGTACACAATATTGTTTCATACAAGATATTTTTATACTTAAAATTATATTATTTGCCATTAAATTTAATGGAAGTATAACTTCATACTTCATTGAAAGAAGGTCACGACATCCGTTACCACTATGTGTATCTACTCTATACAAAATGTAGCGACGACAAGAGCCATGTTCCTCGCGGCAGTAGCTGCCGCGATTTTTGATAACGCATCCTGCATACGCTATGCATGCGTTGCCTGCATAGTAGTTAGCAGCCGTTACCGCACAAAATTATTACACGTAATCCTTACACGTATGTGTTCATGGTATATATAATGATGACGTACGTGATTGTGCATTAGAAAGAGCAACGTATGTCTACGTTATTTCAGAGTTCATGTAATTATGTTTATTGTGGTATAAAAAAATCAGTATATTTAATATTCGCGTGCTTATTAACGTACATAAATGAGTGGATGCCATCAGACAACTATTTCTGACAGTGTGTGTGCAGTAAATAAGCTAAATAGCATGTCATTTTCGTGCAACAAAGGATATAAGTAAGCAAGGTAAATAAAAAATCTAATGGTGAATTCTTCTCTGCATTTTTTTATTACTTTAATATTAAGCGTTAAGAAAATAGAATCGTCAGCACTCACTTATCATTGTTTCGAAAGTAATTTTATTCTTTGGTATAGACGTATAGGTTTTGTTCTTGTTCTTGTTTCTTGCCATTTCATCATGTATTTGTCGAGATTTTATTTAAGATGCCTATTTAACACACTTTATAAATGACAGTTACGAGGGTGGATACGGATAAAAGTATGAATTTATCAACGACTGGTTTGGAAGTAAGCGATAATATGAACGACTTAAGTTTGTTTACAAGTATTTACTTCTAACCTTGGAAAAGTAACGTCGTTGACTCCCTAAAAAAAGCTTTTTCACATACACTTTTCACAAACTCTTATGTATCAGAGTAAGTCAATAACGACCTTTTCCACCTGTTATTCAGCACTTTAAAAGGTAGATGCATCCTTTGAAGGTATTTAAGGGGTACTTTTCTTAACCTCACGGTTGCGAAAGACATCGTTATTTACCATCACCTGAATCCAGAAAATTTCACGTAAGTTGACTAATATTAAAAAACGTTATATCATTACAATATTAGCTCATGCCGTGTTTTGTGTGTTCGCGCACGTGCGTGCGTGCGTGTGTGTGTGTGTGTGTGTGTGTGTGTGTGGTAGGAAAGATGAAAATGTGGGGGTAGGGGGGTTAAGTTATGCTAGTGCATTAGAAAATAATACTAAGTACTCAAAAAAATTTTTTTAAATTAATTTTTTTTCAGAATTAAAACAACTATATTCGTAGAAATAAAAAAAAAATATTGGGCCATTATTTAAAACTGAAAATGAAATTGAAAAGGCTATAGCCTTTAAAGTACCTTACGCAAATGCCAAAGTTCACGTGGTATCTTGAAGATGTCTTTGTAATCATTATCGTGTGGTCCCAAAAAAATCTGTGATCTGCTGATTACACTGTCAGTACTGATAGAGAGCTGGATACACTTGATGACTTAGACAGTGAAGAAGGTGATCATCCTGAAGGTAATTAATATGATACAAATTATAACGCATAACTATAATGTTTTATAATTTCTTAATGTGTTTATTTTAGAATTGGATTTGGAATGTTTGACAGATCCTGATCAAAGTTCTTATAAAGATACTAAAGTCGTCGTACGGTGGAAAAAATAAGACCTTAACGTCATGAGCTACTTACAGGTGCAAAAAAAGGCTATTTCCTTGCATAAATCTTTAAGTAGTTTCCCATCGTTGAAGGTTCTGTTGGGAATACTTTTGTACTTTTCTTTTTGCTTAGTATATATGGCATACTTATCATTCTATGTATATAGTCTTAGAAAAAAATTTTTTTTATGATTTTTTTTTTTTTATTTCTGAAGTAACCTTTTGTCTCTAAAGATAACGCATTTTGTTGGAAAAATTTTTCATTGCTCCTCAAAGTTGAGAGCTAGAGAAGTTTTTTGAAATGTAATAAGGAATTATATTTTCTAAAAATAGGTTTATAAATATCAAGGTTTATGAAAAACATGAAGGCGCTTCTCTCTCGTGAGGTACACCATCTAGCGTTAATTGTATATGCGTTACCATATCGGTAAATGAGTTACCAAATCATTTAGAGTGCAAAGTTGGCAATCATGTACTTATTTTGCAAAATGAGAGAAACAGTACGTCTGTGTATATAATAGTTTGTCGGCTGATTGTACGCGACATAATTATGCAAAATTTAGTTATTCATTTCTCTACTTAAAAGTTGTGTAATTTATGTATTTATTACAATATAACTGTGATTAATACTTGTAAGTTTAATAAACATCAATTCAAATATACAAATATAATATAAAATCTTGTAATTTATAATAAGTTTCATAATAATAGTAATTATTTACCTTATGTGATTCGTTATTATTGGAAAAAAATTTTTGCGCAAGTATTTTGCATACCTATATACGTGATTCAATTTGAATGTGGTGCAGAAAATACATGTTGCCAACTGCGTTTCACCAAATTATTTTGCTACAAAAGTAACCTCTAATTTTTGTTGCTTGCTACTTTAAAACTCAAATTAGTAATAGAAGTAAATTTACAAGGTTTCTATTCAATTGACTAAAACATTTCTGGAACATACAACTATGTGGTGATGGTTTTTAATCAAAGACAAATAATTTATTTTCCGAGTAATCTACAAAACTGAGCAGTGAGTCAACAGCCGTTGCCGTAAGACACCGTGTGTTAGACAAAGAGATGCATACAAATTTGTCGAACTTTGAAATGGTTTTACGCAATAACTAAACGTACAATTTTGCTCAAATTTTTAGAAAATGTGTATTAATACGTGATCTAGCAATAAACAAAGTTTAAAGCAAAAATTTAATAGTTCATTTTTCGAGAGAAGCGCTTTAATACTTGTTCCCAATACTTAGTCATTTCTTTTAGACGCTCTTTTTTTAAGTTTTATGCATTACTCTTACTAGCAAAAATTGATTAGGTACTTCGCTCTAAGTATTGGTAGTATCATTTTTTTTTGTCAAGAATTAAGTGAACTTGTTTGAAAAACTACCTTAAAAAAAAAAAAAAAACCAGCTCCCATACTTAATTTTTTTAACCGCATTTCCAACCTTTTCTTATGTGACTGTATCATCAAACAAAATTTTGTTTCTATCCCAGCTACAAGCTGATTTCGAGACGAAAATCTAGGAAGCATAAAAAAAAGGGCTATGAAACATTAGCACTGACAGTTCATCAAGTACCTCGACAAATTATAATTTGTTGTTCGGAGACAGATGGTCAGAATTCACAGCAAAAGTAGTCCAACATCCGAAAGTAGCAGATCTGACGATATAAAATTTTTTTGAAGAAAAATTAAGCTCTCGTTCAGTCAGGTTAGTATTACGATCGAATATTTACATTAAAAGCACATAATCTGACTGGAAAATAATAATTTTCTTACTTAGGTGAAAATGATAGTCTACACACAATTATCCTGATTTCATTAAGACTCCAGGTTTCACGCAAACTAAAAGTAGGTACTGCAACTAAAATCTGTTCCAAGGACGTGATTTCAAGAACGCTTATCATGCACGTCGAGGTAAGGAAGTTGTGCGAATTCCTACCGGACTTTATTCTACAAAAAAAAATCAAAGTCAAAATATTCGTCACTCTTGAATGCAGATGACTTGGCCGTACAAAAATTACAAACATTCAAAACTTTTCAATTATCTTTAAATGTAATATTATATTTAATTTAAGGACTCCAGGGAAAAGAAGCAGAAAATTGAGGCCCATGAACTGTGGCTAAAGACTTTGAGCCTACTAATACATCTATATGTAGTTCTTTGTGGCAAATTATCAGCAGTTAAAGCATTGGTGTGTTTTAACTCAACTTAAAATTTATTTGATGATCCTGTGAAAGCAGTTCAAGACTGCTGTAAGTGTCTCACTGCTATCAAATCTCTCCCGTAGATGTTGGAATTCACTTGGTCGACTATTGATACAGTGGTTTATGGTTTGAAATCTTAAAAATCAGTTAAAGTTAATGTTAGTTCTGTTGTACAGAACGTGAGACGAACTACCATACAACACACAGAAGCAAGTTTAACTTCGGCCAATTTAGAGCATATTAGGGATGAATCTTGAAGCAGATTGTTGTACTAACAAGACACTGTAAGTTCTTTAATTACCCAACCAAACAATTTTTGTGTTAGAAACGACAATATTAGTATTATAAATATTGAGACTAACATGCATGCAATACACGAAGATATTTGTAATATTATGAAAATTTGGATTGGTATTAAAACAATGCATGACATTGGTATATTTAACTTTTTATGAAAATTCTTTCTTAAACTGTACGCTGTTTGTAATTTACCAAGAAACATTGTCGATACTGTTTTACATTTTATTGAAAATTTTATACAAAAAATGTGTATTCCATTTTTGAAAACAGATATTTCAAAAAAATTAAAAAAAGAATACATTTCTGAAGTATCACTAAATAAAGTAAGAGTCTCTTTTGATTTACATAGAAATATATATCAATAACTTAGTTCAGAACGTAAACAATTTACTATTTAAAATAAAAAAGTCTTGTAGAACCGAGCACGTTCAAAATAGGTACTGAATTACTAGGGCAAACTCTTGACACTAAAATCATGTCCGACACACGTCATCTCAGGAGAATTTTTGCCACTCAAATACACTTTAAAAATGTTTCTGGGAATCCGAATGTGTTAAATAGCATAATTAATTACATGAACGCGTTAAAATAAGAAACGTGTGTTATTTTAAATATAAAACATGCAAATCTGTAGAGTAACAAGTATCGCATTAATTGTATGGAAAAAATTATTTTTACCTTTGTACGTATTTAGTGATGATTAAGAATGCGGAAATGAACTGGGATCACACTCCAGTGCTAATAAATTCACTGCTATATAAACGATGTTAGCTCGTTTTCCCCCTGTTGTTTTTTCAACATTAAGTTGCATTATTTTTCATAGTTTGTTTTGTTTTTCGGACATAAAATTTACCACAAACGTAGGAATTTTTTTTTTTTTTTTTTTTTTAATAAACTAAATAACTTGAGTCGAAGGGAAATTGACATTAATATTGGAGGAATAATCAAGGCTATTAACTTTTGTTAAATATTATTTTAAAGTGATAACTTAGGCCTGAATTGAGTATTCGGATTTAATGAGTCTTTTGAGTGTCACTATTTTTGTACGATTTGCAAATGTTCAAAGAAAAAGTGTGCCTCTCTGTGCGTTCAGTGGAAAGATTAATTAAAGACATGAGAGAGTTATGTTGAAGACGTAAAAATGGCATATCCTACTAAAACTGGTATCAAAGAGAAGTGTGTTTTTCATGGTGTGAATGGTTTTACGTTACGTAATAGTTTCGGTTGGCCCGATGCACGACTTCTAGGAAGGTGTTTGCATGTTCGTTATGAACTGATTATTAAACACGATAATTTTTAAGAAAAAATATTTTACTTTGTAACTATTAAATGCCAAAATAGCTAATTTTCAATGTGGGAGTAAAATATTTAACGAGCTTCCCAAAATTTTACCCAATCGTATACAGAATGATAGTGATCTTAAAATATAAGCTTCTAAGATCTTATTGTTTGTTCGTTATTTCGGATTACTTATTGGTGACAAAATACCAGAAAATAATATTCATTATAAAATATACTCGTATTTGCGTAGAATATGAGATATTCTGCTTTGTCCACACTACACAAAAGCTGATGCAAAAATTTTATCTGAGTTAATTTATGAAGTAAATTCTTTTTATATTCAATTTTACGGAGCATTAGAGCCAAAGATGCACTTTTTAATTAATTATCGAGCGATTTTACTTAATAATGGTCTACTGCCAGCGGTTCGTTTTTGGACAATATGGTTCGAGTCAAGCCATTCACCAGTGAAAGCTGTAGCGTCATCAACTAAAAGTTCTAAAAATTTGTTGAGAACGATCGTAAAGAAAATGTTATTAAGATTGCTATATTTAGTGAATTCGTTTCAATTGCCCACGTCTTATATTATTTGGGGTCCAGAGTATTCTGAGAACGAGACAAATTGACCCCTTTCTGAAAGAAATAATTCATCCACATTGTATAAAAACGTGACTTTTTATAATCTCTACTATTTTACAGGTATGTTCTTGCTTTTAGGCTTTTGAGAATACTCTGAAGCTAAGTTAAGCAAAGTACTGCAAGTAATTTAAATTGAAAATACTGTTTTTCTCCGTTTAAAAGTTTTCGAAGTATTTGATTTCGATTTTCATGTCCACGCTTATGGTGTAAAAAATATAATGAAGCAGATACTGTTAGAAGTAAATGATTTGCCAGTATGCCCCCACTTTTGTCAATTAAAAAAAAAATTTTTTTCTGTGCTGTACAGATTTTGATAATAATTATATAGGTTCATTAGCATTCACACACACACATCCAATTGTGTATACTATATAACATACGTTTTTTCATTTTGCTTATTATATATAACATACTGTTCTTATTTTCAATTACTAATAAATTCTATTTGCAACTATCCTCGATACCTAGTTAAATTTTTTACTATTATTCTTATTCCTACAATCCCCACTAACCCCTCCTCATCAGTTTACCCATATCCATCAATGCCCAAGCACCTTTTGTCCACAGGTGAAAATTAGTGACTCCATGCACATTTTCATGAAAATGTTCTTCTCTTCATCTTCTCTAAAAAAAAAATTACATCCTGACTCGTAAACTAAGTAAATTATCTACTCACTATTTGTTATAAAAAAAGTGGAGATGCTTCAGTGACGTACCTAGGGCACTTAATAAATAGCAATGAGTGAGTTTACCTCGAAGCATACCCATCAGCATACAAAATACAACTCTTACATGTTTCAAGCAGTATATCAAATTATAAGAGGAACGTTGACAAAAAATGTCGATGAATTTTACATCTTAAAATAAACAGTACATTTGATACTATTACGCTGTTTTTACAAACATGTTTATAGAATAGTGGCAATCCAAATTTTTACAATTGCAATCTTCTTAACTAGACTTTTACATTCAATAAAAAATATCAAATACTTGGTGAGGTCCAAGACTTCGAGTGACTTATCGATGGTGAACTTCTGTTGGTGAGCATAGAAAAACATACAATATATCTAAGGAAATACAGTTATTGTAGTATTGGTTGACAACAAAAATATTTATCTAGATGTTATGGTTTGCAAAAAATACAAAAACCTTCTCTTTCATTTAGACCTACTATTTCATCGGTTTATTCTTCTACACACACACTCGCCTCAATCCTCTTTAATTCTCTTTCTATAGTATTTAAAAAACCTTTTCCACATTTAAATAATAGCCTTGAACTTATAAAATAAATTAAAAATCTTAGAGAACCGAAAAATTATATTCTTATTTCTTTAGATGTTATTTCTCTATGTACCAACATTTTGTTAGAATCAGTCGTAAATAGTTTGGAAACTAGATGTATGAGAATCCACAGATTATGAAAAATTCCCTATTATGGAATGATAAAATGTAAAAAATTTTTATTCAACAACGTTTCCTTCACCTTTAATAAAAAATTGTATAAACAGATTTTCGGCAGCCCAATGGATTCTCCTGTTTCTCCACTACTAGCTGATTTAGTTTTAGAAGATCGTGAGATGGAAGCCCTACGTTTTTTATAAGAAAGTCATAATTGCATTTGTTTTATATATAAAAGATACATCGATAACACTCTCATATGTGTACACAAAGATTAGGTACAACTATTTTTACAGATTCTTAATAAATAAGACAATCACTCAAAATTCACTCGCAAAGTAAAGAAAAACTTCTCTATAAATTTTATAGACATTACAATTACACACAAAAACTTAAAAATAACCGCGAATTTGTACGTTAAGCCAATTCTATCCAATAGAATAATTGATTTTAATTCTAGCCATCCCCGACCGTTAAAACTCAATTCTGTATACAGTATGGTGGATCGAGTTATTCTTTTATCTGATAAATCCTTCCACAAGAAGAACATTCTTATGGCTAAAAGTATTCTACGCGAAAACGACTATATTAAACTTTTAATACAAAAATACATCAAGAATAGACATTACAAAATAAAGAATACTAATAATGATGGTAACTTTTTACTTAATGAGAATCTTGGTGCTTAAATAAAACTTTTTATCCTTTACAACCCGTTACTTGTCAAATTTTGTTAAAAAACTCTGAAAAAATTAAATATACAATTTGACCTCACTATTCAAAACAAATTAGACAGTGTTATTTTTCTTGGAGAGCATAAAATTGATGAGCTCGATCAAACTAATGTTGTGTACGTATGTTGTTACGTTATTCGTTTAAGGTGACCAAGAGTCTATAACGATCGTCTTAACAATATAGACGCCAGTATTTATTATTAATATTTATAAACTGTGGCCCTACAATGTTATTTACGAGAATTGTTGTGTTTTTGGTTTTTGTTTCCTTTGTTAATAAAGTGAGCCTGATGAGGTTGACATTAAGACCAACGAAGCGCTGTTCAAACTAACACTTGTTTTTTTGGAGTTTTCATTCGTACTCCCAAACTAGCTCTTACTGATCGTGTGCTTAGGCACTGACCCTCGAGTTATCATGTAAAAAACTGAGAGCAGAACGACATGTTCAACAAACAAAATAAAAAAATTCCCTTAACGTTTTACCTGTTGTAGGACTTATTTTTATGTTTTCTTACAATTAGTCTTAAAGAAGATAGATACTCTGCTGCAATACTACTTAAGAATTCTTAAAAAAACGATTTATAAATACAGTTTACATTATTTTGCTAAGAAATATGCATTAACAAACTGAAATAAGATGGCGCAAGTAAATATGATTTGGCATACATATGCACTAGTGGTCCTTCGTGTGCTAACCTACAGGTGACGATAAAATAAGTCTTTACATTAGCTTTAATGTTTCTGAAACGAAAGTGAATGAGGTTTTCTCCTCTTTTTTGTTACTATTAATCCATTTTAATGTTCTTTGTCATTGTGATACGTTATTTATATAATAAAAAAGATAAAAAAATGTTGTACTTAAGAAGAACTATGTTAGACCAATGAGAATTCATTGTTATCAGTGGATTTATAAATATATCCAAAAAATATATAAGCAATTAGATACTAACAGTAAATAATTCTTTAGTATAACACCTTGTATTCTAATACAATTTATGTTTACGAAACAATAAAATAAGAAGAATATTTCTCATATACAGAGAAAAGAAGCGTATTATTTAATATATATCAAAAAATTTATTTGTAGGATTCAGTTCTACAATTTATAACTTTTTTTACTTGACAATCTTGCTCTGATAAAAAAAATTGAACAAGTTTGAAAAACAATAAAGAAATATTGCAGACCACAAAAAATACGTACTAAAAATTGTACTTGTCTTATTTTGTTATTATTTATTGTCTAGTCTATTAAGACGTTTCATTATTTCAGTGGTGTGGACAATTGCAGTCATGTTATAATTCATAGTAAAGTAAGACTCAACGAATAACAAAGTAAAATTTTACAGCATATTGCTAACAAAAATAGGTGGAAAATCATATTTAATTTTGAATCTTTACGGAGATCTTACGATGGATTTCAAATTTCGTACCCTGAGTTGGGGCTTTTTTAGCTTATTTTGCCTTACGTAGAACAAAAACTGAAATTTTCTAATAAAAAGGTTTTTTAAAGATAAAATCTTCAAAGTTGGAGGTTTATTGGCAATAATACACGTTAAGATTTTCTAATTTTTAGGTTGATCGTATGTAAAATTGAATACTGTAGAAAGTAAATAGTTAAAATTAACATAATAATTAAAAAAATACTTGTAACTATGATAAAAATAACCACATATTTTAATAAAATTGAGATATACTAGCAATATAAAAAAATTACTATGCTACTTAGTATAACCATATTATATTGAAGCTTTCTAATTAACATAGTAGTTCTTACTTTGTTCAAAAAAACTTTCACATTCAAGAAAAAATTAAATGTTTATTTATATTGTTCATGCTTAAAGAGTCTGTTATTCACAGAAAATGAGGATATAGATATTTTTTTTCCTCAAAATTATCGATATAGGTCTGTTTACAAACACTTTTATTTTAAAAAAGATCAGTTGTGACGGGGAATCCAACCTTTATCCTGTAATTTTCAAATCTGGCTTCGTACCCCGTAGATCATGGTTTGCTATGTCTGCATTATCATCGATAAAATAGATGTGGGAGAGTGTACTATTTATGTTTCATATAATAAAGTGTAAAATTAAGGGGTTACCTGCAGGATACAGTGTTGACCCTAAAAAGCCAGTCAATGTAAAGTTGTTTGTAAGTATGAATTGTTGACCCTTACAAATAAAAAAATACATTGTTTATTTTAGTTAATACCAGTCTTAGAGATTTGGGTCAGTCACTCATAAGCTGCTTCTGAGCCTGACTAGTTTATTTTCTGCATTAAATGTATTTACGCAGCAGGGCTCTAGTGATCTGACGATACCGTACTATGTAGTACATCTGATGAATTAAGAACAGTGTTGCCTGCACCCTGCCATCGAAGTTCAAGAGATAATAATGAGGGACTGCTAAATCAATGGGAAGACTTTTGGGAGGCGAAATAAGAGGAAATTTAACATTTTTCTTGACTGTAACATTGACAAGCTCATCATCTACTCTAAGTTGTCCATCCATGAAAACATATCATTCTTTATCATTCTTTAACTAAAGAACTATTTGATCTTAAAGGATCGGATTGAGTCTCAACTTCTCCAGAGACTCAAGAGTGAGTTTCATACTCCACAGTGTAGTAAGCTTTTCAACGAGTTTGAGCCCAAAGGTAGCAAGTATTGTTTGTTTTAAACATTAGGAGAATTGTAGTATGCCTTTGAAGAGTATTGAATAAGTTAACGAAAGACAAGTCTTTGAATTTCCATAAAGGAGCACTTAAGTTACTTAATTTTATAATCCAAGAAGCACTCAAGGCAAATCGATTAATCAAGTTTTAGGTTAAGCTAAAATAGTAAACAGGGATTCCCAGAAACTTAGACTAGTCGTTGCACACACGATTCAGATCTCAAGCCTTGTGATTAATGAAACAACGTTTTGTAAACTCAAGCGCTAACCTCTTAAGGCTTTGTTATTAAATTAATTAAAAAATCAATGGAAAAACTAAAAAAATATACATAAAAACTTATGTAAGCAGATAGTCTTTAAGACAACTGTTAAAGAAATCATTTAACGTAGTGAGAACTGTCTACATGCAAGTAAAACAGGAAAAAGCTTTCACACAACACGAAGTCATTAATTTGTGGCACAGCATCCATATTCATTCAATTAAGACCAACCATCTGCTTAACCCAAAATCCCACTTATTATCTTGTCAATACACTTTACAACAATTTTAATCCCTGAAAAATCGAATCAAATTACATTGTGAGTAATAATGCAAATTTGATTAACGAAATTTTAAAACTAGAAATTCTGAGTATTTATGTGTTGATCTCATAATATGATGTATCCAACTTGACTAATATTGAAAGTGACTTTGTTTTTGAAAGACTTGAAAGACGTGCACACAGTATGCTTTAAGCATCGAAAATTCCTTTTGCAGAAACAACTGATACAGCAAACTTCTTATTTAAAAATAAGTTATTTACATGTGTGTAAATAACATCAGTATACTTATGTACATACTTGTACATCAGTAACTCGTCTTTTACAATAAAATTTAATACATACTACTATCCCACACGATTCACAAACATGTTAACATGTGTAGTGCTTGTATTTCATAGTCTAGGGTCCACACTTAATTTCTTACAAATGGCACAATCATATTTAAATTAGACATGTCCTTTTTTCTGCAGACGTTGCGTGGATTTATATTTTTTTTTTAATACAATCTTTTTTGAATGGTAATGTATTAATACTACAAAATTGTTATTTTTACTACAAGTCATAATACAGTACAAAGCCATATTTTTTGCAGCAATAATAGAAAATTACGTGATGAAAGAGATACTAATGTAGAATAAGAATATAGTAGATGTTTTCCAGCATTTTTTTATATTTAATAAAAACTACAAAACAATAAGCTCTGATATCTTATACTTATATTCTGTATTTACTTGCAAAAAGAAGATGTATTGTAACATAACTTTGTAAATAATGATAAAAAATAGACTTTCTTTACAAAGACAATGCAGAATATTCGGGAAAAGGATTTATGTCTTGGATGTTCAACAATAAAAAAAATAGTTTCAGTTGAGCCTGCGTGTATGTTGGTATTGAAGTCTAAAAAAATAAAAGTTCGTACCAGATAAAAATGCTACGTAATTTGTACCATTAAACTACTGTTTTAATGGACTGATTGATATAAATAATTGATTTAATGTTTTATTCTCATTTTGTCTACAAAGAAAAAAAAGGGTATTTCACATTATTTCACATAGCTAAGGTCTTGTAATTCGCAAAGACGATCGTTATGGTTGATGGAGTCGATTTGACTTTTGTTAAGTTTTGCTGCTGTGCATGTATGTTCTTTGCATCTATTTAATAATATTACTTTACGCAAATTACTACCACAGGATCTGCACCAAGAGTCTCCAATGCGATGAGCAGCTGTGTGCTGAAGTATACTTGTATATTTTGCTATAGCACAGGATTCGTTCATGCCTACAAAATTGCTCGTCTGCACTGTATCCATAAAAACGTGCATCTGTCTCTCATGATGTGCGTGCTCTTCTTCAGAAATTGCGTGCACTATGTGACCAATATTTTCTTTCTATATAATTATATAGAAAAACTCTTGACTTACGTTATGCATCTAAATTTTTCCGGCTTACTCCCTAGCAAAATGCATAACAAAGATCCACACTCTCAAAGTTAAAAATCAAATTGATAAATAAATTAGTTATAGCTTTTTTATAACCTTGTTTAATTTGTTTTGATAATAACATTTTTTTTAATACAGAGTCAGCCATGTCATTGGAGGAATGCTAAGTCCGTCGTAAAGCGAGCTGTAGTAGATGTTCTGAAAGGCGAATCAACACCAGCTGCAAGTTTATCAGAAAACGTCAACCTTTTTCAGTCTCTCAGAGTTCTACAAGAAGGTGAAGCAGATTCTGAATTTTTCCAGAATACTACATCACTTCTACGAACAAGTAAGTAAACTACTTATCGTTATTTAAATAATCCTAAGTTTACAGTTCAACTGAAAAACTTTCTTTTTATATGAATAAATTCACTGAGTAAAATTTATTCAGGAAGAAAAAATCTTTTTGTTGTAATCAAGATAACTTGAGGAGGTACCCAAGTACTTAATTTATAAAAGAGGTTTTATTGAAACTCCATACGATCGGTACCTAATGTACTTAAAATACACTGTTAAATTATTGTAAAAATTCGTTACTCATTTAAGGAGATAAATTTCACGTATTCTTACGAAAAAAAGTCGAATTGTTTCAATCTTCAATTTTTTTTAATATATGCAAAGTTGGTCTTAATGAAAATGTGTGAGAACGTAAGAAAATATAAGAAAAATTAAAGTATTTTTCACTATAAAATGAGCTTACTTCTGGATAGAACTATAAATCAATAATTAACGACATTTTGTAATTTGATTACCTACTCTAAAAATTTAATTAGCTCGATACATTTGGTTATCTTTTTAATAATGGCATAATAGTTTTAGTGATTATAGAGAATATAAAAAAGTACAAGTTGTATAATTTATTAGGTGACATTTAAGATGTAAAAACTTAGGATGTACGTCAGTTTTATGATTTATCAAGCAACAGACTAAAGTGATTAAAAACTAATCTAAATTTTGTTTATGTTTAAAGGTAAAAAAGAGGGCCCGAATGGAGACCGCATTTGTCTACGACCAAACTTTGTCAGCATTACAATTGGCTTAGGATGTGGAACTTTCTGTATTATGATTGGTACAATTTTAGCAATGTGTTCCAGAATGCGGCGAGTTACGCGAGAGAAGCTTCTTTCTGACAGTATAAGCTACATGACGCATAAGGGCCGAATCAATTAGAGCAGATTACAACATCTTAAAAGAAAGCCATCTTTTCTCTCTCTCTCTCTCTCTCTCTCTCTCTGGCTCGTTTATTATTCTACTTTCTCTATCTCTATCTGTCTATTTATTTCTCAAATTTTTTTTTTTTTTTTTTTTCATATCAGTTTATTTCTTCTTTTCTGTTATTAATTACTACTGTAACACCTTCTTTAACTAAACTCATTTGATTAGTCGGAACAACTTATTTTCTTGCTTTTTTACTATTTAACTGCTCAATCATGCTCAATACGATAGCCTCTATCATAAAATTTTAGGATACCGTAATTTTTATCTGTTATACCAGAAAAACGTAAAAAATCATGATATTTTGTAACAAAAAAGCCAACTATTATAGATTGCATGTAGTAAAAAAGGTTTTGTCGTCAAAAAGTACTTTCTTACTTTGTTGCATATTTCAATGTCAAAGGGTCTTCTGTGATGAACTATAAGTTTACTCGAAGAGGTTTAATATTATTTGTTAAGTTAAAAAAAATAATAAGATGGTTATGGGTATAACATTATACAACTAATGATCAACTTTTTACGTTACATAGCAAGTAAATTCCTGTTACTACCGAGGTAATAGCTTAGAAAACAAGTATTAAATCAAATTTATCACTTAAAAAAAACGGAAAAACCGTTTGATTGATTTTAACGTAAAATATTATTTTAATTTTGTAGAAAAACAATAGATATTCAAAATTAGATATATTTCATATACATGCAAGTAACAGTTATTCGTTTAAAATACGCTTGAACTGGAACAGCTAAGACAGAATGTCATAATTTTGTGTAAACATGCGAATAGACACTTTACTGTTTTTATTCAAGAAATGGTCACATTTCTTAAGTTTGTAAGTATTTATTAAAAAAAAAAATAAAGAAAATGCATTATCTGCTATATAAAGCAGAAATTGTTTTTCAAATAATAGATTTTGATGTTGAAAAGCTAAAGGTCAATGTCTGTATTGCAGTACTTTTGTCTAAAATTTTACATATTTAAGTTTATTAAGAGACATACTATGAAACAGATATCGTATCCTATACAATTATTTTTATACATAATTATATTATTCTCACTTATTTAAGAGATCACTAGTTAAATAAAAAAAGATATCTCGAGGTCTTGTACTTTTTTTATAATGCTTGGGATGATAAGCTCTGATAACAGATTATAACTCCAATGCGTAACATTGAGCCAAACCAATTGTATTTAAGTAGAAAATGAAGAAAATAATTTCCACCTCGATCACTAGAATTATAACTAGAACCATCAGTGTGATGTGCTAACGATTTAGCCACATATAAATATAACTAATTCTTGTACTGATGTGAATTATTACAAGGCTGGAAAGATAAATCTATCATTTCGTAAAACTAGAGTCTATTTCAAATCATACACTAAAAACAACTAATAAATGAATCTCAACTTTTTTAATAACCTTGTGACCTGTTGAGAACAATGAATTTTCTGAATTGCAACCATAAAGCTAATTAAAGCAGTATTATGTGTGTATGCGACTGAGAGTGCCACTACCGGGTATCCATAGATATATTCGTACTTCTTTGACACCAAGAGAATTTAATATCTGTCAAACTTCATATTTAGTACGTCTTTTTTAAGAGAGCAAAGTATATGAAAAAAAAGTTTAAAAGTTGAAGAAAAATAATAGTAAAGATATCATTCTTAATTGCTAGATATAACTTACTAATGTGACGTATTACTTTTCTAGCCATAGACAAAAATAATTCAAACTTGCACTGATACACATCATCATAACGCTAACAATGTTTACCTCCTATATACGTTAAACTGGCAGTTGTCTATTGAATGCAAAATATAAGTAAGAAATCAAACTAAGCTTACGAAGTTACTTGTACGTTTATTTAAAACATGAAATCAGTCAGATGATTTTGATACTAAATACACATAACTCGTGGTAATGCTTGTTTATAATACACAAGACTTATGTCTAAGTACTTGCAACCTCAAAAAAACAAATCAAATTATTACTAATTTTGCACATTGGGTAGCTGAGGAGCTACTACAATAACCTTCTAGTTAGAAAAACTTTAGAAGCAGAAAGTTCTTGTCCTATTGAAAAAATATTAACATTGATTTCTGGACTCCAATCATAGAACTATGCAGAATACTTAGAAAACATATATCTAATGCGTAAATAACTAGGCGTAGATCTTTACTCATAAGGTCTAGACCTCCAGGCATTTTGTTTTCAGAAAAAGGCAAAAAAACTGTGATTTTTTCAATAAACATACCTATGTATGGCAGAATTCAATAGAACCTGGTTCTGCCATATGTCTGTATGTTTTGTAGAAAAAAATTATGCATGACGGAAAGGAGGGGTAAAAATGCGGACAAATTACGAATTATGTGGACGTCTGCTTAATTATACCGTGTCCTTAACATATGTCTTTAAAGCATGTAGAGTCTGCATAAGTCACCTTTTCTAAACACACACACACACGCGCGTGCACGTGTATGTATATGTTTATAGAAAGAAACTTATGTGAACTTCATGTGCTTTTAGAATAAATATTAATAACAAAGTAAAATTATATATATATGTATATATGATGAGCAGCTGTGTGCTAA
>NW_019379610.1:1260289-1328090 GCF_000648655.2 Copidosoma floridanum | reverse complement strand
ATTTTGTGACTAATGTTACGCCATAATGTACAACGCTGCCAGGTAGTGAAATATCTGTAAAATGTGTATAAAAAGAAGAGATTACTGAGTTTTGGAAACGTGAATCACTGATGAGTGCTTCTGACGAGTGAAATGTATGCCGGCAAAGTGCACGAAGAGCTAGAAAGAAAGTTACCCCAGCTAGTGCTTGCGGCTCTCGCAGAGTGCGTTAGCAGAGTAACTTGCACTTTTTGGGTATTGTTTGGTATTTTATTTTTGAAAGGGAATTACTTATGAACGTAATATATAGGAGCAAAATCTTAAATTCTCGCATTTAGGTTATAGTTTTCTCAGACATTGAGGCATACAAGGAAAATCTTTGGACCTTTTCTAAATAAAGCGTTGCATAAAATATAAAAAGCGTTTATTCTGATTGTTCGGATGATTTACATTATCAGACTGACAGGGACTGCTAACTTACTTCCTGGCTATGCAAAGTATCTTATGAAAAATTATGCAAAAAATTACAACTTTTTTTTTTAATTCTACAAGAAAGATACAGTTTTTTTTTATTTATTTTTTTTTTTTTATAATGAAAAATGCAATGAAATGTTAGCTTTTTAATGCACTGTTTGTAGATTTGGAGTGCAGGTAGATTGATAAATTTTAGGTTTAAGTTGGAAAAACAATAATGATGTAGACATACGAAGGTCTTTTGGAGCCTTTTCTTAAGGATGGGCTATTCTCAGCTGTAGACTAAATAATCTCTGTTATACAAACTAGTGAGTTACTATTTTTTCTATTAGTTTAATAAAATAATTTTAATAATAACCTTAAAATCACAAGAAATTTTCTGGATTTGGTTAATCCAACGTATCAGTTCTATTGGAACGAGAGAGAGATTGCATAATACCTCGAAACGCAAGATACCACCTCACACAAGATTTTTGCTATATTAACAATTAGGAGCCTGTGATCTACTATTTTTTCAAATAAATGCATCAACATTGTGAGATAAGCCTATTTCAATTCTTCTGAAATCGATGCACGTAAGTGTTGTTGCATATTTTGCTGTGAACAATAACTTGGTCGGGCAAGCACCAGGGCTTAAGAGCCCTACTCTTATGAAGTTATAAACATCAACCTAAATTACATTTTCAGGGAAAAAGCGTAGGAGAGGACAAGTTAAACTATTTGTCAGTTAGAACAAAAAATTATTTTGATTTTTAGGAAAGTAAGTATTAAAATGACAGAATAAACTTTTTTTTTTAACTGTTAATCGCAAATAAATGAATACTTGGGTCTGCAAGTTTTATAGGCAAAAAGATTATATGACTTTCTGTCATTAAAAACAATCATTATTTTAATGTTTTAAGTAATAACCATCGCTAATTTCCGGCAAGTAGAAGCTGGTCATTAGTAAGTTAATATTTTTAGAAATTGCCTCTATTAAATAAATCAAAGCTTAGGCAAACAAGTGCCATAGACAAGAATCTTAACTCCTCTTTTATTGTAAATAATAAACACTTTTTTTGTTCATACATCAGTACAGGTTAAGAAAAGCTTAATTGTTTTTTTGTCACAGATAATCGTTTGTTTGTAACTTGTAAAAATTCAAGTTATGAATAAATACTAAATTTACTTAAAGTGAACAAATGCAGGCTTGGCAAAACTTATATGAGTTTGAGTTACTTGTTATTGTCATATTGACCCATAATAAACTAAGCTAATTCTTTCTTGGATAAAAATAAGAACTTGATGTTTTTTAAAAAAAACTATCGTCAGCTTATAAAACTTAAGGTGTTTTTCTTTTATTTATTATACTGAATGAATTTTTTTTAAAGTGGAAACTTAAATATTTTACATGTTTTATCACAAACAAGTAAAAAACTTATACTTTAACAAGCGTAGATAAAAAAATTCAACTTTTTCTGAGTTATGAAAAATGGCAGAATCCTTTTTTTCTAAAATGATTGCGGGTGTCTCAAAGTCTTATTGTTTTGCAGTTATGATCAATACTAAAGTTTATTTTAATTTATGCTGAGTTGAGCAGGCACTGTAGATGAGGACCAGAGCCCTCTCTCAGTCATAAGTAAATACAAAATGTATTGCTCGGAAACAAGTACAAGCTATGAGAAACTTACATGTTTTTTAGTTTTAAATAAAAGTTTAATTTATTTTACTTAAAGGAGGCTATTTTTTTTACTTATAACTAACAAAAAATTAATGCTGTAGTTAGCAAGCATGTTTTTTATGAGGTTTGAGATGTAAATAGTTACTTAACTGAGATAAGAAGCCTTACTCTCTTTTAGTTAAAAATTTAAACAACGTTAATCATAATTTTTGCTAAGGTAAGCAAACACCTTAAATAAGAAGCTCAACTCTCTCTCTGATGTATAAAAAATTTAGTTATTGGAGACTTGAACAGATTTAAACTTCTTGCCTGTGGCACTTACTCGCCTACTAATTTATTTATCTAGAACTTATAGTATAAAAAGAGATTTTTATTTTTCACATGTGCTTACATGTGTAACGTACGATAGTATAAGTGAGACCCTACGCTCCCTTTCTCCAAATCTAGTAACGAGAGGCCTAGGGCCAAGGGAAGGGAAGCGCGAACAAGGAAAGAGTCTATCGGGGGAGTACACGACGAGCTTTTTAAGGAAACACACGTGCTACCTTGCCTATGATTACGGTATCTTAAATAAAGCTCCTTCAAATAATAAGTGTTGATCATTCTTGTGAATCACCTCCTTACCAATATCTTCCCTACGTAACTGTTTTGGTGCTAAGTGTAGAGTACGCTAAAAGTCAGAATTTTTTTTTTTCTCGTTTCTCGTCTCGGGAAAATATAATTCCAAAGAAAAGTTCACACATTGCAGTGGCAGTGCTGCGAAAATTGAACTCGAGTGCCAGGATGGACCTGAACAGAGGAGAGGATAATCCAGTAGCTGTTCACACTAGCAAGTCTCAACAACAATGATTGGGAAGTCTTCAAAGCAGAAGGTCAGAGCAATTTTGAGAAGGACCAGCAAGAGAGTAGTAATTTATTAGAGTTGGAGCCATACCCCTGCCTATCAACACTGAAAAGGGGAGCATCATCGGGAAAGGATGATATTTAACACAATTATTTTAGCCTTGGGGTTACTGTTAACTTGGTAAATGAGTTGTACCAATTATTATTTCTTTTTTCCATTCTCTCTGACCCTGAGACAAAATTATATAAAACTTAGCATAACAGACGTAAAACAGAGAGATTTTACTAGTATAGGTTTTATATAGACACGGAAAACTTCCGTAAATAATATCTCGCACCCATGGTGACTGAAAAGTATATCACTATTTTTATGATTATCATTTTTATCAACAAAAACAGACGACAGATGTTGCCAAAAGAATATTTCTCCCCAATTACCAACAAACAAAAATCGCGTGGGCAGAGCAGACTCAAAAAAGCGTTTGCCTAGGGAGAATTCTTCTTGAAGAAACGATCCACGTGATAAAAGAACTCCGAAGCTGAGGGAAAAATAAGTGAGTCATAACGCAAACATTGAATGGTTTGGTCGAAAACAGGAAGCATCAGAGACAGGAGAAAAAAAAGATCAGGGTTTTAATAAAGAAAATATCATAAATCAGGGTAGTCACCTGAAGCAGGTAAACCCTCTACCCTCTGTTATCTCTTAGCGGCTGCATCGAGGTGGAAAGGACCATATATCGAAAACCCGAAAATTAACATCTAACGCAGCGAACTCTAATAAAATGGCCCCACAGCGTTATATCCACAAATACAGAAATCACACGCGTCTACACTCACTCGGAGACTACTGCACTGACGTAAAGTGAGCCAAATTTTTTAAATAAGAACAGGGTGTGTTGTATAAGCAAAACATATACACTTAAGAAAACCGAAATCACAGACACAACAAACATGTCTCTTTCAGGGGGTACAAACTATGACGTTGCAAAAAACAGAGACGAAGTACAAAATGATAGGATGGAGATACGTGATACATTTAATAGAAAAGAACAAAGAGAAGATACAGAGCAGCAAATGCTAGAATTAGAATTAAAACCAAGTGGGTGCGAAAAATTAGATGCGTTGGACGAGGAAACTAGAGCAATCGTAAAGGGATCTTTGCTTCAATGAAGGTGAAAGTAAAGAAAAACCAGAGAAAAGAAATAGTCTACCCAACAGGCAAAGCAACTACAACAATGAATGAAACCGGGTCAATGGTAAACAAAAACAAAGGGGATGAATTGAATGATACGAGGGGAGATAAACCAGATAGAGACAGAGAAATAAAGTAGTATGAAACGGATAGGACAATTGGGGAGCTAGACAAATTTTTGCGACCCAGGCGAAAGAAATGGGCCCACGAAGAACACCAGGGGATACAGATATTTTTGGGAGGCCTACCTTGCTGGCCATACATGATTACTGGAGGAGTATGAAGAGCACATTAATAGAAAACGATGGAAGAAGTCACCTGGAAAGCAGAGTCAGAGAGATCAGCGAAGAACTAGAATGAATGAAAAAAGCGGCTTTTGCATGGGTGGCTCGCCCCCCGTATACAGACCAACCCACTTAGACTGTCCCGCAATCACTTAAACAAAGGCAGGGACATGATATATTTCTACACTTACAACCAAATAAGGAGAGAGCCTATATGGGGCGTGACGAAAATGGCACACGATGGCCACTACAAAATAATTTTGCCGACACTCTGCCATATTACGAACAACATCCCGTTCTTCGACGGAGATCCAATTAACCCACCGCTATTCGGGAGAATGGTGCAAATGGTTGCATGGCAAATAGGGCCAGGGAACGAATTTTTTTTTTTGCACCCTCACCAATAGACTAAAAGGTAAAGCAGCCAAGCATTTCATGCCAAGACTGGCCCTGTTTGACACGGTGCAAGAATTTCTCCAGGAACTTTCAAACAGGTACGAAAGCATAAACAACTCGGATACCCTTAATACGAGGCTAAAAATGATCAAGCAGAAAAACAACGAGTCAATAGAAGACTATGATAGAAGGGTGTAACATTTGTACAATAGACTGATTATGCTACACGATTCGAACCCAAACCTATTGCCTATACAAAACAAGTGCTAAAAGAAAACGTGGCAGCAGAGACAGTAAAACACTTTACTTACGGTCTACATCCAACATTCAGGTGTAAAATTACTAGTTTAAGCCCTAGGACAGAGGCACAGAGCAATCATAGAGACACTAAAAATTGAGAGCGACCTTAGTTTACGGCACGCAGTACCAGTATGTGCACTGCCCATATACAATAAGACAACAACTCAGTGGAGGCCACTAGTAAATCTGGTAAGAAAAGAAGAAAACATGGCAGAAACCACTAATGGAGCACAAGGCGCCACAGTGGAAAACGAGAAACGCTGTATATATTGCAACGGCCGAACCGGGCATTCAGTTGAGAAATGCTGAAAACTGCTAGCAGTGATAAACGAGAAAAAAACTTCAAGAGTTAACGGGAGGGAACCAAAGGGAAATTGCAATTACTGTCAGAGACCGGGACATTATGTGAGAGACTGCCACTCACGCAAGCAAGACAGGAACGAAGAGAAGAGACAGCAAAACGGGGGGCATAACCAACCCATAGACAACACCAATACTAACAAAAACGCCCATAACTACGGAAACGGAAATGATAATTCTCACAACAATAATTACAATAATTATAATAAGGGCTACAACAATGGCCCAATGGAGTCTTATACCAAGAATAATAATAACTACAGTGGAAATAATGATTATAATAACAGAAATAACAATTATAATAATAGAAATAACAACTACAGTGACAAAAATAATAACTTTTATGATAATAATTACAACAATTATTACAGGGGTTATAACAATGGCGCAACAAAGGCCTATAATCGGAACAATAATTACAATCCCTAAGAACGATAATTATCATATAACGGGAGCTCATACAATAACTATAGCAGGGACACATCCAACCGTTATGGAAATAAGTATAAAAATCAGGACAGTAGGAACAGCTATAATAGAAACTTTATAAGATCTGGGGCTTATACAAGACTATAAGGTAGGGGCCCACCGCAGCAAAGTAGCGGCAAATACGGTTCTGATAATAGGAGAAACAAATCGGCGGCCTTAAGCTCGCAGAACTTGTGGTCCCCAAACGCCGAACATTAACTAGAGAGAGAGAGAGAAAGAGAGACGGAGGAAAGCGTGTCTGGCGAAGAAGACGGTGTGAGAGAGAAGCCGCAAAAGGTGGAGCAAGAAGTAGTGGAGGTGGAGACGCACAACAGTCTGAATACAAACGCAGTGCAGAAAAAAATATAAAGTAATAAAGCAGAGTGCAAAAATACAGCTATACAACGGGAGGGGGGGGCAAACGTACAAGATGAGGGCGGAGAGCCCACAAAAAGATTAATCGGACAAGGGCGTTAAACACACATGTGAATAATGATGAACCCAAGCTTCTAGAGCACGACGAAGAAATAGAGCAGCTTCCTAAGATGATTATAAAACTCGCGAGAACAGGGTATGTGCCACTATTGGTTCAGTTATAAGGACCACAGCTGAAGAATGGAAAGGCAACATTTTATGCGGATACTGGCGCAGAGATTTCAATTATACAGAAAAATTTTCTAAGCACTGACATGCTAAAGAGAGTAGGTATCGAGTAGCTATTATCGGCGTGACTCACGGAGCACGCAAAACATTGGGCACGGTACAGGCTTAGTTGCATGGATGAGAGTGCACATTACATGTTGTCCCCCATGACTTCCCAATTGAAGTGAAAGGAATCATAGGGTGGGATATTTTTAAGCGATACCTGGGCCAGATAAGCGCTGCCCAGCATATGATTAAATTGGATAATGTAGAGATACCGCTTATAAAACCAGAGTGTTTTAAAATACCTTCAAAATCGAGACAAATAATTAACGCGCGAATAAAGGAAAGCATAAATGGAGTGGAAAGTGGCTAGATACCCCTCTAAAAGACGGAGAAAGAAAAATTTTTCGGAAATTTTATAGCCGAAAATAATAATGGATAAATAGTTACGGAATGTATTATTATCAGTAACGAGATAAAATACGTGCCTGTTTCGGAAGTAGAGCTGCTAGATTACGAAAAAATTTATTGGAAGCACTCAGACGTTGAAGGAGACAATGTTAAAAGCTTGAGGGAAGTAGTGATAAGATTACATAATAAGAAAAAAAATTATGATTAAGAAAAAACGGAAAATTTTGCGAAAAAAGAAGAGGAGCTAGAAAAACAAAAATGAGTGGACAAGATAATGCAACTTGTAGACACAGCCAGTTGCAACCACGAAGAAATAGAACATGTAAGAAGGCTAATCAAGTCAAACTCTTACATATTTGGCCTTGACAGAGAACCCCTCAAAGCAACGCATCTTTCAAACACCGAAGAAAGACAACAACAGATAAAACAATAGTCGTGAAGAGGTATACATACTGACCGTCGATCAAAGACTAAATAAAGACAGAACTAGAGAAAATGCTAGAGCAGGAGATAGTGAAACCATCTACCTCCCCGTACAGCTCAAACACTTGGATAATAGCAAAACAACCGGGGCCATACAACGAAAAAAGAGTAAGGGTCGTCCCAGATTTTTGTCTGCTTAATGAAGTTACGGTGGGATCGTGCTATCAATTACCGTTTTAAAGTGATATTATAAAAAACTTAGCATCTGCGCGCTACATTACAGTAGTCGATCTCAAGTTAGAATTTTTTCAAATTGAAGTGCACGAAGATGACGCGCTCAAAACGGCATTTTTGGGGCCGGACGGACATTACCAATACAATAAAAAACCCACAGGCTCGCAAGGTCATGAGATCGAAGTTTATCTTGATAACATAATGGTTTTTGCAACCAATCTTGAAGAGCATGGGGGGCGATTTACAAAATTATTGAAACGACTGGCAGACGCAAACTTGACAATCGAACCCAAAAAGTATTAATTTTTGAAGAGGGAAGCAAAGACCATATCGTAGGTAACGGACAGATAAAGACCGATCCTAAGAAGATCGAAGTAGTCAAAAAATACCCACGTCCGACAAACGCAAAAAAACTAAAAAAATTTTGGGATTTTCCGGATATTATAGGCGATTCTTAAAAGGCTACGCAAAGATCGCGGGACCCCTATCTATGCTATTAAAAAAGGGTACAAAATTTACCTGGAGTGACAACGAAGAAAGCGTATTCAAAACTTTCATCGAAATACTGTGTAGCGGACCAGTACTCGTTGCCCCAGACTTGGAAAAACCCTTTATCGTCACGACAGACGTGTTAGATTACGCGATTAAAACGGTCCTTAGTCAAGGAGGGATCGAAAAAGTTAGACCGTGTGAGTACGCGTCCTGCTGCCTGAAAGAAAGCAAGCTCCGCTAACCAACATACAACAAGTAACTGTTGGCAATTGTATTTGCAATAGAGCAGTTTAGACCATATTTATACGGACACAAGTTTACAGTGGTTACAGACCATGAGCCACTCAAACACTTTCCCTCATTTAAAAAACCAGACATTCGTTTTAACAGGCTTCAAGCTAAACTGTGAGGATATGATTTCGAAGTCATATACCACCCGGGCGCAAATAACGGACCACCAGACGCATTATCGCGAATCCCAATACTAAAAGAAGGGGAAGTAAATCCCGAACGGCCATGCCAAGAGTTATATCAGCTAGCGGATGAACAGGGGGAAGAAGAACCGGTGGATAGCGATGGACCTCCAGTGCGCATCTTCCAGACACGAGCGACCCGTAAGCAACGTACTTGAGGGAACACCAAAAAAAGGAAACTTACTTATCTAGATTCAGAGGATGCAGATAAGAAGGTACAGAGAAAAAAACAAAATTTCGATGGATGGGATGAAAATTACCGCAAAAATAAGAGCAGACGGCCAAGCTGATGGAGATGGAGACTCCAAATCCAAGGAAACCATAGAAAGAAGCATATAATTAAGTGAAAGGAGGAAAACCGTGAGAAAGCGAGGTTGCCCAAGGAATAATATTACACTTAACGATTCAAAGACGGAAACAGACACAGAAGAAACAGACAAAATTATTTCACAAGGGCCGGTAAACGACAAATTACCCTATATACGAAGGGAGGACCTAATGCAACATGGAATAAAATCGACAAGCACACCGGCAATCGATAAGAATGAAGGTGCACCAAAGCGATGGAAAACTCGTTAGCATTAATTAGATACACTTACGAGAAATCAAGTACAGTTTTCTATTACAGAACACAACAAAAGCCTATCAAAAGACATTATCATTGCGAATTGTGGGACACCAATAATAACAAATGACGAGACAGAAAATCATAGTCCAAAACTCAATGGCTGGTGCTGGCAGCTGATACAAGCGAACTTAGTAGCCAAGCCGGGGGAGGAAGAGAGAGGTAAAGAAAAAATAAGCGATATCTGAAAGATAACGATAGGGAATGCGGCTTAGCATTTTTTTAAGAGTACAAGGTAAATATATGCATCCATTTTCAGCTATTAAGGGACAGAATGATTTTTCAACATTTTAAAGGGAAAAAAGGGAAGACATTTAAGCATATAATTTAAGAAACGATTATTATCAGGCTCTTATGGAATACAACGAAAGTAATTATATGACAACAGACAAAAAAGAAAATAGTGAAAGGGGCTCAGCTAGTGAGAAAGATTTAAATGATGTTGGAGTCATTACTAGTAAGCAGGGCAATAAAGAACTCAATAAGGAGAAGAGCGTGGAAGAGGAACATGAAATAGCAGTTAATGACGTAAAAAGTGTGAGCAACGAGGAAAGCTGCAGCAGTGAGTCAGAAAAGGAAGAAAAACCGACAAGCGGTGAAAATTCTACACAGGAGGAGGAAAATATCACAATCGAAAAGGTGCACGAGGACAGGGACACACCACCATCTGATCCCCCACCACCACCCAACCTCAGTAGCACGTCAAGATTTTCATCAGAGGACGAGGAAGAGAGTAGGGGACTCTACAAAGCTCTGATAGAGGCAAGCGAGAGCAACCCCAAAGAAGGAGATAATCTTAGGGATTTTGGCATGCTAGACAAATATAGAGTATGTAGTACCCGACTACCACGTGACAAGCCACCATGGGTCCTGGGCGACGGCTCAGACCCCCCTCCCCCTACTACAGAAAGTAAAAAAGTGGAAGATTAACCTTACAGATACTTAGACAATTTAGCCTTTTGCATTGTATTGGAAAATGTCCCAGGTACAGAAACAATTGATGCTCCTTACGAACGAGGTTATATTGATCCGATAATCATGAATAGTGAAGAGAGAGCCGTTGGGAATGTTATGCTTTTCAAGAAAAGGAAAGTATCTGTAATAAGCGTGTATGTGAAAAAGCACTTTGATGATAACGCTTAAAGGTCGGATATAACAATTTGCTTAAAATCTCTCCGAGGGCTGGTAATGAGCAACTATGTAAAAATATAGGAATAGTAAGGGACCTCGCAATTTTAAACCTGGTTCAATGGACATACCTAATTGAACAATTAGAGGAGAATTCTTAAAGATATAAAAATTATATGTACACTGTATACAAACACACTGGTAGTACTACTGGCAGACCAATGGCTCAAAGTTATTGAAGAATATCATGAGTTTGCGGTAGGAGGTTATAGAGGAATCAACAAAACGTGCAATAGAATCTCGAAAGACTTTTACTGGAGAAACATGAGGCCAGAGGTCAGGCAGTTCGTTCTTGGGTGCAACTCATGTCAGACAAAGAAACTAGTACGGGTTAAAACCAAACAAGCAATGATTATTACAGATACATTGAGCAGGCCTTTTAAGAGGATATAAATAGACCCGTTAATGAGTCATCAGACCACGGAAATACACATATATTGTCAATTTAAGACTGGCTGACCAAATACATTGTATTAGCACCGGTACAATGCGCAACGGCTCAAGAAACTGTGAGAGCATTGATGTAAGAATTTGTCGCATACTTTAGAGCCCCGGAAAAATTACTGTCGGACAGGGGGACGCACTTCATGAACAAATCGATAAAAGAATCCGCGAGATTATTCAAGATTAACAAAATTGGTAGCACAGCGTTTCACCCACAGAGTAATGGAGTCATTGAAAGAATGCACCACGTTTAGTGTAAATACTTAAAGGCTTATGTTGACGCAAACGATAAATGGGACGAGTTAATACCTTTATGCGTGCTCGCATAAAATACATCCGAATACGAGAGCACAGGATACACTCCGTATGAGTTACTCTTCGGGCAGAGAGCATATATCCCCTCGAGCTTTAAACGGGTAGAAACATATCAAAC
The DNA here is from genome assembly GCF_000648655.2 of Copidosoma floridanum. The sequence goes on along the minus strand of NW_019379610.1, from coordinate 1,316,766 downwards.
ATATAGTAAGTACTTTAAGAAACTCACGGATACTCTCACACAAATGCGAACACTAGCAGCGTTGAAACAAGTGCAAAGCAAGCATAGATCGAAATATTACTACGATAGAAAACTCAACACCAAATTTTTTTATGGAAGGAGAAATGGTTTACGTATAAAAAGAGCTGTCGAAAGGAAAATATGTTTGTCAATACGAAGGCCCATATGAAATAACAGGGATAAATAATAAGAGTCATGACTTGAAATTACGAAGAAATGACGAGGTATGGGTAGTGCACGTAGACAAAATTAAGGAAGCATGCGTTTTAAAAATGTAACACGAAAATTATATGAAAAAAGTCTAAAGTAAAGATAAAAATACGAGAATAAAGAAAAAGAAAAAGAAGTTAAGAAATGCCGAGCAGGCCCAACTGTGAGCGTGACTCACGCAGTCGCCAAAGCCCTTACGTAGGCTTTATACAAGGATATATGCTCGAGGGACGGAACTTAAGTGATGCAGGCTCACGTGGTTACCTACAGGCAATTATACAATTATGAAGATGGGGTAGCACTATGTAGATAATAGTGAGAAGAAACCATTAGACAAAACAATTGGGTTCGCCAAAATTGTCACGGCCTCCAGACGGGCCATTAATTTTTTCTTCCTTAACCCCTTCTCCTTTCTGTGTCTTCTCAATATGCAGCAACACAAATGAGAGCTTTCTTTCATCAAGCTTACCGTTACCTAAAAAATACGAAACATTGAAAAAAAAAAGCAGAAGAGTTACGCGTGTGGTTTTCTCTCTAAATCTGTTAAACATATATATGGGTGTGTGTGCATGCGGAAAGATCTAATTTATGTCGACTGCCCGTGAAAACGTTTTTCCATTAGGAAGGTTAAAAGCAAAGAAGAGTCAGCAATATGAAAGGAAGATAATTAGGTATGACAAACACAATATTCAAAGTATAATTAAATTTTTTTTTTTATTTTACTAATTTTCCTTATCATGCGCTAATGAGAGCCACAGACCTTACAACAACCACACGAGTGGTTCGTCCCCCCATTTTCTTCTTTGCCGCCACCCATGACCCACACCACTCCTTCGAGAAGTCCCGCTGGTATCCTTCCCCAGCTGCAGCTAAAGTAACCGCTGAAGACAGTCGACGTAACTAGGCTGAAAATTGGTGGTGGCAGTGAACAGCGTGGAGGGGACGAGACATCCGCCAGCAGAACGTTGCACCTGATAGGAAAATAATAATGCAAGGAAAAGACAAATGAATAAATAAATGAACAAAAAAAAAAAAAAAAAAAATGAAAAATTACCTGGATGACTGCATTAGAAAGAAGAAAAAGGCCATGTAAATACAGGGTAAACAGAGGGTACTTACCGAACCATGCTGTCCACGATGTATGGGCGCAAACGCTGTCTGTCGACCGAGCACCATGATGCTCTGCTCAGGAGGCTGTCCTGCAGCGGGGACTTGCCAATACGCATACAACCGCATAATCTATAACCCAGAACCCAATACAAAAAAAAAAAAAAATTTACATTTACGTTCTGGCAATCTGGCACAGCACACTCTATCTCCTCATAGAGAACAGTACCCAACAGCAGCTCACACGCACTACCATCGGTGACACGGAGTACCATGGGTCGCAAGCCGTCCAAGGAAAAACGGACAAACTTAATGAGGCTATCAAAAAATTCGTTAAAACCAGCCATAGCTAACAATTATTTGGGGAGACCGTGCACGTAAGAAAGCGCAAAATATACTGATTTAGCAGCAACGTTGAAGAAAAGCAAACCTGAATTCGTACACCTATGTCCTTTACCACTTAAGGTAAGTCACTTGGAAGAAGGAGAAATAAAAAAGAAATAAGGAAATAACGTAGCATACGTCGTCAGAATAAAGAGATTTATAATATAGAGCAAAAAAATTTGCTATTTTTTTACTGGCATGTCTACACTCGTCTCCACTGGAAATTAACTGAATGAGTAAATGCGTGAAGCATAGCCTGTTATAAGCAAAATTGTAATATATAAGAACAAAAAAAAAAAAAAAAAAAAAAAAAAAAAAAAAGATACAAAAATTGAGCAGCATCAAGAGTTGGCGCATCAGTGTGTATATATACTTACCGATGTGTAAAAACCTTCTTTTTTAAATACTCTTCTTTTCTTATGTTGAACAGAAATGAAAATAACATATAAGAAGGCATAGGAAAATCCACATGTAAGGAAAAAAACACACTCACAGCTCACAGCAAGTACGCAAACGAGAATCATGAGCAAATCACCTAGGCGTATAGGCGCATACGTTAATGCAAAAAAATATATATACAGGGAAGGAATCTAAGAATCATGAGGAAAAGTATTCATTTTTGTTTTTGTTTTAGGGTGGAGGTCACACAGGAACATAAGCAACTAGGGGAGGTAGAGTTAATCGAGAAAAATCCGGGGATAATAGTAGAAAACCTGGGCCCAATTCTGTCAGCCACATCAATGTGGAAAGTTGTACAGCATTTAGATTGGAGCCAACTAACTGAAGAATCGAGACAGTTTTTACGGGCGCAGACGCAAGCAAGCTAGAAGTGCAGAGTAACATCAAGAAAGAAAAGAGAATGCATGAAGCGTATAAATCGGGCCACGCACGAGGTTTTACAAACAAAAGAAAAAGTGGAGGACGTATACAGAGCAGCAACGGCCCAGGAAGTTTTAAATCAAACCACAGCCATGCAAGTAATTCAAGGACAAATAAGGATAGCGAAATAGGAAGAAATATTAGAATTAATAGGGTAAAAACCCACTACCACGATCGACACAAACAAATATTTAACAGAACAGATAACAGTAACCACGTTCGGGAATCATGAAAAAGAACTACAAAATATTAGAGATTTGAAGAAAAAGTGCGAAAGATAACGGAAAAAGGATTTAAAATATTTGCAGACTTAATAAAAGAAAAAGACAGGGTATTGAATATGATAAAAGAATTGGAACAAATGGCCAACGAACTTTCAACAAAGTTCAGGAGAGCAGCGGATATAATATATCCAGCAAGTCAGAGCGTGAAGCACCCACCTGAGGAAGCTTTAATAGCCATTTCAGAGGCCAAAATCTTAGCAGGACACCTAAGGCTAGATCTCGAATTTCTGGAGAGAAAAGTGTAACAAGAGGAGAAGATATTGGAGAAACGTGAGATATAGCGACCGTAGCATTTAATGGTAAAATCATATACTATATAGAGATACCCCTGGTAACAAGAAAGGATTTTGATCTTCTTCAAATATACCATTACCGGTAGAATAAAAAGGGTTTATTACAATGAGCATCGTAGCATACCAACAGCCAACATACAAATACGTGGCAGTCAGCACTAGCGCAAAGAGTTTTGCGCCAGTATCACAGCCAATAGTTGAAAAAATTCAAAAAAATAGGACGATGGCGCATCTGCACACTGATGAAACCGGCACATGAAATAGAGGAAGACCATCCCTGCGAAATAAAATTTATCATGGGGTAAACAATAAAAAACCCAGAGAAACACCCGACAATACTAGCCCGATTAAAAGGCACTTACTGGACGCACCTGTTCGCAAGAAACCAGTATGCTTTTAGTACCGCAGTGGAGGAGAAAGTACATATACAATGCGAGCATACAGAGCACGAAACAGTGAAATTTATAGTTGCAGGAGTAGTAAATTAACCAAAAGATTGCATGGCACAAGCGTCAGAAACAAAATTGAGTCTGGAATTAGAGGAGTGCAAGAGCCAAATACTTAAATTCGAAGATTCAAGATTGAACGTGGAAAAAGTAATACAGAGCATAAAAGGGATAAAAACGGACAAGTTACCGGAACTAATAAATACAATAATAAATAGGGACGGGTTACAGGAACTTGGTAGTCAAGAACAGGGGCCCAAAGAAAACTTAAAAACAGGTACAAAGCTAATGGATCTAATCCAACGTTTGCGCAAAGTCCTGCTGGAAAGAATACGCGTGGGTAGCAGCAGAAATATCTCCAGGCTTGACAGCGGGATCGTTCGATCTCCTAAAACAGGGGGCCCCTTGATATTAATCTGGCTAGAATGTTCGCAGGTAGACAATGCAGAGACAAGGCAGAAAGAGAGGGGACAACAGCGACGAGTCCTTCAGCGCCTCAGCCAACATCCTTTGAAATGCAGAAGAGGACACCAAGGCACCTATTTAACATCCCATTAATCATCGCGAAAACATCCTCCACGGTCGTAAGTCCACAGAAAACACACGGCGTACCAATTGATTTTTGTACGTAGCAAAAATATATAAAACTAAGGAATACGAAATAAGAAGTAAAATATGATGTTAAGAACAAAAGCAGTGTACTAATAATAATAATAATAACAATTTTAACAATTGTGTAATAGTAGTAATGTAATAATTATATAGATAATAAGGTGATAGTAATATTGTAAGGATAATAACAACAACAATCATAATATTATAAAAAAGAGTATGAGCGCCGGGAGTGGCTCGACTGTATCGAGGGGCTTAGTTCGTAGGACAATACTTCAAAAGAATTTTTTTCTCTTCCCAAAATATGTAATAGTGAGAGTGTTATGTTAAAGTCTACAGAAAAAAAAGTAAAATAAAAAAAAAAAATAAATAAAAATAAAAAAACGTAATTGTAGCTATAATAATAATAAAAATGAAAAGAATAAGCAGACGAAAGTTAGCGCTGGAAGTAGCTTGACTATATCGGGGGGCACAGTCCATAGGACGATATCCAAGAAGAGTTTTTTTTCACTTGAATACAAATGACAAGAAGTTTGTACGGAATTTTTTTTGGTAAATAAACACACGCGAAAGTTAAAATGAAAATAATATTGTGAAACAACACCTAATGTAAAGTAGTATTAAGCAAATGACCACCTCACTGAATTTTGTATATAATTGTAATACAAGGCAAAGCGCATACGCAAACAACATTGTTATACACTTGACACACGATGAGAAAAAATTGAATTATTGGAAAAGCAAAAATATTAATGCAAAGAGAACAGCGGTTCCCTATGATTTAATGAAAGAATGAGTGTAAATTACCAAACTTCATAAGCAACATAAATAACAAAACATAAATCAGCACATACACATAAGATTGCAAACAAGTTCACAGGCTCTGCATAAAGTAAAAAGTCAGCGTCGTCGAGGACAACGTCGTCGTGGCCTCGGACGTGTAACGTACGATAGAGTATAGTACGATATTACAGGTGAGACTTTACGCTTCCTCTTCTCAAATCACGTAACGAGGGGCCCTAGGGCCAAGGGAAGGGAAGCGCAAGCAAGAAGAGGGTCTATCAGGGAAGTACATGACGAGCCTTTGAAGGAAACACACGCGCTACCTTACCTATGATTACGGTATCTTGAATAAAGGTCCTTGAAATAATAAGTGTTGATCATTCTCGTGAAGCAACTCCTTACCAATATCTTCCCTACGTAACACATGTTTTAAAGTTAATTTATTTAATATTTATTACTAAAAATTTAATAAGTTTCTTATTACCTATGCTTGTTTTTCCAAGAATTTATTAAGTGATTTTCATCCATCCAAAAGAAAGCTTAGCTGTTTGGCTGTGGTGTTTAGTTACCCAAACATAAATTAATTTAGTATTTGAAATTAACAAAAAGCTTATGTGCAAGTAGTGTAGGTGTTTACTTGCGTTATAACTAAGGTTATCATTATGCACATGAACAAACTGTTAAGCTTCTTTTTTCTTGCACTTGTTTCCTAAGAAATTAATTTAAATAATACTCATAGCTTAATAAGAGTTGAGTTTCTTATAACAGTGAAGATATTTATTGCTTGCCCTAGTGTTCTAAATAATGAATTGAGTTCACATTCATAACTAAAATAAATTAAACTTCTTACCTAGAAAGCAAGCTTGCTTCAGTATTAATTTACTTAATCACTATAATTAAGAAGGTTACGTTTAGTTTTAACAAGTGTTTGCATTCTTTAAAGTGAAACTATTTATTATTTTTAACTAAAAAACAATGAAGCATCTTATCACATGTGCTTTACATCTAAAAAATAATTTAGTTATTAATAATAACAAAAAGAGAGCTTAGTATTTCGTCTTAGGTGCTTGCTTGTCTAAGCATTATGTTTTTATTATTTATTATAAATAAAACAGGTTAATAAGTAATTACTATTGCCTTACCAAAAAATTTATTAAATTATTATTTTTTATTAAAAATAGCTAAGCTTGTTGTTGCCTCTTCTTGTTTCTGGAGTAACCAATTAAGTTTATAATCATAACTACAAAAAATTCAGCTCTCTTTTTACGGAACTTGCTCATTCATGCATTAGATCATTAACTATCCATAATATAAATAGGTTTTTTTGTTTACGAAAAGTGCTTACATACGTTGTAGTAAAGTTAATTATTATTAAAAATGAAAAAGCATTTTATTTTTCAATCGATTGTTTTTTAAAAAAATGTTTAAGTTAATTTTCTTAACTTAAACCTTGTCTACGGTATGCTTGCTTGCCAAATCATCAATTTACTAATTATTCGCAATGGGTGAAAAAATTATTAAGTCTAGACAAGTAGTTGCGTCCGTTATAATTGATTTTAAAATTATTTATAACAAAAAAACAGTTGAGTTTTTTGTAGATAACACTTGTTCTTCTCTTAAAAAATGTAGCAATTATTCATAATATAAAAAAAAGTTAAGCCTTTTCTTTACGACGCTTGCTTAACAAGTTATAACTTTGAATTATTTTTAGTACTATTTATAATGACAAGGCAATAAAAATTTAAGATACTTGTGCTTATTAAAATAAAAAGATTGAGTTAATACTTATAACTTGGAGAAAGTTAAGCTTTCTCATCTAAGGGCACTTTCTTGCGAAGGTGTCAATTTATAAATTGTTTATGAGAAGAAAAAATAAAAATTTTGTCATCATTAAAAAAAACTGTATTTAATAACCATTAAAAACTAAGTAATAGTTGAATTTTTTCTTGCTTACGCTTGTAACCCTAAAAAAAGTTTTTTTTTTATATGTAAAGGAGAGTTAAGCTTCGCATCTGTGACACTTTCTTGCTCAATAAACAATTTATTAATTTTATTGTAACAACTTGTGATAAGAAAAAAAATCATTTAGTTGTCCTTAATACTAACTTGATCATAATAAGAGATATGTATGATTAATAACTAAAAAATAGTCAAGTTTCTCATAGTCAGGACTTAGTTTTAAAAACGAATAAAGTTTTTATTTATACAAAAGAAAAGTTGAGCAAATTATTACCAACGCTTGCTTGCCCAAGCGTAAATTAGAATCATTAATTTTCAATCATAAGTAATAAATAGCTGAGCTATTCCTTATTTGTACTTGTCCTAAAAAAATAATTATCGAATTTGTATAAGGCTCTTGTTTGTTAAGTAGCTTTTATAATCATCACTGGAAATGAGTTTGGCTCCTCGTCTTATCTAAAAGTGTTATTCAGTCGTCACTAGTACTTACTTACTTGTTAATTATTATAACTATAATAAGAAACATCAACATGGTAAAGCTTCTCATAGCTTGTACTTGAATTAGGTACAATCAACTTTGTAGTTATTCATAACTGAAAGGTAATTAAGCTAATCGTCTACGGCGCACAGTGGGAAAATCGGGTTTTTTTTTGTCAAAATCAAATAAAGTTATGTTGGAGCAACATTTCTAAATAAAACTTTTTGAAGGTTGGAACTGAGATGATTGTCTATAAGGGAAAACTAAAATTCAACCTTAAGGATAAAATCCTAACCTCCCAATTCAGGGTGAACTGTCAATTTTTAGGTAAAAAAGTTTTTTTTCTTTCCTGTACTTCAGAAAACCTCATTTTTAGGGTTACAAAAGTTGACTTAACAAGAATAACGTAAGTGGCAACAAATTTCAAAATGGCCGAATCAAAATGGCCGACTAATTTAATAATGACAAATTTTGGAAAAATCTGGGTTTTCTTTTCAATATGAAATAAAGTACCGTTGGAGCAATATTTCTGAATAAAACTTTTTGGAGATCTCAGCTGAGATGATTGGCTTGAAGAGAACAATGCAAGGTTACCTTAAAGATGAAATTCTTACCTCCAGATTAAAGGCCAACTGTCAATTGTTATATAAAACAACTTTCTTTTTCTTCTTCAGGCTTCAAAAAACTTTATTTTGAAGGTTATAAAAATTGGCTTACTAGAAATTACTTGATAAGCATTCAATCTCAAAAGGGCTCTATTAAATTGGCCGAATAACGTGATAATGGCAAATTTCGGCAAAATTTGGGAATTTTTTTTAAACAATAAAATAATAGTGTCATATTTTTGTTTTCTTCTTTACATACGCTTAAGTTTACTTCATTAGCTATTGGGAACCAAAAAAAAAGTATAAAAATAGTTACCCTCAAACTCTGGTGAGTCTCTCAATTCATTTACGATAACTCTTTTTACCATTAACTATAGAAACTTGATCTTTTGTAGGTTTAGAAGAGGTGTTTAATAGAAATAAGTAATCTTATATTATGTTTAAACATTACTGCTTTTTAATAGCCTGGTAGTGATTAAACTATTATGATGCGCTTTCAAGTTTACGTACGCAGACTTTATCGTTCTTTTTAATTGTTTATATATTACATTTAGGAATGTCCAGTGTATATTGTCAATTTTAGTACTTATAAACAAGATTCTAAAGCATGCTAGTGTAAAAATGATCTTTGAATTTCTTTTCATGACAATATAACGGTGTTAACGCTAAAAGTGACTCACAAAATACAGTATCACGTAAACACAAGAATTTTTAATATGCTCATAAAATTAATCAATTTCCTTAGATACACTGATCAATTTCTGTTAACAGATTTCAGATGTTTGCTAATTTTGTACTTGCTGAAATACCTTTACTTTAGTTGGTCAAAAGCAATATAAACTAGTCAAGATGGATTAAGTCCAAAAATATTCAGAAAAATAATTTTTATTTATACCGTAGAGACCAGTTGGGCGTGAATATATACCTAGCTCCTGGAATAAAAGATATATTTATCATTGATTTTAAATAATTTTAGAGTTTTATACGGTAGAACAGAAAAACAGATTGTCGTGTACATATTAAAGCCCATATATCCCAAATTGTGACTTTTCTTGTAAACTATGTTTCATAAAGTTAAAAGAGCAGACTCTTCTCTGTCTCATTGGTTACAGTTTTTCTTGCACTTAACATATATATATCAGGTGTAGTATATTTGTGCAGAGTGCATTCCGATCCTAAATACTCTCCTCCACGCTCCGAACGAACCTACAGTGCCCTTTGCACTGTTTCGTTGTTTCCGAAATCTGTTAAAAAAAATCAAGCAGTCAATTTGAAGAAATTGATCAATTTTATTAGTATATTGCAAATTAGGCATTTTTTTACATAATAATGTATTTTGTTAGTCACTTTTAGAATTAACACCGTTTCATTCTTGGAAAAAAAATACAGAGATGATTTCTACAACAGCATGCTCTACAACCTTTGTTATAACTACCAAAACTGACGATTCACTAAAACTCAACGTTGTCCAACAAATCTGTCAGCCATTATGGCTTAGCCATATTTAAAATGTATATAAGCCAAAATACTTTTGTTTGTTTGATCCTTATTACCTATTAAAATGCAATTTAAAAACTCTAGACATGAAAAAAATTTTGCACTTCAATATGAACAGATAACTAAAAACCTGAAGTGACATCCTTATATTTCAGACTAAAATTCATATTTCTCTGATAGCCAATAATCAAAGCTTTGACGTTGAAGAAGCTTCATCAAAAAATAATAGGCCAAAAAAATTTATTGGATTTTGAAGAAAAAAAAATGAAAAATAATTTGCAAACTAGGTTTCACGTACGAATACGAGTATATTGAATTTTTTTTTTTTCACAATCTTCCATTGAATTTAAAGTATTTATTTTCAGAAAAAATCTTGTTATAATTGTTAAGAAATATTTACTGAAATTAAATATCATTAAACTAGTCACCCATTTTCATACAGCCATTCTAAAATTCAGTGCCATTTGAGATACTTTTGTTAAGTCAACTTTTGTAACCTTAAGAATAAAGTTTTATTAAAAAATTAACAGTTTGCCTTGAATTTGAAAGTTAGAACTTTATCCTTGAGGTAACCTTCAATTTTTACCTTCTATTGAATCATTTCAGCTTTAATCATCAGAAAGTTTTATTCAGAAATTTTGCTCCAACGGAAATTAATTTAATTTTGGAAAGAAAACCCAGATTTTCCCAAAGTTTGTCATTATTTCATTAGTCAGCCATTTTGATTCAGCCATTTTGAAATTTGGTGCCACTTACGTTATTCTTGTTAAGACGACTTTTTTAACCCTAAAAATTAAGTTTTCTGAAGCGTAGGAAAGAAAAAACTTTTTTCTACCAAAAAATTAACAGTTTGCCCTGAATTTAAAGGTTGGGATCTCATTCTTAAGGTCAAATATAATTTTTTCTCTATAGCTAATTATCTAAAATTTAACCTTTAAAAAGTTTTATTAAGAAATGTTGCTCCAACACAACTTTATTTGATTATAACAAAAAACACCCCGATTTTTCCACTGTGGAGCGCTTGCCAGACCAAACATAAGCTAAAATAAACTTGCGTATTTATTATATCTGAAAAACAATGAATCCTTAAGACACCTGCGATTATTTAAAAAAAAGAATATTCTTTTATTATTTATGACTTGGAGAAAAATGAGTTCTCTTACCTACAGAAATTATTTGCCAAAGCATTAGTTTTTTAATTTTTCATGACAAGAATGAGAAGTTATTGAGTCAAAACTTTTTTTCAAAATTTATTTACTTACGGTAGATAACAATAAAACAGATTAGTATTTTTAAGCTGACGCTCGTTTCTCTATGGAGAACTAGGTTTATATTGATATCCTAAGAAGAGTTATCTTACTTGCTTATAGATTAATAAAACTATAGTAAGTACTTTATACACAGTTGAGCTTCTCTCAGCATGCGCTTGTTTACTGAAAATAAATTTACTATTTGGTAATAACCAAAACCAAGTTAAACTTCTTAACTACATCAATAGCTCACCTAAAAATACTTTTAAAACTACTAATCTTTTTCATGAAAAATTAGTTAGGCATCTTTTCATTTAAACTTGCTTCTTAAAAAAATAATGTAATAATCATTTTTTAGTAAAATACAGTTAAACTTCTTGTCTTTAGCATATGACTTTCTAAGCGATAATTAATCAAGTATTTATTATTATTTGTAATAAAACAAATTTTATTTGTTGTTACTAGCTTCCACTTGCATGTAAGTTAGTATGGTAATCATAAATGACTTGTAAGCTGTAAGATTCCTTCTAGACTTATGCTTACTTCCTAAAAAATGAACTTCGCTTTTATGTACAGCTAAAAATTCAGCTCCCTGTCTACTTTTTCTTGCTAAAGCAAAAATTAAGGAATGATTCTCAGATATTTTTTTAATGCAACATGAATCTCTTATTTGTCACAAGCACTCTTTTGCCTATAAATAAAAAACACATGATTATCTGGAACAAAAAACAGTTAGGCTTCTCTTGACTTGCGTTTCTGTACGAAAACGTGCAATTATTTGCAATTGACATTAAAAAGAGAGCTTTTTTTTATCATCGCTGCTTACTGTCCTTAGCATTAAAATATTCAATATTAAAAATTAACAAAAAATTTTACTCTGTCTCCACTAGAGTATACTTACCTGAAAATTATATAATTATTATAAATAAATTAAAAATAGTGCTTGTTTTTTTAAAATAAAAAAAAAAATAACTTTCTCATCTACAATTATGTCTCACTTAAGCATTAATTTGTGTACCATTTATGATTTAAAACAAGTTAACTTTGTCATTCTAGGGCTTATTTGTTTAAAAATCAAATAAACTTTTTTTTAACTACGTAACAGTTGAGTTTCTTCTCTCCTACGCTTGATTATGATCACTTACAGCAAGAAATATTACATCATTGACATAAATTGAGTTTCAAACGAGTGGATTAAACTTATCTAAAAAGTTTTGAATATCCCTAAGAAATAATAGAAGATCACCTGTTACAGATGCAAAGAATTCATGTTATTAAATCTCTACATTCCGAGGTATCAAGCAATCTCTCTCTCTCTCGTTTTGATAAAATTTATTTTAAATTAACCAAATCCAGGAATTTCTTATAATTTTAAGATAACCAATAAAATTATTAGATTAATCCGAAAGAGAAAATAGTAATATACTAGTTTGTATAACAGAGATTATTAAGTCCACAGTTTAAAATATCCCTTCTTTAAAAACAGGCTACAAAAGACTTTCGTACGTTTAATTCATTTTTATTTTTTAAAGGTAGAATTCATATATCAACTTGCAGTTTGAAATTAGAAATATTGCATAAAAAGCTTACATTTCAATGCACTCTTCTTAAAAAAAAAAATGTTTATTTATCTTGTTGAATTGTATAATAAGTTGTCATAATTTTCTGCATAATTACTCGTAAGATACCTTGCATAGCCAGGTAGTTAGTTAGTCCCTGTCAGTCTAATAATATAAATCATTAATCTAAATAAAGACTTTTTGTATTTTAAACAACGCTTTATTTAGAAAAGGTCCGAAGATTTTCTTAGCCTGCCTCAGCGTCTCAGAAAACTATGAACTAAATATAAAAATCTTAGATTTTGTTTCTGTCAAATATGAAAGCAAGTACAATAAATTAGTCAGCTTATTATTTATTGCACTTTTGCTTTGAAACACAACAGTTTTTAATCTTTGCCACTGAAAAATACTTTAATGCAGAATTAAGGAAATTAAGAAAGGAGGCTAACTCTATGTACATGATTTGAGGGCCCCTTTTATTTATGGTATTAGGAAAACATGATCTGCTTACGTATGTCTCACAAAGAACTGCTTGCGATTCTTATTTGATTGTATTGTGTGCGTATATTGTGTCATTTGTATATGTGCAGAGTATAAAAGCAACAAAACTTGAAACACTGACTACGTTACGATTATACATCCCCTTTGTAAGAGTCAGAGGTATATTATACACTTTACTTTATTTGCGTTTATTGTATTTATCAAAATCTGTATTGTAAAGAATTTTTTATTACTCATGGATTTTTGTACCTAATGAGGGCCAGGACATTGTCCAAACGGCCGAAGCGTTGTCTTGTTTTTTAATAAATACAAAATTTTACAGTACCACTATTGTAAGTTATTTTAACTCTAATGCAGAACTGACAAAGTAAAGTGATAGTCTTATAGGTAGTTTTGTTCTCTCGTCATGCAATTTAGGATTTATAAGAATGACTCAACAAGTCGCTATTGCTCTTTGATATATAATACCTTATTTATCTAGGTATTTAGCAGTTATCTCTTCTGTTTTAATGGAATTGATTTTTCAAATGAACTGAATCTCATTTTTTTAGTATAAGTTAGAAACTATCAACCACGTTTGAGGCCTCTGTAAATGAGAGAGTATCTAAATTTGGATTTGTCTAGACTAACTGCATGTTTATGCACACTATGAACATAATGTAGAATTTATCCTTAACTGTTGCAAGGCACTATTTTTGCTTGCGTTGCCGTAAAGAAGCGGGTTATATTTTTACTGATACGGAGGATCAGAGCAGCTTACAGGTGAAGATAAAGTCGATACGAAATATATCTAAATGGAATCTATCAACATCAATTCATTTAGATAACGACTATGAATTGAAATTGCAAACTAATCATAACCTCACAGCTCATTGGCTTGCATGCTCAATTATTAGTGACATAAGTATTATTAAGTCGAAATTCGATTTATTTATTTTTATGAGTAATTTTAGTATAGTCAAAAATCCACCTTACACATTGAATCCCAAGAATAGTAACACAAGTTTTACGCTACGAGCAAAGCTGCTAATCCTAAAACAATAATATGATCTAGCTTCTTTGAATCTCTTTGATAACATCAATAACAGTATAGTTTTGTAAATTTATATGCTTTCACAGTACGCAAACAATAAAAGCGCTTTTATATCTATCTCCGTCGAACGATGGATTGGAGCAAGGTTGGCTATTTGTGGCCTGCGAATCGATGTAACTCAACAGTTTATTCTAAATTCGAGGTTGTAAAAACAAAATATAAAAAATGCTCTGTTGCATTTTCACTGCCGATAATCACAACTTTCTCATGAACACGCTTGCGGAGTATTATCAATTTTTACCTTACTATAATCTAAAAAAAATTATTAGGTCAATCACTCTCATTTATTAAACTAAGAAAAAAATTCCTTGAGCCGTACTTGCCGACTAGCGGCACTACAATCATAACAAGTTTTTTGAATTGTACAATTCTTCACTTCTTATAATAAAATGAAAACTAGGGAGTATAACTTGATTGTAACAAAGAATGAAAAGCAGTAGACCAAGAAAATTTTGTAACACAATTCTTAACACTAGAACCAATTACACTAATCGTGAGCAGCTGTCTATAGGCAAATCAAAAATAATTGTAATAATTACTGCTACTGAGAACCAAAGGACCAGGACTGCAGAAAAAGCAATGTACTAGGTGATGATAAAAAAAAAACAGCATGGAAATACAAACCAGACATCTAGAACTACTGCGAGCGAACGTCTTCAAAATATCTGATGGATAGAGTCAGGACCACGCTTCCATTGGTATTGTATATTAAACAATCTATGTCTTTGCGTCTCAACTCTAGAAAGCCTCGTGACCTACGCCTCTTCAAGTCATGAAGGAATCAGGTCACCTCAATTTTCTTTTAGCCCTTTTCTCGATTATCCAGGATCATAAACTGTAATTACCGATTTCACCGTGATACGCAACCAATCGCATATTAACAGAGGAACCAGCGACATAACCAGAGTTCTCCCCCAGATGTCCTCAATTCTTCATGGAATATTCCACGCAGCAATACGATTCGAGACAAATTTATTTAAAGACCCTTCCACTGTTATTAATTATGAAAGCAAGTGCTCTACAGTTAACAGCTCATCATATATTGAGTATTAGCTAAAAAAAAGAAAGAAAAACTTTCTAGTTTATCCAAAAACTAACACTTTTATTCACGGTTTTGTATTTCCTCCATTCAACTCATTAGTCATAAGGGTCACTCCTAAACTTGCCATAACTCCTTAACTAGTGAGAACTTGATGAAAATGAACTTCCGAATACATTAAACTGAGAAAAGACAAAAGTCATAAGCAAAATTTTAAGCCTACGATCTCCTTTTCTTTGAGTATAACCCTGGTTAATTGGCGGTGGTAACAATCGTCTAAGAATGTTATCTGTACCGAAGAAACTCTAAGATTAGGAACCAACACACAAACAATGTTAGTGTCTATATGTTAGAGGGCAAGTTCGTTGCCCTGTGTTAAAGAGCGAAGTAGCTCAGATTGCCGATTATGTATGAAAAATATTTAAAAATAATTATCACGTTTTTAAATTTACTTGTTGAATAATCAGTTAATTCCTGCACGATGTACAGCAATTATTTTTGATTATTACTTTATTGATTCTTATCGTTCCTTGAATATTCCTTTAAGTTGATGTACGTATATGTCAGGGACTCTTCGCGGGTGAAGAGGCCTCGTGTTTAACAAGGGAATTTACGTTAACTCAATAGTAATAAGCGAGCTAAACTATGTGAATTTTCTCAAATGTGCTAAAATATCTACATTAAATATTATAAAGGACAAGATGGACCTGGTCAGGTAAACACTAAATAAGTAAACAGAATTGTGGGAAAAAGCTGAGAAGCATAAAAAACCCAATTTATTAGAAAAAGCGAACAAATTAAATAAACTGTAATGTAAGTAAGACAACAAATAATGGAGGTGTGAGCAGCGTGTGTATGCGTGTGTAGAAAGATCAGAGAGACGGTCAGTAGAAGTAGAGTACGAATAGNAAGATTCTTAAATTTTCCCCAAAAATTCTTTTTTGCGTTGAAAATTTTACCGAGAGTAATACAGCCTCGGAGTGCTGGTACTGGGCTCTATGCCTATCCTGAAAGAGTAATGTAGGGTTAGGTCGTTCTCGGGGCCTTGGGTACCTAGAGCAAAGCTTTAGTAATCTATCCAAGTATTTCACTCAAGAAACGCTGTTGCTATCGCTAGTCTCTCAACTACGTGGACGCTTTCTTTCTCGGCTCATGCTCGTCGCGGTTAGTACTGGTGCACGGGAGAGTTCCAGGTCTGGGTAGATAGTGGATCTCCGCGTCCTAGGTTCGCTGGAAGAGGACCCTTTTTCTTGCGTGTCGGCGCATTTTATCCCTTCGTTGTCTCGTTTTGTGTAGAAGGTTTTCCATTCTTTTGGTCAGAGCGCTCTAGCGTTTGCTTAGCGTACTATACGCACATTCCCCACGCGTGACGTTCAAATTCGAATTTTCATGTTTTAAGTCAGGACGTGTTTCAAATAGGAATTATCATGAAATAAAATGAAATATATGTGTATATGTATAAAGTTATTCAAAAATGTGGACCCTTTCATTGTCCCCCCTTGAATTGTCTATTTGAAAGATTTTGTGCATTTTCTTATAAGAAAAAATATAATAAATAAAAGAATACAAATTTAAATGAAAGGCGTATGTTATACATTCTAGGTGATAGAATTGCCCCCTTGCAAGCCTTACTATGTATAAAAAAATTATTATTTTTTAATACTATGACAAAGATTAGTCATTTGGCAATGAAAAATAACACTGCATAAAGAAAAGCTTTATAATTAGTCAAGCCTGCCTCATTATTTGCGAATACTTAAAAGTTTATGTAAAATACTTTTATATAATATTTCACAAAGTTGAAAGCCAGGGTAACGACCCAGATAGTTCATTATTAATTGGACTTTTGCTCAAGGTTCATTATTTATTAGACTTTTGCTCAAGGAAAACACTTCAGAGTTCGTTTGAATGAATAATACTTTTATACAGTGTTCAACAGAAAGAAAGTCACAACCTTATAGATTTTTTTTTTTTATCAGATTTTGTTTTAGTAAGATGTGCTTAAAAGCTGAAACTGTTCTTAAACACATGACATTTTGCTTCTTCAGGTATTGATAGCAATATATTTCTTTCACTTGTTTTCTTCTAACAGACCCTTCAATATACCTGTTTCAAACAATATCTGAAACCATAGTACTTAACAAAGTAAATTTATCTTAATGAAAGAACATGAGAAGATATTTATTGTACAAATAAATTTTCTTACTCTTTTGACATTTTAGTTTGATTCAACTGACACTGGCAAGCACTAAGTATGCTTAGCTCTAGCTCTTCGACGGCAGTTAGAATGGATTAAATGATGTGAACTTTCATGCTCATATTATTAAATTACGATAAGCACAAGTCAAAGCAGTTAGGTTTATACCACAGCAACACTTACAGACAATGTAAGGGAGTGTTAAGCGCATTTTTATTATCCTTTTTCAGCTGTCTGCTGGTATGCAAGAAGCTGCCAACTTTTAAGTAGCAAATTTTATGAGTCATTTATTGAGACATATTCTTGTACATATTTCGTATGAACATGAAATAATGTAATATAACATTCATTTATTAAAGAATAAGCATACTTTTTATAATCATGATTATCGATGGTTATTTTAGAAACTCTTCATAAACCTTCAAGGCTTAGCCCAATTAACTTTCTTGCAACTATAGGCATAGTTAAAACTTTCGTGGGCCCTAAAGGCTGTTTCTTGTAAGCTTTAATAAGTTGTAACTAATTTTTTGGCACCAAAGTTTGACGCTTGATGGTCCTCTAAGCGACCAGTGAGATAAACATTTTTTTGATTAAAGTTTCCAGCAAACGTTACTGCCGAGATACCTCAGGGCAATCTTCTCTTACTTGCTGTTGTATCACTAGACTAATCTGGAGTTAAACTACAAAGTCCAAAGCGTTTGAGCTAGTTGTAGAGCTCTTTGCTGATATCTCTCAGTGTTACTGTTACTCTGGAGACGTTTGTGTCCAAAGCACCTTTTTTTTATGTAGAGCTCAGTCATTTTGGTGATCTATGGTAGGAAGATTGGTTTGTGATGCTTGCCTGTTAGAGACTGTCCTGTTATAGACTGTTAGGTTTGTCTAACGCAGACCTTAAAGAAGATTAGTTATTTTCGGTTAAATTCTTAGAGTCGAGGGTAGTGTAGGATTATTGGTCTCCGGGCTTTCCAGCCTTGTGACGAACAACTCCGCTGGTGACGTCTGCAAGTGAATAACTGACGGAGTTTAATAGAGGCCAGCCTTATGTAGTCTTTTAGTTGACGAGTCGTGGCCAAAAATATTTGTAAGAATGTATTAGTTGTCTAGGTCATTGACCTTCAGGCGGCCCTAAAAAAAACTTAAGAGATGGATGGTCACTTGGGGAATATAAATACTTATGATGTCCCTACAAAGCGCCAGTGGTGATACTTTCAGTCGTCCCATATAATTGTTATTATTCTTGATACTGAAAAGCTGACCGAAGAAAGCTTGACTTAAGCCCTCAGAGTCCATGCGTACTGAGACCGTGCGATGGGTGGCTACGTCACTAGCCACAGAATATCTTGTCTACCGGGTCGTTTCTCGAATAACTAGCCGTTTATCGTTGTTTGAGAAAGCGGGCTTGGAAAATACCTTTTCTGTAGGTATGTCGTTGAGATTAACCACTAAAAAAAAGGCCGCTGAAATTTCCAGTCATTGTGGCTGAATAAACTCCTCCAGATTTTTTTCTATATTACTGTTGTAGCAAAATCTCATAGCACCAGATCTGTTGAAAGAACGGCCATGAAACCCAGAAATGTTGGAACAGACTATCCTCTTGCTAGACGTTTCCTGGTATTATGCTAGAGACGTAGGCGTTTAGAGCACCTTTTATTTGTGGCATTCATTAATCTTAGTAAGTTGCTTATCCAGTGGAGAAGAGTGTTGTTGGTAGCCAGGATACCCAACCACTTGGCTCACAATTTTTCTGTTGGTGTGCTGCTAGTGAGTAACAATGGTTTTTGGAAATTTTCTAGGGTATGTAATAACCAGACCTACTTACTTTTACTACAAGTAGTTTTCATTTTACTTTGACGCCACCTAGCAAATTCTACTAAACTACAGTGAATAGCTAGCGTGTTTTTGCAAACTTTTAAGCTTGTTTATTGATTCTGTTTATAATATTTTCCAGATAAAATTTATACCTAAACCATCTTAGAAATGCCAAGAATAAGTATGTAAAATTTCAGCCAAATTGGTTGAGTCGTCTTAGTGTTCAGCTATTGCAACGTTCTAAGCGACTTTGTCTTATATATAAGTATGATTACTGTAATAATATTGAGTAAAGCTTATTATGATCTATGAGAAGATTCTTTTCCTTTCATAATTTTTTTTTTAGTTTTTTGCGATTTGTAATCCCGCGGCTAATTTTATCGAATAATTTACGACGGTGCTTCCTGGCACTTTTACACACAATGTTGTAATTGTATACTCACTGTCACTTTTTCAAACTTCTCTTTTCTGCGAACTTTCTGACTATTGTCTGCTGCTACTATCCTAACTAACTCCTTGTCTCTGTAGTTATTTAAACTTCTGCTTTGTAGTGGTCTCTGTGGACGTCGATTTGAAAGCTGGGTTTCAGGTAGAACAGGTGACTTCTGGTATCTTGCCAGTATTTCCCATGAGTAACAGAGAAAAAAGACAACAAATCATTAAAAGAATTTGGAAGTTTCACAAACAAGCAACTTGCACAAAGATCTTCACAGTATGCGTCCTAGATTGGTAATGACTATTTCTCTGGCTTTATGTGCAAGCAGACTAGATCCTACTGTGCATTGCCTTTTCTGTATCCCTGTTCCGCTCATATACTTACACTATAAACATACCTTATCTGTATTTTACAGTCTTTTCAAGTAGATTTACACCTGTAGTATTTACGCTTTTACATTTGAATATATAATAAATATTACACGTAACGTAATCGAGAGACAGTAACTTTGTCACACAGTGAGTATGAATTTCATCGTTTGCTTGTCACGAAGAAGGTGAGCGTGCATGTGTAAGTGCAATGTATTTGCATACACACAGGTGAATATACATTCCTATTTAAATAATTGATTAATAAGTTCGTGTGTGGTAAGTTTAACGTTACAAACTAATCAGCAAGCTATGTTAGAATTTACATTTTCTAAATACAACATTATTCGATAACCAGTGGACAGTGGGTGCTTGGGTATCCAAATAAGAAGTTAAACTTCTATGGAACTATATGGCAGATAATACAATTATAAATATACATACACCTTAAATGAAACGATACGGTGTGTACAAAGGTGATGAAATTATCGTTGGGGTGAGAATACCTACGTTAGTTGGGTGTGGTATCAATAAATATTCTAATATTTAATAACTGAAACATTATAAGCAATATACTAATGCACAAAACAATATTAACAATGTCCCTTAAGGAAGCTCATCACACATAACTTTTGTTGACAGATATTATTGAAACATCAAAAGTATACTCAAGAAACTTCAGGAAATACCCAAAAAAATTGCTGATTTGTTAACTGTGCCCTCTTTCATATGTTTATTTTAACAAATTTTTAATTTAACATGTAACACTATGAAAAAATCACTAAAAAATAAATTTCTAAGATTTGTATAGATCCCCTAATTTTTGTTCGTATGAAAAATTACTTTTAGATAAACCTACTTCATTTTTTAATAGATCTATGTTTTTTTTTTTTTTTTCTAAAACACTCGAAAGAAGGGGTCAAGCATGCGTAAAAGCGTTTATGTAAGCTGATTTATATAAGAAAAATAATTTCTAGCGTCGCTGCATATACTTGCGCTCCTTACACTTCTCTTTATTTTTTGAAAGAAGCAAACCCACTCAAAATCAATTGTTGTAATTACTCAGTACCGAACATTTTTTTTTTAAATATGTGACGTAATGAGGCTGTACACATTATATTTATGCTAACATAAAATAAAAATTTGCATACATTTTACTTTTACAAACAGTTAGTTTTTTTATGTATTTTGTAACTTTTCTAGAATAAAATTTATTCAATCTGGGAACGAATATGGAACGGATAAGAGAATCTACGCCAGCATCATAGTGGCAAACGTGCGTGGCCCAAAGGTNTGTATAATGTATGATTAAACCTAAAGGAAAGAAAAATTAGTATCAAAAATACGTTACGAACTGTACGATAAAATAAAGTAATCGGTTTTTCTATGTCAGGCTTGCTTTTTTTGTTTGCCTACAGCAAAAATAAGTATAATTTGGATTTAAAACTTTATTATTGGCTTTAACTGGATTCTTCCACTAAGGAAACCTATCTAAAGCCGTACATGTCTAACACTACTAGGAACATATTTGTTTATAAAAAAAATATTTTCCAAATTTCTTATTGTTTTATCTAGTTAAATCTTATAGTTATAACTAATCTCAATGACAGTGTGATATCTTTTACGAACAACAGCATAAGCTGATAAAAGGAATACACTTTTTTTATAAGTTTCAGTAAGTGTTTAATAAATTTTGTCGCTTTAAAAATTATCTACCATTAATTTATTGAATCACAAAAGAATTAAGACAAACATATAGTTTCCATCACAACAAACACAAATATTAAAACGTAACAATAATCATTTTATTTTTTAAGGTAACCGATTCCTGATTCTAAGGTCGAAGTATTATATAGGATATGTACCTTCTTCGGAAAAATGTTTGTAATTTTCACTGTTCCATATAAAACAATTTGTATAATAGACACTTTTCTCGTTACATCTGCTTCTGTAAGGATGCTTATTAGTTAAATTATATGAATTAACAATTAATGTTTTAGCTTTTAGCATAACATTTCGTTTTACCAAAGTTAAGATCATTCCCAGTACTAAAATGAACTGAGATGAGGAAAGAACGATGATTAAAAAAGGGTTAGTACATGGAGTGGTATGAAGATCTCGTTAGTACAAGTTATTAATGAGATCCAGTAACAAGTAAAAAAAAATTTTTTCAATAAATATGTAGCTTATAATAACCATTTAAATATACGTCAAGATAATATTACTTGAGAACTTATAATAGTTACTAACATTCCCATGGTTCTAAGATTTTCACGTATAATCACACAATCTTTGAAAGCTGGTAAGAGAGTACAGTAAAAAAAGTCCCACATTTTTATTTACATTAAGCAATGTTTTGTTCGTCTTAAGTTGTACTTTATTGCTCTTAAATTACTGACTGCTGTGTCAGAATAACAGAGATAATGTTGTAACGTCAAGGCACTAAGGTTAAGTTTGACAATAAAAGTAAGGCATGACATACCAGAAGTAAATTCTTTTGTGTCAATGAAGGTCCTTTCACATTCTTACGTTAGTTAAAAGTCATAAAAAAACTCAAGGTTTTGTGGCTGGTCTTGCATAAGTAAAGTACAAAGTAAAGTTATAAAATCTATCTGATCAGATGCAAGACTATGATCACGACAGTTTTTCGTCAGATTTATGCTGCAGCAAATATACAAGACTGTTGCTAATGATTTGTATAAGTATTGCGTTTCTAAATTAAGTGATCGTGACTAAATAGTTATTTATTGTTTTTAATGCATATCACTTTACTTTTCAGAAATTTAACTTTCTGCCAGTAAAAAACAAAGTTGTGTCGTAAGCAAACATAATATTTAAGAAAATTAATATTTTTACTTTACCATGAGTGTGTCCTCTACAAGTTTTTTGCAAATAGTTTGAAAGTATGTTAATAAAGCAAAATAAATTTTCAATAAAGAAAACAGGATGAACTACCTTATTTTTTTAACAATTGATACGTAAGTCTCAGCAATTAAAGTTATAAAAATTAATAGGAAAGCTTTTTATTCTCTTATCTATCTGCCTAGATAAAAATAATAATTTTTTTATTATCTTTCTTCCTTGTACTTTATAACTTTTTAGGTCAATAAAACTGTTAAATTTAAATCTGTGATTTAGATATTCAGTAATTATTACAATAAACTAAGAATTTTTTGTATCATCCATAGAATATTATAGGCTGCATTGCTTAATACGGTACCAAACGCATTAGCCACCTTTAGTTTTGTAAATAATTACTCTCTAAGAGCATACATATCACGAGGGAGCATGCAATAACGTGGCTACAAGATTTACGAAGAATCCAGCTGACAGCGGGTATGAAGGTACCTAAGTATAAAGTTGTACTTCTATGAGTTTCTACGGCAGATTATATAAATATATAACTTACCCCACTGCACGTTTTGCGCGTCAACCTCCAAAAACTACTTAATTCCAAGTCTTAAATAACGAGTCATGTTATTTTATACTTTTAAAAGTAATATTTATTAAATTCAAGTATTTTCATAACAAGAAATGGAGTTACAGAAACAGAGGTTAAATTTTATAAATTTGTTTAAGATTATAACATTCTTGTAACAATGTAATCAAAAAGTTTTAACTCCACGCATAGTATTGGCAGTATTTAAAATAGTCCTAATTTAACAACTTTTTTCTGGTAATAGTAATAACGGGCTTTAGGCCTTATTACAGCATAATAATGTCAGAATTTAGAAAACGCTAAAGGAAATTACAATAATGAACTAAAATTATTACAATAAAAGAAAGAAAGACTAAAACAGATTTTTAAAAAAATGATAAACACAAAAATTAAAATTGCAATAACAAGTTATTTTGGTGAACGTTTTTTTATAGAAGTAAAGTTATCATATTAGGAGACAGCGTTTGTTCTTCTGTTCGCAAAAATCTCAAAAACTACTTAACCAATCGATCTCAAATTTCAAAAAAAGTTTGATTGCGACTTCTAATGAATCGTGGACTATTGAAATTCACTATAACTTTCATAGTGTAACTTGTAAAAACTAACTTAAATACAGCTCTGAAAGTAATTTTTAACTCTTAACAGTTCAAGTTAAATAAATATGCTTTAAATTTTATTTTATATGGACTCAGCTGCTCTAGCAATAAATTTCATGGAGTTATTTTGACAAGTAAAAGTTTGTAGTAGGCTTTAGTAACGTGTGACACACACATCAGCACATGGTCAATGTTAAAAAATAACACATCTTATGAAATTTGATACCTCATAAAATTTTGATCGTTCCTGAGTACATGTGGTGTGGAAAAAATCTTTAATATATAATAATTCCATAATTGGGCAGTTGCTTTGTTTTCTTAGCTATTTCTCTATTCAAACTAGTGCAACATCGGTAAACTACAATTTTTAATAATTTTTTCCCCATTCATTCCTTAGAAGTTTTTCGTGTTGTTTTGAAAGTATTTTGAGGAAAAATCAACGAGCATCAAAAAAGAGGTTATTTATCTTCAAGTTACTCGTACCTGTAGCACAGTGATAATTCATGTACATGCACGCTGGCCCATGCTGACTGGAATTGAAAAACAAACAAAAAATGTTTTGATGCATAACAATGAAATAACCATAGATGCAAAAGTTTAATTGAGAACAGTTGAACTGAGATGTAATATTAAGTGATAATGTAACTTTAGATTAGGACTAAATAATTAAAATGACTTAGATCTAATACATGCAGATTAAGGGAAAATAGTAGTAAAAGCCAGAATCGTTATACATAGTTAGAAAAACAACCAGTACACACTACACCACTAGCAAGCAACTACATTATATATTAACTACGACAAACCTGGTATACAACTTTATTAACTTTCAAGGAATGGCCCAATTCTTACTGTTCAAGTGATCAAGCTCATGATTTACCGAGTAACTCATTTGAATTGCGTTCATAATGCCATAAACATACTGAAACTGTCTAATTTATCAATAAGTAAAATTCTAACACTTTTTAGAATGTGAAGAAAAACGGAAGGTTAACCCCTCCCATTTTCCTGGCTCACAGATATCGAGAGAAAGAGAGAGAGAGAGAGAGAGAGAGAGAGAGAGAGAGAGTCTGTACATCTACCTCCAACACAGGTAACGGAATTTATTATTCCTCAGGGTGCCACGAGCTGACACCTTTTCCAATGACTAACAGCAAAAAACATGTTGACTAAAATTCTACTGAAATTCCGTATTATTTTTGTAATATTTCAAACAGTCAAAACTGCCTGTGAATCTAATTAAATTAACTCGGGACAGACAAAGTAATGATTTTTTATCCTCATTATTATTATTATTATTACTATTATTATTATTNATTATTGTTAATATTACTTTTACCATTATAATAATAATTATCATTATTACTGTAACTACTACCACTAATCTTTTAGTTGTTATTACAGTTAGTATGGCCATGGCCAGTGTTACTGTTGTTTAAGTATTAGTGTTAATTAGTAAATCATAACACACTGATCGTTCATTCACCTTAGCACAAATTAAATTTTTAAGCTATATTCACCGCTCTTTTTTCAACGAGTTTAGTTGAGTAAACGAACGGTGTTTAGCATTAGTAAATATTAATTATATTCTATCTTAATGTTAATATTAAGTTATAGTGAAATTCTGTAAGATTTGGATGTAAAAGAGAAAGGAAGGGCAAAAAAAATGAATCACATTTCCTTCTCTTGACGCATGTAGGAGAGCAAACCGGATGTGGGAAGCGCCGATTTCTGAGTGGCTGAACTAAAGCAGTTTTAGCTCATTAGATTTTTGGCTATTGTATTTTCTTCAAGATTTTCCCCTTGCAAGTTTTCCTGCGTCGTTCTCGAACCAGCGAGTCACTGAGGTTCTCTACTCCTTATAAAAAGACCTGGAGGCTCCGAAACTTCAGACTCTCTTAATTTTCATAGTAATAATTTTATAAAACGTTTTAAACGTAGTTTAGAAAATTTGACTTCTAATTTGACAGATGATTTTTCATTAATTATGTTATTTATTCTAACATTGTATGAAACGTGGGCAATCCTGCGTCAGGGTACACTAGTATAAATATAAAAAACTGTAAAAAGAATTATCAGAATTATTTGGAAGAGATTAAGGCTTAATTTAAAAGAGTTGACCTTAGATTTCTTAATTAACAATAGCTTTTGGACTTTACTTATGACATTGGCACTAAAAATTTCGAAAGAAACAGAAATGATTGTACATTTAAATAAAATCTCTAAAATCTTTATCGTTTGAACAGTTGCTTTGATTTATCATCATACATACTGAATGCTGGTTAAAATATCCTTTCACGTTAGTAATAATAATATTTTTGTTTAACAATTCACCAAAATTTGCGCAAAAAAATGCGTCATAATAATTTTCTAGAATACTTCTGTTTGAATTCAGTGACAAAAACTTAGGTGACATGAAAAAGAATTTAAAATAATTTAACAATATTTCAACTTAACATAGTGTCACCTAAAAACTTAGAATGTTTTGCTTTCAAAATAAGTTAAAATTGTATAATCTGAGCAAAATCTGTTAAAATTTTAAGAACACTTGACATAATACTTTATACTACATGTAATTAAACACACCTACGACAGCTACATTCAATTTTTAAGAAAAAAAAAAAAATCCATAAAAATTGGAAATTACATACATTTATTTGAAATTTAAATACATATTAAAAACAAATTTATGGCTCTTGTGAGGGCCAATTGTTTTACAAAATTATTAATTTTTATTTCTTCATATCCTTTTTCATTGGGACACGAGCGAATATTCTTAGAATAGTCATTCTTTTTGACTTTTAGCTGAGGTACCTCAACATGCTTCTCTAAAAGTGGTTTCTGGCTGTCTTTGTCGTCTTTGGTATGACTACTTTGGCTGCTTTTCTCCGACTTACTTGGCTTATTAAATGATGGATCCATTATTATGTTGACTGCTCAATAGCTACACATCAAACAAAGCCTTACATGATTTTTATTTGTTTGAAAGGAAGCAAAATTTTTATTGAGGTTTTGTTAATGCACCTCTTCATCAGAGTCAGTGCCATCTTCCCACTTCATACGAAAGTAGAATTTTTCCATTCGATTTACATTGTGGACAGCACACAGATCTAAATGCGCTGTTATGATAGGAGCATACAGTAGCCAGTTTTAGCAGCTCCAATCGTGGGCAATTAGTCATATTAATAACTTGCAAATAAAACCTTCTAAGTAACTTTCCCTACAATTTTTTAAAGACAAGTATCTTTTTTGTATCTTACAGATTTTCACGAAGCACATTACCAATTTCTGTGTAGTCAATATCACCTGATTATGAATCTTATTTATGATAGGCTAGCTTAAGCCACAAATTCCTATGAGAAAGTTATCATTATCCCTATGGGGAAGAGTCGCTAACTCTTTAAGCACATTATCATTACCAGGTCCCTTAAAGTCCTGCATATCCACCATGTACTTTATCATGTTGAAGACTGCAAATATTTTTTAATTTCAAAGATGTGATTAAACAAGTTCTCTTACGTCACCACTCATAGGATGGTACTTTACGATGCGATCATGTAGAATGAGACAGTAAGCAGATATACTTTCCGGAAGATTCTTTTCTGCTTTAAACTTCCAGTGTATGTTTACTGACACACTTTTCAAGGCTTGATTTTGCTTGAAACAGTCAATAACAATGAGAGGCAGGCATGAGATAAAATCTGATTTATTTAACGTAGGTTCTGTTTTTCCCCATTAAAGGCTGCTTGAAACTTCTCATAGATATTGTTTAGTATTAAAAACTGGTTTTTAATAATATTATGATTATAATTTCTATAAGGATAGAAGTGTAAACTTAAAAAAAGTTTTACATTGCTGATATAACAGAGATCAAAGAGACTGGAATTAGAAGCAAGCACATTTTTTTGTTTTTTTGAAATCCCAAAATAACAAAACAAGGCGCTTCCAACTGATCAAACGTTTTGGCAGTCCAAACATGTCTAGAAGTTTTTGGTAATACAGGGTACTTATTGATGTCCCAATTACAGAAACTTATAATAATAGGCTTGTCTTTTGCAATAATATTGGGCAAACGAATTCCTCGTCTATCAAAAGCAGTCATGTAAGGTATAAGCCACTTAATCTAAGTCTATGTAAGCTTATACTTTTTGAAATTTTGATTGTTTGCTACTTGTACAACGGTGCTTACATCATCTCTTGATTTTCTTAGAATTAATTCATGTTTTGCATTAACCACAACTTTGCGATAATCCTCAGCCAAATTAAACAAACGTTTATTTTCAAGAATCAAACTCCAACTGGGAAAGAAAGATTTCCTTCTTTTCATCAAAAGTGGTGTAATCTACATTCTTACACTTGTCAATTTCCACACTATTTAGTTCATATCGTATGTCTTCTAATGTATGGCAAATTGCGTTGTTAACTAGTGTTTGTGTGGACTCGGCACTCTGCCTTTCCAATCTTATTTCGCCCCCTATTTCTCACTCACATATGAGAGCAACGCTTCTTCTTGTGGCGTAAATCTGGCACTTTATTTTTTTCTGTACGGCTGCTGATATGGGCAGTCGCATTATGTACACTAAGATTAATAAGGTTATTTTCTGTTGTAGTTAAGCCACCTGCGTACTACTTATTTACACTTGCCTGGACACATTGGCTTATAAGAGCCATCATTCCCTGCTTGGCAACCACTAGGTATAACAATATCCG
This sequence comes from Copidosoma floridanum, assembly GCF_000648655.2. Next base: position 1,288,193 of record NW_019379610.1, on the reverse strand, counting down.
ATATTGGTGACCCCAACGTGATCCAGATGAGATTTTTTAATAGTTTGCGGCCATCTTGAAGACTTTCTTTGCTGGTGATACCAGTACAGCAAAGGAGAGAGAGAGAGAGAGAGAGAGAAAGACAATGCACATGTTCTAGATAGTGCAACGAACTTGTGCACGTTTTTCACCGGGTACTGTCACCACGAGCTTCGCACGCCTTTTCCATTGCTGCCGCCGCCACGTGTTCTGCACGTCTTCTCCACTGCTTCTGCTGCTGCTGCGTGTTCGACACGCCTTGTCATTGCCGTCGCTGCATGCCTCTGCACGCTTTAACTGTGAGTACTGTGGCCGTTGCGTGTTCTATGGGTCCTCTGCACCAGGTTGACATACTAAAGCAGTGCAATTAAGTGAGCAGTAGATTTACAGTTAGATAGTGGCTCAACGTTTGACTTCCACCTTACCTCTCATTCTGAACAGCTGGCTTTTGCTGCTGCATTCAGTTGTCAGGCTATGGTTGTGCATGTACTGTGACCTGTTGAGGTGTAATGATATACAATTTTTATTATTTTTCAGTGTCAACGCACACTTATGTTAAAGTAACAGTCCTTGTTAACTTGTGGTTAATTCTTGTCGAAGCCACCTTAAAGCTTACAGACACTGCACGCTACAAGAAAGTTTGATTGGTGCCCTATCTGATCACTGTTTTAAGTACCGGCAAGTATACTTAATTCCTATTAATTTACATGTCAACTCTAGTTTATTTCAGCCATTCAATGATTAACCTCTCTGCAGCACAGAGATGCCCCTTATTTAGCTTCTTTAAAGTTCAGCATATTTTTTTAAATTAACTTGGCAGTTTTTGCTGTTCCTGCAAGAACGTACTAGGTGTTAACTTTCGTTAATACTGATTTGCTGCGTAGTGTAGCCTTGGCAAGTCCCTTTACAATTTCCAGGTTAGAGCTTCGTTGACCAGGTCTTTCAATTTGGCAGTATTGTTTAACCTTGTGTTTTCGCTGTATAGTTTGTTGTAAGTCGTAAAAGCTAAATATTCTTCTCACTCTACTCCCAGATTTCAAAAATGAAGGGGTTAAAAGCTGAGTTGCAAAATCTCAAGGAACAGTTTGCTGCTGCTCAGCAAACCCTCACAACATAGACTACCCCTCAGGTAGCCGCTTACAAAGCACCTAAAATCCCTCTTTTCAATCGTACAAACCCTTTAGTTTGTCCACCTTGGCTGAAATCTCCTTTCGTAATGCATAAATGACAGTTTCCTCTACAAAGACTGATTTTGTGGCAGAAACGTATGATATGGATACAACTAACTGTATCATCAACCATCCTTGCAGACAGCCTCATCCTAAGGATCCATATGAAAATATCAAGGAGAAAGTTATTGCTAGGTATGTTAGTTCCTCTGAACAACGTTAAAGACAGCTTTGTTGTGACAAAGATTCTCTTGATGAGAAGCTTGCAACAATTCTAGATCACATGAACTCTTTGCAATCCAGTGCCACTAAAGCAGTCCTCATATCTGTCTTCCTTAATCAGCTGTCCCCTTTTGGTAGAGCTGCACTTTCAGTCTACAATTTTACTTTATTTGTAGACTTTGCAAAGTCTGTAGCCAGATTTATAAAGGCAGTGGGATCTCTTAATCAAATCTCTGCTGTTGATGCTATGGATCCCACTCTGAACGTAGATGCTTTCAGTTCCTCTCTACCTAAGATGTATGTAAAGTTGTCTCAAATCACGTTGAGACTCGATAAGCTGGAAAAAAATGTGAGCGCAGTTATTCTTGCAGTAGCTCAAAAAGCAAAGTAACAGTGAGTTCCCAGTGCCAATTCTTCGGCCAACGCCTTTTCGAATGGTCTATGTGGCCTTCAGAATATGTATGTCAATGAGACACACTACTGTAAGGGAAGCTGCGTCTGATCTCAACCCTTCCTATCGGAAAACTAGGCCACTCTCCTTAACTGAAGGCTTTGAGTGAAGGTGACAGTCTCAAAACTTTAAAACACCTCCACATCCGTGACTTAAACATGGAAAAACACTTTTTGGTAGACACAGGTGCTAATATTTCAGTAATACTAAAGACTTAAGCACACATCGATTTAACCTCTTTAAAACTCCATGCTGCAATTAATACTCTAATGAATACGAATGTAAAGGTAAAACTTTCTCTTGGCCTTAAACTTAAACGCTCTACTTCTTATAACTTTACAGTGGCCGATGTTCAATATCCCATCATAGGAGCTGATCTCTTACACTTCTATGGGCTGATCGTTGACGTTCGCAATGATCCTGAATGAGCTGCCGTTAACAAATCTCTTGAAATGACTTACACTAGTTCTAACAAGATTCTGAAAATACTATTTGATTAGGACTTTACAATTGATTTCGAAGATAATCCTCAAGTGATCTGAATGGAGCTCTAAAAGCCTGCTTATTTTGTTTTTGAGAACCTAGCCCCTCCGCTATCTTCAGCCAAACCACAGATAGCTTCTAAACCTGCTCTAACTCCTATCCTTGAAACTTACAGCAGAAAGAAAGTAATTGTCAACACTTTCATTGAAAGCAGTTAGCTTAGAAATTAATATAATTATTATTAAGATTTCTTCTATGTACTCCTTCTAACCAATATGTATTTATCTAACATTGTATTTTGTATATCAATCAGTTGATCCTCTTATTGCGTTACTCGCATTATAATACATATATATATATTTATATATATATATGTGTGTGTATGTGTGTGTGTGTATACTAGTAGGGCTCCGCCCCCCTACGCGCTCAACGAACCAACCTCCCCTTTTATTGTGTTATAAGTGTAATTTATTAGAAATAAAGTTTGTATTAATATTTTTTAAAGCCTTAAAAAATGATAAAATTAATTGTTAGTATGAAAATAATATGTCAAAGTATATTTTACAGAATTCGGAAGACTATGGCATTTTTCAAAAATACTTGAAAATAAATTTGCTAAGCTGGGGAATAATTGTTGGTATGCTTTTAAGGATATATGAAGAATAAGCTGCTCATTTCAAATAAAAGTCGTAAAGTTTATATAGACAGCGAGATGTGCCCTTAACTTTTTGTTGGTAAGCTTTATTATTTTTGAATTAATATTGGAAAAAATCCGAATTATATTAAGTGTTACTTAAAATTTATATATGTAATAAATGTATATTGATCGTAGTAAATTACATGAATTTTTAACAATCACTTTTTATTTTCCCTAAATAATAAAAGCAATTTCTATGGGATTAGTAGAACACGATTTTCAAAACGATATAATTTTTAAAAAAGCATGTAACGCTATGCTGCCTTTTCAACTACGAAAATTTTTCGCATGGTTTATTATGTCTAAAAATTTGTTTGGTAATATTATTTGAAACTAATACAACAAATTTTTCATCAAAGATTGTAAAGATAATCGAAATAAAGCTTTTTTACGTTAAAACGAAATTTTAAATTCTGAAAATATGTCTTGTAATGATTTCAGTTTACCAGAACCAACAGAAACGATAAAAAAAAATATCGATACTGACAATAATGAAAGGATATTTTGTAAACATAAATTCCATGAAATGTTTTCACAACTAAGTTATGATCAACGTCGAATTTTTCAAGAAATAATAAAATTAAAAAAAAAAATTTTTTTCATCGATGGTCCTGGTGGATCTGGAAAAACTTTTCTAAACAAAACGTTAATTTATTATTTCATATCAATTGAAAAAAAATCTTACAATGGCTTGGACAGGTACTGCTTCTATTCTGCTCCTAAAGGGAATGACCACTCACAGAACTTTCAGACTTCCTTTAGACTTAAGCACTATAGAAATTGCATTTTTCCAGTTTGAGTCAGATAAATGAAAATTACGTAATGTAGTAGTAATTATTTGGGATGAAGCTTCTATGATACCGAAAAAAGCGTTAGACATCGTTGATAGGACTTTAAAAGATTTATCTAGAAGTAATAAGCCTTTTGGAAATAAAATAATAATTTTAGGTAGAGACTTTTGTCAAATTCTCCCAGTAGTAAAAAACGGTAGCAAAATTACTATTGTTCAGGAAACCATCAAATTTTTCAATTTTTGGCCTTTATTTAATATTTTTTATTTAAAAAATAATATACGTTCAATTGATAAAAAATTTTCTTCATTGCTACTGGATATAGAAGAAGCAAAATTAAAACTTTTATAATTTCTCAGACATGGAAAACAAATAATGTATGTTCTAAAATTTTTTTAATAATGATGATGATTCTTTAGTAAAGTACTATAGTATTGATCAAGCAACTTACAAAGAAGTAGATAAATCAAACAATTATATTTATATTAATTTTCCTACAGAATATTTAAATAGTATTGAACAAGGTCTTCCTCTACATGAATTGAATTGGAAAATTAACGCTATTGTTATGTTGATACAAAACTTAAACAAATCTGAAGGACTTTGCAATGGTACAAGATTACGGATTACAAAATTACTTAAATACAACATCGAAACTGAAATAATTACAGGTAAAAAAAAGGAAACAAGGTCTCTATTCTAAGAATAACACTACAAACAAACAATTCATCTTTACTACCGTTTATATTGTATAGAAGACGATTTTCATTTACCTTAGCTTTTTCTATGACTATCAATAAATCTTAAGGTCAAAGTTTTGATGCCTTAGGATTATACCTTAGAACGCCATTATTTTATCATGGGCAATTATACGTTGCATTGTCTAGATATAGAAACCCAAAAATAATTTCTATCCAACTTGAATCAGGAAACAAATTTAAAATTAAAAACATTGTTTGGAATAAAATTTTAGAGTAACAAAAAAACTATTCTATAGTTCATTACCATTTTTATACTTCCTAGAAAATTTTCGCTTTCATCAAAAAAGCAAATTTTAGTACCGTCGAGTACCCAGATTTATGTACTCATAAACAATCCGTTTTTTGTCATATGTTTTAAGATACACCATCCTGGATGCAAAATTTTATCAGTGTGACAAATGTAACTCAAAATTTTCAAATCAAAAGTGTCTATCATCGCACGAAAAAATTCACAAAAAAAAATTAATTGTATGTGATCTGTGTAGTCCTATAATATCAGACAAGAAAAACTATTTGCGTCACACAAAGGAATGCCAAAACATTGAAAAAAATTCCAAGTGTATTAAATGCGAAAAAAGTTTCAAAAGAAATCATCACTTACAGAGACATTTGAAAAGTCATGAAAAAAACGTTAAAAAAAATGTTTGTCAAAATTGTAGAAAACGTTATGTAAGAGCAGAGCACCTAAAAAGACATTTTAGAGTATTTAATCCAAATTTACATCGTAAGTAAGATAATTGTAACAAAATTTTTTGTTGTGGTCACATAAAATTATATGTGAAAATTAGACCACTTGTAACAGTGAATATATAAGGCTTAACGAATATATTTAAATAATATATGGAGAAGCTGAGGGGGAGTTGGGAGGAGAGCTGGGGGGGAGTGGTGGGGAGGTGGGGGGAGTGGAGGGAGCTAGCAAAAAAGTAGGATTACTTGAAAAATGCAAGAAAATCAAAGAATAACTATCTTATTAGGGGGGGAGCGGGGGGAGCAAAACCTCGCGCTAACTCTTACGACTATATAATATAGAAAGATATCTATAATAATAATGCAAGTAACGTAATTAGAGGGTCAACTGACTGCTAAAAGACTAGATTTGTAGTCTGATATGTGAAAGTCATATAAAAATATACTAATACAAATGACTTTAACGTTAAAATAGCATAACAACAACAAAAAATTTTTATTGTGACGACTAGCTGTTAAAAGACAAAATTTATAGTCTTAAATGTAAACAAAATACAATGTTAGATAAATACATATTGTTGAGAGGGAATAAATAAAAGAAAACCTAATTTCTAAGCTTACTGCTTTCAACGGAATCGTTGACAATTACTTTCTTCCTGCCGTAAGTTTTAAAGATAGGATACATATGAATAGGTTTCAAGAATATGTATGTATATATATATATATATATGTTATAACTAAGAGCGGAGTGTGTGGGGACTTGGCGCTATGCCTTGCCAATATTACTTTAACCCCTTTTCCTCACTTACATGGGAGAGCAGCGCTTCTTCTTTTGGCGTAAGTCTGATGATCTGTTTCTTCTCTGTAAGGCTACTGATAAGGGCAGTAGCATTGAGTCCATTAAAATTAATAAATTTATCTTCTGTTGTGGTTAAATCACCTGCGTTCTACTCATTTATCCTCGCCTTAACACATTGGCTTATGGTAATAATAACCCTGCTTGGTAACTAGCAGACATGACAATATCCCATACGTTTGTAAGATACATAGTAGAAAGAACTAGAAATCGCCATTGTTACTAGCTACCACTACGCTATAGTAAGTCTCTGCTCGATCACCGTGCCTAATGGCTCTCACGTATAAGTCTAATAAAGGCTATAACTAATAAACCTGACTACACACTCCTTATAGGTTACTACCCGTCCATTGAAGCTAACAGAGGTACTCACTAGTCTAAACTGACCTGCTACTCCACATTAATGACCCTGACGTGATCATGACCGTAGTTCGTGCCTTCTGGACAGTAGGAGACGTGTTCTTTGTGAGCGTCAGAAAGCACAACACACTGCCACTTCCTCGAAACTCAACAACAAGCTCGTGAGAGTCTTGCATCGTCCAGGACTTGTAAGCACGATCTACTTCACCACTATACCATCTCCTCAGCGAGTTTCACCTGAAGCGTGCCCCGCCAGAACAGTGAAAACTTTTACGCCACGCGTGAAGCGTGCAATGCATCGACTTACGAGCTCAGCTTGCCTTACCGCTGACTTACCTCGTACAGCACCGTTTTGCCGAGCCATGTGTGAAGCACGCTTCACCGTTTGAGCACAGCGTCTTCTCATTATCTTCACAGCATCACCACGTGTAAAGCGTAAACTGGCTCGTGAACTTGACTCTACCCATTAACCACGAGATCTCGTTGGTGGCCATCTTGTACCATGCAGTTTTATTTATCCAGCGTTTGTAAACAAGATAATTTTCGAAACTTAGCGTCGTTGTAAGCATGTTACATAAAATGTAATTGTCCGAGTGACTTTTCTTAGAGACAATTTTAGAGATTTTTAGCAAGCGTTATTATCTTCATTTTCACGCTTTTAATCTTTCCAGCTTTAAAGCGCGTATTTGTTTAGCATTAAAAAAATATTTCACTTTAATGAAGTGTTGTGCCAGTGTGCAGTTTTTCTAACGGTATTTTGTACTGCACCTGCGTGTGCAAAATAGGTTAATTGTGCTCTCGTACTTCACACTAATATGTCAAAGGAAAGCTCAACTCGTGGCAGCTCAGGGCGTAAACGCGAGCGCTGTAAATAATGATAATTTCACCCCACGAAATCAAAGTTAAATTGTTGACGAGCTGCACAGACAACCCAAAAAATCGCCCTTCTCCAGAGATAACCCTAGTCTGTGAATCGTGCAGGCAGAGATTTTATTGTAGAATACTGAAACTCCGAATTAAGCAACAAATGCCGATTTTATTGCCAAAAAGCTAGAGATAGAGGCCCTTCAGGTAACTCAAGACATAATTAGTGCCGATTTCACACCCACAAACGTTTTTAATTTGGTTAAAGACAAACTTATAGCAGCGTTGGTACCTTCTTGAAGAAGCATCTCCGTAAACTAATTAAGGGACAAAAATCCTTCTGTAGTAAACTAACATTAATACCTAATTTACTGCGCTCGCTGAACGTGAATTATGGAAATGAGATTCTCAAATAAGTTTTCTTTGAACCAATTCCAGCCAAATGCCAAGCCACGTTGTCATTATCAAAAACCACTAATTTAGAAAATTAAGCGTTGTTAGCTGACAAATTCATGGAGGCTTTGAAACTTAAGTCGCATCCAGTCAGTGCGGTTGCTACCTAGTTGATCGTCGAGAAGCTTGATGACTAAATCTCCAAGCTTGCTAAAAAAACTATAAGCCTTAAGGCAAGGTATTGGGCAAGATTAGTTGGTAGGTCCCAATCGAAATCAAAATCAAACGAGAATTCTGGCGATAAAACTGAATCTAAAAATAAGTATTGCCGTTTAAATAAAAAATTTCGTGCCTACGTGTACTAATGTTTATCTCCGTGTAAATGAAGGGGACCGTCTAATAAATAGATTATCCTCACTGCACTGGAGCAATGAGTGAGGAGCGCACTTTTAAACGGTTTTACACCGACGATCAGAATTCGAATGTCGTTTTTCTCATTGATGCCAGAGCAAAAGTTTCCGTGGTCCCTAATGAACCATCACTTTCTATTAGCCCGACCAGCATTAAGCTTTTCGCAGTCAATGATACGCCAATTGAAACTTTCCGAGAGACAGTGCTTTCCGTAGATTTTCATCTTAAAAACCCCGTCCAATGGAAGTTTCGCGTGGCAGTGGTGCCTTGCGCGATCAGAGGTGCAGATTTGCCTTACCATTTGGATTTTTAAGTCGATATTTGTAGACGCAAGCTCATTGACTTAGTCACTGGCACGATTTCACTTGGTTTCCTTAAACAAATTTCTTCTTTTTCTGTGAGCTTAGCGTCGTCAAAACAGGTAAGTAACTCGTTGTTCACGTTTCTGGAGGTAATAGAACTCAAACTGGCTAAAAGGATTAGTTTCCTAGAGGATTTTCATCACATCATTACCAAAAGATCCCCTGTATAAGAGTGCATCCGTTGATTCACTCCTAATAAATATCAGGTGGCCAAAAATGAATTCGAGAAATTGGTTGAGGATGGAGTGTGTCGGACAGTTGTCTCTTGCGCAATTTTTGCTTTCTTCCCTTGATTAGTACTACTATTGGTGTACTCATCATTTTTAATTCCCTTTGAAACCCCGGTTCTTTCATAACATAACTTAATTTTAATTTTCCATCCGTCATTCCATGGGAAATAGGATCGTCCCCTGCCGTAGCGATTGGTCTCGTCTGTTTTTTAACTTCATCGTTTGATGTATCCAAGCCTGAGCCTTCTATTTCCATATCGAGCTTGATTTTATTCTATTTCTTACATAATTGTTTTATAGAGAACGGTGCTTGCTTGTCAGTTTTCCGTTCCTTCGGTACAATCTTATTTTTTTTAATCGTTAAATTTACTCCATGTTGCATTCGGTTCTGCCTTTGTATATAGGCTAATCCATCGTTCATCGGCCCCTGTTAAATAATTTTATCCGTTGCCTCCATGTCCGTTTCTGTTTTTAAATTGCTAGCTATAACATTCTTTCTTGGGCGACCTCTTTTTCTCACTATTTTCCTTATTTTTTTGCTTAGATTTTTGTTTATTCCTACTTTTTCCTTACATTCGGAATCCCCCTCACCATCAGCTTGACCATCTTTTTTCGTGTCACACTTATTTCCTTTCCGTCCATCAAAATTTGATTTTTTTCTCTGTACTTTCTTATCTGAATCCTCTGAATCAGAGTAAATAATTTTTCCTTTTTTAGTATTTCCCTGAAGACACTGTTAACGGGTCACTCGTATTTTAAAAATGTGCGCTGGAAGCCCATCACTATCGGTTAGTCCTTCTTTCTCCTGTTCGTCAGCCAGCTGATACAAATCTTGGCGTGGCCGCTCAGTGTTTATTTTTTTCTCTACTATTATTGAATTTCAAGAGAGTGCGTCAGGTACTTCGTTTAAAGTGCCTGGTCGATATACTACGTCAAACTCATAGCCTCGTAGTTTTGCTTTTAACCTATTTAATCTTATGTCGGGCTTCTTTTACGTATAAAAATGTTTTAGTGGCTCATGATCTGTGACCACTGTAAATTTGCGCTCAAATAAGTACGGCCAAAATTAGTCTTTTGCAAACACTATAGCCAACAGTTCCTCATAATACGTTGAGTAGTGTCATACGCTCCCTCGAAGGCATCGTAAAACATATTCACACGGTCTATCTTTCCCCAACTCGCCTTAGCTTAATATTGCTCCTATTGCGTAGTCTGACGCATCCGTTGTAACTCTAACGGGCTTGTCCAGATTAGGTGCAATGAGTACCGGCTCACTACATAATGCGTCAGCTAGTATTTTGAAAGCTTGCTCCTGCTGCTCTTCTCATTAGAACTCTGTTCCTTTTCTCAAGAGTTTTGAGAGTGGCTGAGCAATTTTCGCATAATTCTGGATGAATCGTCTATAATATTCGACAAATCCAAGAAATTGTTCAATTTGTAGGTCTCGGGTATTTCTTCACTGCTTCTATTTTTTTTTTGATCTATTTTTATTTGTCCGTTTCCTACTATGTATCCCAGTACTTTTGCCTCTCGTTTCAAAAATTGCCATTTTTTCGGCTCAATTGTCAAGTTTGCTCCCGAAAGCCGCTTTGAAAGTCTAATAAAACGCCTCCCATGCTCTTCGAGATTTGAAGCAAGCACCATGATGTCATCTAAATACACTTTGATTTCATGCCCCTTTAGACCCACCAACGCAAGTGACATCGCTCTTAAAAATATATTGGGTGAAACCGTACACCCCACTGGCATTTTCTTATACGGATAATGACCGTTTAGCCAAGAAAATGCTGTTTTGTGTGCGTCATCCTCGTAAATTTCTATTTGAAAAAATCCTTGTTTCAAATCGACTACTGTTAAGTATCAAGCCAAAGCTAAATGCTCGAGTATATCGCTCTGGAATAATTAGGGATGGCAGCTTCCTACAGTAATTTCATTGAGCTGCCTAAAATCAGTTATTTCACGCCAACGCTTCTCCCCATCTGGCCCAGCATGCTTGGATACAATCCACATGTTAAAATTGTACGGTGATTCTGAAGGCTCGACGATTCCTTGCTCGAGCAATTTCTCTATCTCTTTTGTCATCTCTTCCCTTAGCGCTGGTGGGTACCTATAGTGCTTTGCCGTCACGGGCTTGTCCACCGTAGTTATAATGCCGTGTTTCAATATATAAGTTGCTTTCAGTGGTTTTCCATCTAGGCTAAATACGAAAGGATTATACTAAATGAGTTTCTGGACGTATGATTTTTCTCTCTGGTTGCAGCTTGAAGCATCAATAAAATGCATTATTTTATCGATTCTCGCTCTTTTTCCTTTATACAACAAACTACCTAAATTGTCAGTTTTCTTAAAATTACCATTGTTTCCGCCACTTGTATGATTATTTGTAACGCTATATTTAACTTTGTTCATTTTTCTTCTTTTTTGGACATTTGCCTTAAAAAGTCTTATCATTGCCTCATTCATTCCATGAGCATCGTCCCCTTCGATACTTAATGGATTGGCTTCTTGCATCACCTCGCATTCTAATAACTCAATTTTCGGTACAGGTATGCTTATTGTTTTATTTAGTGTGTTTACACACTCAGCATGAACTTTTCCACCATTATTTGTGGCTATAAAATATCCGAATGAAACTCCTTCTCTCATTCTTTGCGAAAGTGCCCACCCTACTTTTATTTTTTTGCCATTCATCCCGACGCGGGCAACTGTAACTTGCCTTGACCTAGCAAGAATCTTCAGCATCTCTGATATCATTTTCTCTCGGCTAGAATAATGGTAACCAAGACCTTTATTATCCTTGTTTGCTTGATCCTCTGTCACAGTCCCGGGTATTCTGCACCTTGGTCTTTGGCTTAAAGTTGCTTTTCTTAGTACTCTGACTACTCCTTATCTCGCTGATCCCTCTTGTAGCAGTTCCTTGTTTACTTCGTGGCACGACAGTATGTGTGTTTTCCAAAAATCGCAAGATTCAATACTTTACCGTAGACAAAAACCGAAGAAAATTTATTTTTATTTAATCACGATGACTATCCTACTTCTGAAACAAAAACTGTTGCGTAGAATTCTATGGTCTTGGGGTGCGCATCAAGTCAATAGTCGAAGAAGTAGTATCAACGTTTTTATTTATGCAAAAACGAGAGAAGAGCGTGTCGTATGTGTACGACCTTCGTCCATGCCGGTTCCAGCCAGAGAGAGCCCCCTTTCAGCATCCTATGTGCTCAACCCCTTGCTCTATATACTACAATCACCTACGTGTAGCTATGATATCGTACGTGACATCTGTTTATAGAATTTAAACTAGTTTTTCACAAACGAATGACTTACTTTGATTTTAAGACACATACGAGTCATTTAAAATTATTCATTTTCTTATAAAAATACGTTAAAAAAAAAACAAATTCTTGTATTACATAGCATAACACGTTAGCAAAAGAGTGAATACTTTACAAAAATAACAAGTATTTATTTTATTAAGTAAGCGATAATTTTAAAAAATAATTTGTTTTTTTAGGTGACACATTTAAAAGACACAAAGCGATTAATTTATATTTGAGAAATTATAAANTGTATATATATAAGAATAACAACTACAATTCCAGCCTCGAAAGACGTCTCTACGGTTTGTAGAAGTCGGATAATCAACCATCGAAACATTGTGATTTTTCGTGATTTTAAATTATTCACGTCAAAAGTTATTTAAACACTAATTTTTTGGCAATTTTTCGTTTATTTTAACCATGTTCCTGCTGAATTATTTATTTTACAAGTTTTTAATGGCATTTTAAGTACTCTCCTTTTATTTGTCATGATAAAAAGCTCCCCTGATATAAGACTTTTAAAAAATCAATGATTTTTTGCTCTTTCTCTACTAACGTGGTCGCTATAATAATGCAATTCCGTAGAGGACGATGTGTATTAAAACTTTTAATTATAAAAAATTGTTTTAAAAAAGTTAAATAAAATACTTAAATTTGGTCTTTTTTAAATTTGTACAAAATTGACCATAACTTGCAGATGATAACCGTATAATTTTGATGTGGGCATGACAATTGTTAGAGTGACAAAAACAGCTTTCAAATTTAAAACTACATAATATGCTTTCACTCTGTATCATATGAGTTATAACTTAATTTTAATTATATAATCTCTTCTTTATCATTAGATTTAGAAAACTACAACTATAGATGATCTGTATAACATAAAATATTTTTAACACTCTCTTTAAACATATTTTCATTTTGTTTTCACAATTATAAAATTCTTATATTTGTGTAATTAGAGCTAGAATATTGAAAAAAAAAAGTGTACTTTAACTTGGTAAGTACTACTATTGTATATCAAAAGATAAAATTTGAATCTAATTTTCATCTGCTACATCTTCTGTGACATTTATTTCCAAAGAATACTTTATCAATTGATATCTTGCACACTTACCTTTAAAGAAAGAGAATTTTTAAACGATATTATTTACATTTAGTTTTTGGGTATTCGATGTTAAACTTAATAAATCAGTTGTAAAGTCACTTAGGCAAGTATTAAAAATCTTTACTGCAATCCAAAACTTTATTTCATCACCAGTATCATACTAATGAAATATATCTACGAAAGGACCACAACAATCCTTATAGTTTATAAAGTCAGTTAATGTTTCTCTTGAAAGTAATTTTTGAATAAAGCCCATCGTACTCGCGTTATGCGTTACGTTATTTATAAATAATAATCATTTGTCCTTATGATTTAAAAAATTAGATGCTAAAGCTAACGGGGTTACATACAAATCAGTAAATTCTTCAACGTTATTTGATATTTTGAACGATTCATCACGCAGTAAAGCTAGTACTTCATGAGAAGACTTAGATAATGACCACTCAATGCTTTTTTTTTCTAGATCACTAATGGCGTTTTGGAAATTTAATAATTTTATCAAGCCTTTCGTCTTCATCAATTATGAACTTTCCTTGATTATTTTACAATTTGGTTATTAAAACGCTGAAACCAGGGGTTCTATAGTAAGTCAAATCATGACAAGTAGCTTTAACTGTCAAAAATAACGTTCCACTGTAAAAACAAAAAAGTAAAGTAAGTTCAAACGTATTTTTTACCAATAATATTGAGGAATCGCAGAATTTTTCGATTTCTTGTTGCAAGTCACAGTCTGTTTTCGTGAAGTAATGAAATTTTACAAAATTGTATTTATTACTTTCATCTACTATTCTTGAAAAACAATAAACGTACGACGAGTTGTCGTGAATAGTAATGTACAAGTAGTTTTTATTATTCATAACATTTGTAAGAAGGTCGCCATGCGCTGCATTTAATTTTGTTGTTTCAAGGAATTCTTTTGTAGGTATTAAATAATCAGGAGCAATGTTTCCGAAGAAGTTGATGCATCGACTTTAATTCAATCTACTAGTATTTATTTTGGACACCAAACAAAATTTTAAAAACTCCATATCTGCATCTGTATCTCTATGGCGAACATTTTCATGCGGTGTGCCACAAATATTTTCCTAAAAAATAATAAATTAAAGAGATTATACCTTACACTGGTAAATGATAACCATATCTGTTAATGACTATACACTAGTTAGTTTAAATGAAACTTTTATACAGTGATCCATTATCACCATATTAACACTCTACGATTCATTTGATAAAAGTGTGCTATACATTTTTGAAATTAGAGATTGTAATGGTATAGTATTAGAGTATTAAGTCTCATTAAAGCCTATAACAAGTTTGAGATCGTAATTTCGAGTAGAACGGCTTCTAGAAGTGATTTTGTGAAAAGCCATCGTGCTACGTAAAAAATCAAGCTGATAGCAGACAGTTTACTCAGTGCGTCCTTGTCTGCCGCATGAATGTAGTAAGCAAGCTGTAAACAAGTTTATTAATGTTTGTGCAAATATCTTCTTAATTGCAGACACAATTTTGTTTAAACCTGGCGCGTATACAAATGAAACTGTCAAAATTAATATATCAGTTTTTCAAAACATTGTCATTGCTGTTTCAAGAGTAATAGGTATTTTTGTACAACTTTTTTGATAACTTATATTTGACAACGAAAAAAGAAGACTTCATGAATTTTTTTTCTTGAAATCTGTTGACACGGCTATGTTTGAATTGAGTGACTACATCCACGCAATGTTTTTTTGCAACATATGATTTTTTGAAAACATTTTTATTGTTAAGTGAATTGCGACCCAACTCCCCTAATAATACATAACACAGTTAGTATATTATCAATAAACTGTGAAAATAGAGTAGCTACTACTAAGTCTCAGTTATAACATTATTTGTAATATCGGAAGGTAATAAAAATTTTAAGCAAGCTGCCTAAATCATGTCCTTTTAGCGTTAAATTGTTAAAATTATAGTGTTAAAAGCTGTAAGCTGCTTGGGCTTTCAATCGATCGAAATGCTGATATAGCCTTGTTAAAAAATTATTAACAAGCTGCCGTATAAAAATTTGACAATATTATTGTTGCTGCCATAAAAATAATTAAAATTTAAGATGTTAGACAAAATAACAGCCCTTAATTCAAAATAAGTGTGTGCTTGTGGCCGTATTACAGCCGTATCATTTTTTGTGCTTAAAAATTCCATGAAAAATTGCTTATAACTGAGCCCAGCACAATCCCAGACAATTAAAGTTTGACATACATATTGATAGAATGTTTTATAACAAGTCAATATTATTGCTGACACACGTGATAAGTTATCCATAGTTAATAATGAGCTTAAACAAATAAATTTTCGTATTTCTTCAAAAACAGTTTGTTACTGAACCTAGTCTTATTTCATAGGTCTAAAATTATGCATTTACTAATACAACATGAAAATAAAAAGGGTCATTTTTATCAAATAGTGGCGCAGGTTTTAAGGAAGTTACACCTAATTTAAACTAATTACTTATAGTTTTTCACTGAAAAAAGATCATAGATTAGCTAAGCATGATCTTATCGAGTATTAACTAGTCTATCAAGTGGCGCGGTCGCGCCACGAAGGCGAGTTTGAGAAGCTGACGATGACAATGCCGTGGCTACCGCGTACACTATTTACTTCTATATTCGAATACCGAATTTTCAATAAATAAGTCAAAATACTCATCATTATATTACTAAAAATTTTTTGATGCAATATTACATTTTGTATGTTCAACTATGATTCTCAACAATAATATTTGTGGGAAAACTATTAAAACATGATAATGAGATGCATAGTTAAACAAAATTACCAAAATCTCTTTTTCTTTCTCCTTCCTCAGTTTGCCATGACTAGACCGTTAAGTTGGCCGCATACTGGCTACAAAGATACTGATACTATCGATTTACTGTGTCAACGTATGGTCAACTCGTTCTTATAGGATCTTAAAGCTCTGTAAAGTATCATTTAAAGTATGTATATATATTTATGCATACAATATTTACAAATTCCTGTTTATGAATTATTAATATATACATCCAAATATATATTATACNTCTTTTAGTTTTTTGTTAAAAAAAATGTATTGTTTATGTTACTATTTTGTGTACATATTAGATGAAAAAGATTCGAAAATATGTAATTTGAAATTGATATTAAAAGTTACAATCTGAGCTGGTATTCCGAAACAACACTGTAATTATAATTCTTAATATTCACTCTAACGCAATATCCGTACAATTGAGTATAATATAAATCCCCATAAAAAAACTAACTTTTATATAAAGTAAAAGGTTAGGCGAGTTTAATGTGTTTCAAATACATCCAAAATAATCATGTTTACAAAACTAATAACGTTATACAGTGAAACAAAATTTATTTTCATAGCAAAGACTACAATATCTCCAAGTGTTTCAGTTAACATGTTTCTAATGCTACTTATTTAAAAATATTTGGCGAAATAAAATATTTAAAAAGTAACAAGATCAACAAAAAATAGTCAATTTTGTTGCCATGTCAAAAAGTTATTATAAACATGAAATTATTCATCACTAGAATGCATATCTTAATTACAATATGTAATTAAATAAAAATTTTTTCACAAAATAATTGAATGATTGAAAAGTAATGAGATCAGTTAAAATTAGTCAAGTTTATTGATACATCGAAGAGTTATAATTTACTAAAAATTATTCAGTATTAAAATGAATATCTTTATAAAAATATCTGAGTGCATTAAAAATTTTACTAAACGAAATGGAAGATTTAGAAAGTAATTAGATATAAAAGAAATAGTCAAGTTTCTGACATTACAAGTATTGTCATACTTGAATAAGGTATGTATTAATTTTTATAATACTTTTAAGGTACTGAATAACAAATAGACAAGCCTAATGTTTTATTTTCATTATAAAAGCAAAAAATGTCAATATTTTGGAAACGTAATAAATCTGTATAACTTGCCGGCCTGGGTTTATACTGTTCTGGACGTTAAAAATCCTAACTACTTATGGAAAAAGTTCATAAATAAATCAATTTTTGAAAAGAACCTTATTTAAATTTTCGCTTGGTTACGAAATAAATCTTTCACTATTGTTAGTAAATTAAAAGCGTAAGAGTTTAAAATAACTTATTCATAATCTGTAATGCTAGTTTTATGGATTCAAGACCTTGTTCCGTTAAAATAAAATAAAATTTTTTGTACATTGCCTAAAACGTCAAAGCTTTGTACAGACATAAAAAATACTTAAAGGCTTTAGAAATTACTTGTACTAAGTAGCCAAGTAAATGAATAAAAATGTTAGCACGCAAATAAGTCTTTAACTAACTGCACGTAAGCCATTGTAATACATTTTTTTTTAAATGTTTATCATCGCCCAAAGGCTCAGACATGGCTTTTGACACGTATATAGTGTACTATGGTATACAGTAAAATATTGTAACAACTTTATTAAAAAGCGAAGGGTTTAACTGTAGAAGGATCTGTAGGTTGTTTGAGAGGCTCAACTCTCATACCAAAAAAATTCTAATTTAATAATGAAAATTTTGTCCAAAATGGGATTTGAACCCCGACCATTAGGATCTGTGAGCAGGCACGCTACCCATAGAGCTATCATATGCCTGATCACATATATTTATATATAAATTTACTTTTTTTTTTTCTAAACGTTATTTTAATTGTTTGCTAAAAAACAGTATAAACCCGGGCCCGCAAGTTATACAGATTTATTAACTTTCCAAAATATTGACATTTTTTGCTTTTATAATGAAAATAAAACATTAGGCTTGACTATTTGTTATTCAGTACCTTAAAAGTAATATAAAAATTAATACATACCTTATTCAAGTATTACAATATTTGTAATGTCAAAAACTTGACTATTTCTTCTATATCTCATTACTTTCTAAATCTTCCATTTCGTTTCGTAAAATTTTTAATGCACTCAGATATTTTTATAAGGATATTCATTTTAATACTAAACAACTTTTAGTGAATTATGACTCTTTGATGTATCAATAAACTCGACGAATTTTAACTAACCTCATTACTTTTCAAACGTTCAATTATTTTGTGAAAAAATTTTTATTTAATTACATATTTTAATTAAGATATTCATTCTAGTGATGAATAATTTCATGTTTATAATAACTCTTTGACGTGGCAACAAAATTGACTATTTTGATTGTTTTGTTGCATATAATATTCTTCTACAATAATGGATGATTTTTTCAAAAAGAATTCGTTGGATTATTCAGAAGAAGTGGTTTCAAAATTAAAAGGTAAGTTACATGTGCANAGTATATTATAACTCTTTAATGTATCAATGAACTTGACTAATTTTAACTGATCTCATTACTTTTCAAACGTTTAATTATTTTGTGAAAATTATTTAATTACATACTTTGATTCAGATACTAATTCTAGTGATGAATAATTTCATGTTTATGATAACTCTTTGACTTGGCAACAAAATTAAATATTTTTTGTTGATCTTATTCCTTTTTAAATATTTTTTTTCGTCAAATATTTTCAAATAAGTAGCATTAGAAACATGTTAACTGAAACACTTGGAGATATTGTGGTCTTTGCTATGAAAATAATTTTTGTTTCGCTGTATAACGTTATTAGTTTTGTAAACGTGATTATTTTGGAGGTATTTGAAACACATCAAACTTGCCTAACCTTTTACTTTATATAAAAGTTAGTTTTTTTATGGGGTACACTCAACCATACATTTCGTATTCAAAATATGTTTTTTCATGTCAGTAAAATAAGGTTATAAGGTGCAGCTAACAGAGCAGTGATACTTTCTGTGGAAGTTGTGAGGTACATACGTTGTTCTTAAATAAGAAAATACCATTGTGTAAGAAAACTACTGTGCAAAATATTATTTTAGTTTTGTAAGCGCTCAAAAAAATTAATATTGAAACGCAGTTATCGGTGATGCTGTGCCTTAAATATTCACTTGAGTATACCCAATAACTGTATTATGAATTATTCCTTATTATAAGATAGGTATTGACTTTCATTTAATAGTGAATTTAGTAAGTTTAACTTATTAATTGACTGATTTTCTTCTAATTTCTAAACAAGCTCGTGTTATTTTTAGTTTTCAGAGTATATGGGTTTTTAATAGTATATTTTAAGGATCCTTAAAAAACATGAAATCTTGAATTAGCATTTTATAGGACAGATTTCTTTTGGTCTGTCTTGTAGAATTAGGAGAAATATTCAACACATAATCATTTTTTTTTTTTTTTTTTTGTTTTGTTGAAAACTTTACATAATATGGAGATTTCTATTTTTCATACCTATAAATATACTCTTTGTACACGTGATGTTATAAGGTCGTATGTAAAAAGCAGTCATATTGATTTTTTACTATAACTCAAGGAAAAATCAACTTTTTTTTAACTTTTAGGAAACCTTGGTTTTGTTAAGTTAAATGTTGAGGGGATTTCATGACACTGTGTCTTCGTTATTTATGATAATATGTATGCTCAAAACTTCATCGAAACCCTGTACCTTTTTAAATTTTATATCGTTTTTTATGTTTCTGGGCTCATTTTTTTCGTGAGTAATTATAAAATATTCATGTGTAATTGTTAGCAGTATAGATGTGTGGGTATGTTATCGGGCAATAAACTGTACAACACTGTCGATTTTATTATAAAATACGGACACGTTTATTTTCATTATCTTCAGTGTATGATATCTTTAGTCTTTACAATCAAGGATACAATCGTAAGCTGAACTGAAATGAAGCAAGATCTAATCAAAAGGGAAATACGAAAAGCAGGGAGTGCGTATCGACAGACTGACTGACCGCGCGAGAGTGGGTAAACTATAGGTATTAGACGCTGAAGTGCAGCGTCACGGCGTCTTGTCTTCTTGCTATTGCGCATGCGTTAAATTCAGTTAAAAGCGCCAAATATACATCTAACACTTCCTTCCGTTCGTTTCTGAATTGAACAAAACAATATAAAATGAAGAAATGGAAAGACATATTGGATTATTAACTCTGAGTAATCATATTTAGATGAATAAGTAATCAGCTCAAAATGTGGAACAGGTTGGCTTCTTAATCACTCATTGAGGTTGGTTGTTACGAGCTAAAACATTATAGAGAGAATTTTTAATTAGCATGTCTACTATCATTATCTATCTATTATCAATTTATTAATTTTACTATCTCAAGTTCAAGTTTAATTATCATGCAATTTACACTGATTAACATTAAAAATTTCTTTGGTTAGTCTTTCATGCAGTTCAAACGGCAGGGGTTTTGTAAAAATGTCTGCTAGTTGTTCCTTGAATGGAATTCATTTAACGATTATTTTTTCTCTGGATACACATTCCTTAACGTAGTGAGTGTTGATCTCGGTCATGTGTCTCAGTCTTTTGCTACCATCTATATTAGCACTTGCTCCGGCGGCTTTGTTGTCACACCAAAGGTTCACAGGCCACAGAATGTATGACAGTATTAAGCTGATTGAGTGTTCTAATCCTAACTCTGCTTTCTTGTCTTCCAAGCAACTGTATGGCAATACAATCTTATGAGGTATCCACCTGTCGTAATTGAGCCTTTACAGTCTGCCAAACTCACATCTGAAAAGACTTACAGCTTATTTTTCCGGCCTCTGTAGGTTAATCCCAGAGTTCTGGTGTGTTACAGATATCGAAGGACTCGTTTTACCATACTCTAGTCATCAGTTGGGCAGATTTAGTGTCTACTTAATGCATTCAAGGAGTGGGAGACATCTGATCTGACTGTGTTAGACGGATATAGCAGGCTTCCAACTGCTTCTCTGTGAGGTACATTTTCTTCAGTTCTCCAGTTTCTTCCGATTCTTATCTGTCTTTTCTTTGCCAATCCAGGGCTTGATTTGTCACCATTGGTGTTCTTTGTGATTTTAAGTCGGTAAATCCAAACCTTTCCAGAACTTTGTCAAAGTATGGTGTTTGCGTAAGTGAAATTGAATTATGTTTTCTATCTCTTTTTACTGTGATGTGCCAACCTCGCCAAGATCTGACATCTTAACGTCAGACTGCAGACCAATCTTAATTTCTTTTGGTTTACTTACCAATTTCTTGCTATCATGATATCATCTTCATATGGAATCAAGATTAAAAGGCTAACTTTTTCTTTCCATGCGTAAAGGCAAGTTTCACTGGTGTACGTTTGTGATACTAGTTTCAGTGCAGCACCACACGAAAACACTCGTTTCATTTGTTTTAGCTGATCTTGACTCTATAAAAGGTTTTTTTTAGATTACATACTTTATTTTTCTTAAGTTAATCTTCGTCAAGCAGACCTTCAGGAAACCCTATATTTATTTCTTCCTTAATTGAAACATTAATGAATGCTGTCTTGACATCTAGCAGACAAGTTTCTAAGTTAAATTTATCAAAAGTTGATATAACCGATCTCACAAAAGCCAACCCAGATACAGAATCATAAGTCTCTTGCAAGTCGTACTTATTCCTATCTTTAAACCCACGAATTACCAACCTTACTTTTAATGTCATGGTTCCCATCTTCGTCTATCTTCTTCTTTAGGACTTGTCTGAAATCTATGATGTTTGGCTTGCTTCCTTTGACATTCATAGTTGGTCTATCTACAATTTTCCATACTTGATTTTATGCATCGATTCTAATTATTTGTAAATTGCTTCCAAGTTTTCTTGAACAAGCTCTTTATTCTTCTTCGGTTGTCCTCATTTTATCTTAACTCCTTGTTCTCCCTCCGTTCCTAATAATACTTCAATACTATCTTTACCAAACCTAATAAACCATTCATCTTATTTAATGTCTGTCTTATTATTATTTCAGTTTGCTATTTTATCAGTTCCCCAGACATTTCTAAGTACAAGTCTTTCATGAAATCTTTCACCCAGAAACTCATAAAATTTGCATTCTCTGGTCCTAGAAAAATGTAGCCGGTAGTAGCATAGCCAACCAGTACTACTCCTATACCTTGTAGGCTGTATTTGGTTCCAGTGTTGCTGTGTATCTTAATGAAGGCCACACGACCAAATCTTATTTGATTTATTTTTATCTTTAGATTGGGGGTAAAATTTCCTAAGGGAGCTGTTATTTTGTTCACAGGTGTGGTGTGCAATTGATTCGTTCTGGAACGCCATTGTATTGAAGATTTTCTAGAGAAACCAGTTGAGACTCAGCTCCCAATCTCTAAAGAATGTCCACTGTTCGACCTCTTGCAAACTCTGTGCCTTGGTCAGTTCTGTAATAGCACATCTTTGCATTAAAATCCAGTAGATTTCGTGCGCTGGTCACAAATTTGTCCATACAATTTCTTGCTTTACTTTTCACTTTCACAGGGTATGCGATCGTCAATATTAAGTAGTCGTCTGTGTATACTATCATGAATTTGTATCTTGTAGGATGAGTTGTTTTGATGCCCTCTCTCTTCTAGTGATCAAAGGCAATCTTTAAATTTTAGCAATATGACACACCTTGCAT
Organism: Copidosoma floridanum; assembly: GCF_000648655.2. Next base: position 1,265,528 of record NW_019379610.1, on the reverse strand, counting down.
AATGCAATGAAGTGATCGTGACAGACTTATTCAAATCTTTATTGTCCAAAAATTTTCTTTGCAATTCTTAAGATATTCCAACGATAAATGCCCGAATCTTGCGTTTCAGAGCATGGCTCTGCTATTTTTTAAAAGTATTTTATACCTTTATATAAAGGGACTTCAAGCCTCTGAAATCTCACCGATCATTAGTTCTTTACTATAATTAATTTTTGTATCTTTAATGGTTTTCTCAAACTCATTTCGTTGAGCGGTATCTAAACAATTGTTTTTAGATCCATTGTTTGGGATTATAGGTCAGCTCTTTCTATAATTGGTACTGACTTCCTGAACCTTTTCAGCCATTGCCGCAGAGGCACATTCCATCATTAAGCAATCTATAATTTCTTTACGCTTCTTCTTGTTGCTTGTACTCTGACCATCTTGCACTAGTTCCACTATCCAATGAAGACTCTGTAGGCATCGGAAATTAATGTCTCGTTAGAGCGTGGGTCAAATATAAATATATATCTTAAGGTTATCTAAATAGATACATATGCATCTATTAACAAGCTGACGAAGTGACATGAAGTTTCCAGCGAGCATGTTGGCGCATATCACTCTATCTAGGACCATTTTGTTTTTGTTATTACGACCCAAAACCCACCTTTCTCCCTCCGCTCTCAAGTTCACGGAGGAACTTTTATTCGCGCATTTAACCAGTTTTATTTTTTTGTTTTTTTTGTTTTTTTTCATAAATTTCTGGTTCCCTCCGTGTGCGTAGAGAGCAAAGTTTCGGGTCCAACAACAAACATACTACTCAATGCATTAGATCTTAGCAATTCTATAGTACTTTAACCTTCTTTATACTTGACTTAAATATTTATAGGACAAGCCATTCTCGCTTTTAAACAGTCTATTAGAATCTGCAATTTTCACATCTGGTACTTTATTGACAATCTTATGGTAAAAGCCATCTCTTTTCTCATCTTAAAGAAAACTCTGAGTTTTACTGACAAGCTCGAAATCTATAAAAATCCATTCAAAATCCATCTTAGTCCATCGAAGAATTCGCAAAATTTAGTATCACTTTGCATTGCGGGATCAAATCTAGCAGTGTGAATTTTGTTGTATATTTAATACGCCTTCATCTGTGTATCACTTCTTTTCCAGTCATTAATTTTTGCACTATTACCGTAGGATAAGTAAAAAAAATACTCTGTTTTAATAATTTAAGGATAATCTATCTAGTAGTAAATTAAAGGTCTGCTCTTTGTCTTCAATCAACTTTTGAATCCCTTAAATATATTTCTTGTAGGCTCCTGGCTTCTTTAGTCAATTCTATCTTAAGATCATTATTTCTGCCTGCCATTTTCTTATGCAAATTATCTATCTGTTTCTTTAAATTATCTTTTCTATCGTTCAGATCCTTTAACATGCTATCTATAGTTTATGTATTAATCGAATCTTTTTTTTATTCAAAGATTTAATTTGCTTTCTTGATAAAATAATCTTGTATCAATCAAGTCTATATTTCTAGTTTTCAAAGTTTTAATTTGCTTTCTTGATAAAATAATCTTGTATCAATCAAGTCTATATTTCTAGTTTTCAAAGTTTTAATTTGCTTTCTTGTTAAAATAATCTTGTATCAATCAAGTCTATCTTTCTATTTTCCAAAGCTATAATTTGCTTTCCTGTTAAAATAATCTTGTATCAATCAAGTCTATCTTTCTATTTTCAAATCTTTGCTATTTTTCGTTGAGGTATTATCAAAACTATCTTTTCATTTTCATATCATTAATTTGCTATCTTGATAAGGTATGAATAAAATTTATTTTTCTATCTCTTAAATCTTTATTCTTGTCTTTAGATGACGTATCAATCAAATTTATTTTTCTATCGCTCAAATCTTTATTCTTATCTTTAAATTTCTGCATTTTGGTTTGAGTCAGCATTTACCTCTAGTCTGTGCGTAAAAATCCACGGAGAGGATCGAGGCTGCACTGTACGGGGACTTGGAAAAGTAAACAAGTCTATCTAATACCAAAATTAGAAATTTTAAATTTCTGCATTTTGGTTTGAGTCGGCATTTACCTCTAGTCTGAGCGTGAAAATCCACGGAGAGGATCGGCCGCACTGTATGGGGACTTGAAAAAGTAAACAAGTCTATCTAAGATGGCTGCTAGCTACCAAGCCTACTGAAAGGAATACATACGCCTGGTCTGAACGAACGCAAGTCATGGCTGAAACGAAAGTCCCTCTACCCGCTTTGAGGTGTCCCCCTCAGCGGTAGCTATAGTTGTAGCAGCTAAATGAAAATCCTCGTACCCCAATGCAAGCCTGCCTCACGTAAGGAAAAAACACGTGCCGACTCTTGACCTTTGAGAATTACAGAGTACTAGCTTTATAAAACACTTCACAAATCCTATCTACTGTCATATTTATCATATCTGTGACAAATTTTACCACTCTTATGCAATTTTGGTTTCAATTTTTTCGAAAAATAAAACACATTATGTCAACATAATGACCGATAAAGACATCATAAGTATCATTATCAGTTACTTACTTTCTTTCTTCTGTAAATTTTTCACAATCTTTCTCACCCCACCAGCTGTCACCTCTCCGATCTGCTCCGTCTCACTAGTTGCTGATGTCAATCTCTACGCCGCCTTGTCGATGGCCTGTAAGAAAAGGGGCGCAAGAAAACGTGGAGGGCAAAAGGAATGCAAGTAAACGCAAGATGGGCTCGATCACAGAGAAAAAAATGGTGTCTAGTGGAGGTCTTGAATACACAACCACACTACACTTTTAAAGGCCCATAACCTGTTAGCAGTATGGATGTGTGGGTATGTGATCAGGCAATGAAATGTACAACACTGTCAATTTTATCATAAAACACGGACACGTTTATTTTCATTATCTTCAGTGTATGCTATCTTTAGTCTTTACAATCAAGGATACAATTGTTAGCTGAACTGAAATAAAGCAAGATAAAATCAAAAGGAAAATACGAAAAGCAGGGAGTGCGTATTGATAGACTGACTGACCGCGCGAGAGTGGGTAAACTATAGGTATTAGACGCTGAAGTGCAGCGTCACGGCGTCACGTCTTCTTGCTATTGCGCATGCGTTAGAATTCAGTTACGAGCGCCAAATATACATCTAACAGTAATGTATACCTTATAATGTTACATATCTATGCTATTTTCTGTAATTCTTAAAGTACCATAATCTTGAGGTTCCATATCTTTTTCAATTTTTATTTTGAAGAAAGAAGAAAAAATCCGTATCGATTGTTATTTTTCAAAATCATGCAAGACGGACCAAATATGATTTTTCATGCAAAATCATTACTTTTATTCTGATTTTGATTCAATGGTAAACAATCTTATGTGACTGACATACCAACTAGGTTTTTGTTTGAAATGAGTTTTATTAAATACACTAATGTCAGAACAACTACAAAATAATACTAAGGACCTATAATTAAAAGGATGTCCCTTTTCCTTTTTAGAATAAGTTTGCTATGCAGGCACTATAATTTGGATTATATCATTTCATTGACTACAGTTGACTAGTTTATATCGATAGTAAAGTGAAAATATAACAGAGATAAATTGAAAAAACTAACAATAAAATAAACTAATTAAATTTTTTTGATAGTGCAATAATACAATACAAAAGTTAGTGACAAAAAACTTACTTATGGGCTATCAAAGCACTATTATCATGTCTCTCTAATGTCTTCGAACAGTCGTTACATCTAGCTGCTGTAATTCTGTCATAGTCATCTCTAATAGGACTGTAACCAGACCACTTTTCAGAATCCATAGGTCTACCCATGGTTTTTTAGAATTTCTAGAATGTATTTGTTGACTACAAAATTCTCAACTTCAAATTTCTGCAATATTATATTTATGAATATGTATTCAGTGGCCAAAAACATGAAATATAGACACTGAACTTGAATTTGATACACAAAAGGAAACACTTAGAAAACTCTAATAATTTAAGAAAAGTTTTTTGTCAGTAAAATTGACGAATGTGCTTATGAAACATTGATTAATCATTTATAAGTAGTAAAGAACGTTCACAATTTTTGTTAAAAAATTGCATTAAAAATGGTTGTGTTACCTCTAAAATAAATTTTTCTGCAATAGTATTGCAACGATGATGCTATTCATGGAATGGATACTATAATTTTTTTCATGTTATTATTCATAAAGAGTTAGTTAAAAGTAATTATTTTCAACAATAAATTATGTTGAGTTACTATGTACTGTCATAATGTGTCAATTACATTTTGTATATACTAACGGTCCCAATGAAAAGAAGCACCATACGTTTTTGCAGTTTAAAATAAAATTGAGAATTCTAAATGGTGCTGCTTATCGTCAAGACCATCAACATACATCTCCTTATAATGTACCTAAATATTCAGGAACTATGAAATTCAATTTGTTAGTAACATTTTTTCAGTCTTAAAAATAAGATTTAATTATTTACTATGAAAATACAAAATGTCGTACGGTACAAAGAGAGATAACATAGTCAAATGAAACTATACATATAACTTACAGTTGTCACTCCAAGGGTCTATTTTTATGAACGCTACTTTGCAGCTTCCATTGCCTAGCGTATAAATCATGTATGAGTCACAAAAAACAGTTTTCAGAAAGATATTTTCGCCTTTTTTAGAGGAAACTGAACTTCTTCAGCTTTTCAAATGAGATGCTAGAAGTAACTTTCAGTACTTTCTGGGGTACTTTCTGGTTTAAAAAAAAGTTATATTGGTAAACAATAGTTGTTGTTGTTTATGTCATGTAACTAAGACACTCCACGATAAATGCTAAAAACTATCATCTATGGACAGAGACCTTGAGTGTTGTGTAGACAGTGTGTGGCGCAAGGTGTAGCTACTACACGGAAGATTGTTGTTACCAGAATAAGCTATACAAAAAGTGATGAGCATAGAAAAATAACGTACAGGTCTTGAGATTTCTGCAACCAGTCTCACATTTTGACATACTTATCTGGATCACCGAAAAACCTGTGACTAGTCGGTTTTATAACAATACTAGTACAAGTTTTTCAATAGCTTTGGTAGAGGATTTTTCTGTACCATGGATAGTCTATTAAATTTGTATACTGCGCATGGCTTTCTACTGTACCGTCTACCGTGCATAGTACGTGTGCTTATAATATACAGTGGATATATATATATATATATATATATGCATACATGTATGGGATTGTCA
>NW_019379610.1:1213354-1250422 GCF_000648655.2 Copidosoma floridanum | reverse complement strand
ATATATATATACATACATATATACATGTATATATACTGACATTCTGAATGCTTCCACTGGCCGACTAACTTTCTGTACTGGTACAGGAAAAACCCGTACCACGTATCGGATTTTGACGTACTAAGTCGAAGGTTTATCTATACTCACTAAGGTACTTTAAAGTATACTACCTTACCAAATATACCTGTACCAGTACACATTTTTCTTGTACAGAGTATCGAAAATACTTGTACTAACATATAGAACCTGTTTTTCTGGTAACAACAATCTTCCGTGTAGCCGATAATGACTGAAGAGAGCTGACGAAAAGAGCCGTGGATTCTTTTAGCCCGTGGGAGAGCTACCCACTACACACGCGTGTGGCAATGTATATGACTCGTACATTTCTATTACTACTGCAAAAAAATGTCAGAAAAACTCTTGTTAAAATTTTTTTTGTGCGTGTAACGCGTAATAGAAGACTTCGTTCTTAAAACATTAAATGTCTTAAGCGTAGATATTCACCGTTTCTTTTCTTTCCTAATGATAACAATACCATTGTTCCGAGGTTGAAAAATTTCGTATATCTTTTTTGTTACTCATATTTGTTTTGTACGATCGTTGAATAGCGTTGCCACACGGTTCGTACTACGGTGAGCTCCACCCCAGGGGGCAACAATCTACGCTTTGCAGAGATTTTGGTTACTTAAATCATAACTTCTCTTTATATGCTTGTAAGAGAGTTTAACACAATTAACAGCATGTAATGAAAAGCTTAACACCTTGAAAGTTGAAGCCGAAGAATCAAGCTCTGAAATCAATTTTTTGGAATTAATGAAATACACCCACTTTTTGTACGACCAGATACTACAAATCTTATTTGGTACTTTTTTTTCACCTCTTTTTAAATAACATGTTTTAAACATCCGTGTATATGCTTAAATTTTTGAAAACAAAATTGTAGGTCCATCAGAGAATTATTAGAAATAAAGTTTCACCATGGCAGTCGTATTTTTCTAAAAATGTTTATGCTACACTGACCCAAGTGACTATGCATAGCCCACTTTTCTTTATAGATTAAATATATTTGTAACAATTTTAAAAAAACTATTGTTACGAAATCAGTCACAAATTCTGAGTGTATGAATTATACTAAGTATATGCTAAGACAAGTTATACACAATTTATTACTAAAATTGAGATTTTTTACATATTTTGTTTCAAATTTTTTGATAACTTTTAACTCATAATATCAATAATATTTCTTTATAATCAAATATTTAAAAATTTTTTGTGTTTCATTCTGCGTATCTCGAACCGAGCTGACCCGACTTGTAAACGTGTTTAACGAGAAATTGAGATAATACGAGTATCATTTATCTATAAATTTCTTAATAACTTTTTATTCATATTCGCAATGAATTGTCATCATTGTAAATTATACTTATTTTTCTTTCTTAGGAAAATTAGTTAAAAAATATGAAAAATATTTGAAATATTCTTTCTTGCCATTCTTACTGTGGTAATGTGGTGTGAAAATGAAGGGGACTGACGTAGCCTGATGAGACGGAGTGGGGCAGAGTGGATTGAACAGTGGGGGGAGGGGACAAAAGAGTCAGGGTGAAAGAAAGGGGAGGAGAAGAATGAAAAATTAATTTCCGTCACATATTTTTACAATGATTTACTCTAGCACAGACTGTGCCTGTAGAAGTATAACATTAAAAAATTTGATAGTGCAATAATACAATACAAAAGTTAGTGACAAAAAACTTACTTATGGGCTATCAAAGCACTATTATCATGTCTCTCTAATGTCTTCGAACAGTCGTTACATCTAGCTGCTGTAATTCTGTCATAGTCATCTCTAATAGGACTGTAACCAGACCACTTTTCAGAATCCATAGGTCTACCCATGGTTTTTTAGAATTTCTAGAATGTATTTGTTGACTACAAAATTCTCAACTTCAAATTTCTGCAATATTATATTTATGAATATGTATTCAGTGGCCAAAAACATTTGCTTTCTTGATAAAATAATCTTGTATCAATCAAGTCTATATTTCTAGTTTTCAAAGCTTTAATTTGCTTTCTTGTTAAAATAATCTTGTATCAATCAAGTCTATCTTTCTATTTTCAAATCTTTGCTATTTTTAGTTGAGATATCATCAAAACTATCTTTCCATTTTTATATCATTAATTTGCTATCTTGATAAGGTATGGATCAAATTTATTTTTCTATCTCTCAAATCTTCATTCTTGTCNTTTTCATGTTATTATTCATAAAGAGTTAGTTAAAAGTAATTATTTTCAACAATAAATTATGTTGAGTTACTATGTACTGTCATAATGTGTCAATTACATTTTGTATATACTAACGGTCCCAATGAAAAGAAGCACCATACGTTTTTGCAGTTTAAAATAAAATTGAGAATTCTAAATGGTGCTGCTTATCGTCAAGACCATCAACATACATCTCCTTATAATGTACATAAATTTGAAAGTATTTTAATTGATACTGAAAGTTATTTGAACAAATTTCACGTACCATAAAGAGACTGCAATTAAATGGAAGCGTAGTTGAAAAAAATTTTTTATGCAAATACAATAACCAGATTTGGTTACAAAATACCAATATGCTTAAATTTTTATGCTTGTTTGATGTTCAAGATATTTTTGTAGTATTAACGGTTAAAAAATTTTTTGTTAATTTAAAGAGGTTTTTATTAAAACTTTTTTTGTTTTCTGATGACTGGTGGTTTTATAGCCACAGCTTATTTAATTATGAATGCTCATTTCTTATAAACTTGTATGATTATAGTATCATTAAACAATGAGTTGGACACACTTTAACTTATATAATAAATATTAAAGAGGTAAGTAGTAACTTCTAATGATGTTCTGAACACAATTCTTGCAAGGACATTTTAACTAAAACATAAACTATAGTCATGAGTTCTTTTTAATTCAAGTCGTTTTATAACTCTCAACTACATTCAAAGTCAGACTAAGAATTCCTGTAGAAAACAAATTAAAGAACTAATTACACAGTTTCAAGCTATAACGTGTCCACAACACTTTGTTTATGAATATTTATTTAAAAGCCAGAAACATGAAAACGTAACACTGAACTTGTATTTAATCGGTAAGACCAGAAGGAGGACTACAAAATCTGTAGTTGTTTGATCAAAGTTATTTGACAGTGTTATAGACAAAAGTGCTTGAGTAAACAAGTTCATGAGAGTTGATCAGAGGGTCATGCATTAAAAATGACAGAAACAAGACTCGTGTGACACTCAATCTCTGGTACATTTAAGAATGATGTAAGGATGTATATCTTGGTAGGAAACATAAAGAATTTCACAAGGCAAAGCAGTACCAATGATAAAAATCTTGGCCTAGGAAAACAAGCCAGCTAAATAAATACACATTTACTATGACAGCTCATGCGCTTGCATGATGGTTATCCAAACTTTAAAATTTTTTAAATGTTAGCATTTTATTAATGTATATGTATTCAACAGCTTAAAACACAAAAACTTAAGACTGAACTTGTATTTAATAGGTAAGATCAGAAGGACTACAAAATCTGTAGTTGTTTGAGCAAAGTTACTTGACAGTGACATAGATAAAAGTGCTTGAGTAAGCAAGTTCATAAGAGTTGATCAGAGGCTCATGCATTAAAAATGCCAGGAACAAGACAAGTGTGACACTCAATCTCTGGTACATTTAAAAATGATGTAAGAATATATATCTTGTAAGTAGAAAACAAGGAATTTTATAAGGCAAAACAGTACCAATTACAAAAATCTTGGCCTAGAAAAACAAGCGAGCTAGATATATACACTTTTACCATGACAGTTCATGTGCTTGGATGATGGTATACAGTTATCCATGAGCTGGTTTCTTAGACTTAGTGCATAAACCAAATATCGACTTTACCATGAATTAAACATATTTAATTTTAACACTACTAAAAAATATATTCTTTTTAAAGTTAACCTCAATGATTAAATTTTCAGAGATCTTTATAACTTTTAAGAACTTAAACATGTTGGACTCTTCATACTGCTTATTTCTTGGTAAAATAAAAAGATTTTTTTACTTTTTTTGAGAACTTATTTATATAATTTAATTATTGTTCTTAGTTCTTAAGCAGAGTGCTATCAATGATTCGAAGTTATTGTATCTGTAGTTTGTTGCATTTTTTTTAATTTCATGCGTATGTTTGAAAATTAAGCTACGTCATCAGAAAATATCGCAAGTGTATATAGTCTCATTTTTGGGTGGTTAGAGAAGTTGTTAATTTCACAAACATTGTCAAGCTGTAAGGTACGGTTATTGAAATTATTATGTACATTAGAAGTTGATTATGTAGTGCTCACTAGTCAAAACGTTCTTACAAAAAATGATAAAGGAATAACTCATATTGCAAAATATTTAACGTTTTACTATAAAAAAGTTTTTTTATATTTTGATGACAATTGCATTAATCAGTGCTAATGTATGTACAAGAAAACTTGGACATGCAGAGTACTGGTACAACATTTAGTCAAAGATTAAACATTTTATGCATATTCATACTTGCTTTTAAATAGTATTCTCATTGTGTTTTTTTTTTCTTATTCTCCGAGTAAAAAGACCAGCTGCAACGAGTCATGATTCATTTGGTTTTGTTTGCAAGCTTGCTCTTGTTGCTTTTGTTTTTAAAAACAGCTCCTACTATATTGCAAGAAACTTTTTCATTAGTAATAACATGAAAGTGGTGCTAAGCCTAAGAGCTAAAGTTCATATAAAAATTTATTAAGTTACACATTGAAAATGAATTTTTGTAATGCTGTTTTGCACTAACAGTTGCGTATATAACTCTTCTTACTAGTGATAATTGGTCTAATAGGTGTTGTAATTATCTATTGCATTCCATAAACAGTAGAAGTATCACTTATTGTACAGTCTGATAAAGAAAGCAAGTTTTTGTGCTTTGTCTTTTCACTTCATTTATAGTAAAAAGTACTGCACAGTGCACTGATACTTATCATAATGAAACACTTGCATATCACTGTAAGGAAAACTAGAGTAGTGTTCTAGAAAAATCTGTGTTGAGAAAGACCTAGTCTTTTATTTAATTTCCTTACAGTTTCTGAAAAATTATCAGACGATACTTAAAAAATAAAATTATGGCATTTATTGCTTTCAATAGTAGGGTAACAAACTTAGAAAAGCTACTGTTAAACAACATTTCTTTCTTAATTTACGTGTCTCTGTTACCTGACAAATGCTTAAGATTATTTCTAAAAAATCTCTTTTTCATAAATAATTAGAAATTATTTTTATTTAAAATCTTTTTAAGTAAAACATAACTCATATTTAATAAAATAACGAAGCAGTTATACATTTTTTTATAGCGTAAAATAGAGTCCTTGTAATTTTCAATGTATGCATCCAAGTTTCTTGTAAGCTTTGTTGAATCAGAAGCTTAAATCATGGTCTTGGAGTTTTTGTAAAAAATTTTGACATGTATGCCTCCTTCTTGCCTCGTGCTAAAACACTTTTTCGATAGCAAAAATTTTTTTATTTCATACTATCTCTGTCAACTGAAATAACACCTTTCTTTTTAGTCATTATCCTACTATCTACTTAACTTTGATGAAAATCTGAAATTTTACTTACTGCAGGATTGGGTAGAAGCTAACCTACTCTATATGTACTTGCAGAGCTAGGACACCTTCTTTTATTTTTTATTTTCTTGCTTTTTTGACATCAACTTAGAAGTTTCGAACTCTCAGCTGTCTTACGAATAAATCACAATCACGAGACATCTTAAGAATACCTACATAACACAGATCCTTGGAAGAAAGGCTAACGGAATTTTATCTACAATATTTTTTATAATTTTTAGATCGAAGTTCTTTATCGTGAGTTACGATGTGATGTATACTCTCCGTGAATTTCCTGTGTATTAAGATGTACGAGAACAGGGATCCATCAGCCAGGAAGCTTAAGTTAAAGCATGCACTCCCATTTTCGATGGCTTAAAACAAAAAAGAAAAAAATTAAATTGAACAAAATTTGATTACGAACCAAATGCAAAAAGAATTTTTGCAAACGAATGTTATTTAAGTAAATAGGAGCATTTTTTTTGCTTACGCGCATACACACGACGTCCACACCCATGTAAGCTTACGTACCACAATCAGATAACCAGTAGAAAATTAGTGGTGAATTTGCATATTAAAACTAGTAATATAATAAATAAAGAGATAATAAAAATCAAAAGAGCAAGCGTGTACATGCATGCCAAGTATAGTGTTATGCATATTCCTATTGCCACGTCTTAGTGTGTTACTGTGTACAGTGTCCACGTATATGAGTGTGACTTATTTACAGATTTATGGAATTTGGGTGCAACCATCAAAGTGTGCATGTACTTTAAGTGTGTGTATTTGAACTTTCTACTGTTACAGTTTTACTGTGCAATTGTGTACATATTTGACTGCTTGCTGCTGTATAAAATATGGTAGTTAATATAAATACTATATACACTTGTTAATATTATTATTTTAATAAAGTACATTAATAAACAATTTTTGCATGTATGGCAGATTGATGCAGATAGCCAGTATCGGTTAAACAGGTTTTTGTAATATTGTATACCATCCAAATGGTACAAAATACGTCGTAACTTCAAAAGTAAGCAAGATAGAGCAAAAATAACAAGTTTGACGAGTTTCCTCAAGATAAAAGAAATATTGTGGCACACAAAAAAAGAAGTGTAAGGCTATGTAAAGACATAAAAATCAATAACCTCAAATTTCAGTATTATTAACATTTTCCTGTAAAATCAAGGTAGAAGATTTTGAAGAAACTTATAGCATATTTGCAAAACTATTACAAATATGTGTATATTTTTCCCGTTTTTTGTCTAGAAATAACTTAAAATATTATTTTTAAAAGTTCCCGAGCCTTTCATACATGACAAATGTACAGGAAAAATATAAATACACCACCCTCACCCACGAAAAAAGTACATGTTGAACTCACATGTGTTTACGAACCTTGTGTTTTACAGTATACATGTCATTTCTACAAATATATGAGAACTTAGTTTTTACAGCAGGACTCGCTGGCTTTTAAATCCTAGCTTTCATTAGAAGTAAATTATTTAAGACGATGACAACTTTAAGTCACCTGATGATTCCGGGTCATTATCCAATTCTGTGATTTTCATAGATTTTCAAAATACTGAAAAAATTTTAGATAACCTCTGTTCCGTAAGAAGCAATTTTTGACAATCCTTAGGTGTGAATAAAAGATTGTTAATTGGTTCTCACATTATTTTCGTCGTTTTCTCAATCCCTTTCTATCGTGTCTAGCACTTACATAAGGATATGCATATCAAACTTGTGACTTTGTCATGTATTTTAACTTTCCTAAAGTGTAGCTAACAAAATATCTGATTAATACATAGTTTAAAGAAATGTACGAGGTGGGTAAAAAAAAGTGATTTAAAATTTAGTGGGCAACGTATATTTAATTATAAATTTTTGAAGTAAAACTTTTTTAGGCCAGCCTTATATGGGGAGTAAGCCCGTGAAACGAATGAGCAAGCGTACAAACGCTGCTGTGCCCATATCTATATATATTATCTATATGTACCAGCCAGCACTAACTGCCACGGAGAGGATCTCTTTGTCAGTCTCTCTTTCTTTCTCTCCCTCCCTCTCGCATGAGCACAATAGTGTGCCACAGTTCATACTATATCTACATACATAAAATAGCCTCTCTCTACACGACCCCGTACTAACTACTGCACCTAAGACTACTTCTTTCTAAGCCCCCCTGTTCAATTCTTATTCGCTTTCCTCAGTCCTTCTAAGCTCCTTCTTAGTACCCCTTTCAATAAAGTAAGTAATATAATAATAATAAGTAATTTTACTTGTTTAAACTACATTTTTATTGAGTTAAATTTTTGTTAAACCTCCTCAACCACTCTCCACACTTTTCTCACAATTTAATAACACAACAACTGGATAACCCGAAAAGCTTACCTTACAGTTTGAAAGAACTCTCTTTAGACTTTTATCAGCAGCATCTCTGAATAAAGTAAGTTTATGTTAGTTATTATGTCATTTATAGTTTAGAGATTTCCTACACCCCCACTCTTAGCTCTCCTTGCACTTTTAAAAAAAGTCCCTCAACCCCTCCCTTCACCCCTTCCTTATAACCTTATAACCCAATAACTAGATAATCTAACACAATTTTAAATAACGTCCTTCAGACACCCTTTAGCTGCATTTCTAAGTGAGGTAAACATATATCGGTTTTTTAAAATTTCTAGTTATACGACTATTTAGACCTTCTGTCTGAGCGTTCTTTACAGTTTTATATAAGCCCCTGATATCCAAGCACATTATTTCAGCAACGTTCAGGTGTATATTCTAACTGTTTTATCCACTTTCCACCGTTCTTCTAATAATTATGTTAGCACATTACCACACTTCCACACCACCGTTAAAGTAGTACTATGGTGCAGGAAGTTTTTTTCTCTCAAATTTTCTAAAATCTTATTAACTGCATTATAAGGTATGTTTAAGAACATGACATTGTATTTTTATACTAAATCGATTACAACGAATGAACATATAAAACATTGACACCGTTGACCTTGCTTGTAACCCTATTCACCACAAAAGATAAAAATCAAATTTATTGAAATATGTCAAATAATGTGCATCATCATAAAACAACATTAAACTAATACTTTCAATAATTTATTACACATGTTTATAATTAAAACAAGCTGTGCAAAAAAATTTTGTACGATTCCATACTTTTGCTAGTGTAAAAATTTTAATTTTTTTTTACTTACTTTAGATTAGTTAACGTCAAAAGTTGCTTCCATAACAATACTCTTTATTTTTTAATTATTATCGCGTACTATTTAAAAGTAAACTCCATTTTTATTTTTGTATCTTGACAATGCGACGTATAATTGACCATGTAAAAACAGTGATTTTTTAAAAAATAATCCAATATTATTAAATTTTTGACCTTGAGATTTATTTATGGTCATTAAAAACATTAAAACTGAAGAAAATTGTTTTCAGTACAAAATAAAAGGTAATAATGACGAGGTTCCTGTATTAAACGTTATTTTTGGTATACAAACTCTTTTAATTTTTTCTCCAGTGATAATTTTTGCTTCAACGTTGTATTTACGTAATTTTATAATGTTTAATCTTGTAACATCATATGAGCCATTAACTATAATTAAATTTCGTGTAAACGTAACAATTGTTCTTATTTTGAAGTTGAGCTCATGCGGTGGTAAGCCTTCACGAATACTCTTTAGAAACTCGATTGAAAAATTTATATAAATATTATTATTAGACTAAGTAACACAATTGTAAAAAGCATCATCTGTGCTGTATTATGTTCTCATTTCTTTGTTTACACGATTTTGAATTTTATTGTTCAAAAAGTAAGTATATTTGTTACAAGCAGTAAGTAAAACGTTTTTTATTGAAAAGTGAATATCTTCGCTAAAAACACTAAAACAAACATCAGTTGTTTTTCATTTATTTGGTACTAGAAATGATTAAATTCTTTCTTTTAAAATATCTAACAATACTGTTAAAAATGTTTTGTTTATTAAACAAATGTTGATATTAAGTCTTAGAATATGAAACAGTGACGAAAGATTAAATTATCTAATTATTTTTTGTATAATCATGATTCTACTTCTACTTTCAAGAACTGGCAGAATCTGTCTGAAATCGTCTCTATAGACAATTAATTTACTACCAAAATGGATAACTGTATCTTGTAAGCTATGTAATGTTCTTTCAACTATTTCTATGGCTTTCTTGGATATCATAGAAGCCTCGTCCCATTTAATCAAATTTATTTCTGTCAACTTTTTTTTCAGATTCAAATTTCAAGAGCAAACTTTCTACATTATTTAAGTCTAATGGTAAACGAAATGTTCTATGACTAGTCATTTCTTTCGGAAGTAATATTAATGCCATAGCAGTCCATGCCATAGAGTTTTTTTTCCACGAGAAATTAAATGACAAAGTAACGTCTTGCATAGAAATGAGTTTCTTGAACCTCCTGGGCCATCAATATATGAAATTTCATCTATTTGTTTACATATCATTTTCAATATTATAATTGTATCCTTTTTTAATCTATCATTCATTGATATAACAATTAAGTACAAAAAAAATTACCATTGTGGTACTGCTTTTTTTTTGTATCAGCTTTTGTAAGTGTAGGTAAATTGAGGTTTTCAGATTATTTGTCTTTTTATTGCAATACTTCATTTATATGTTTAAGTGCACGATTTTAATTATTGTCTATAAAATCTTTGACAAAATAATCTTTGTAAATTTTCAAAATTTTATCTCTTTGGATGTTTTCTGAAATTAGCAACCAGGCATAAAATTGTCGTAACTGATATGGTAACATAACAATAGTGGCTTCCTTAATAATTTCATTTATTTGGCTATCGTGTTCTATGGAACTGATTACTATTTGAGTAACTTCAAATGTTGGATGTATTATTTTATTAAATTTATTTATATCCTTTAAAGATGTAGCTTTGTTTACTTTATCTCTTATCAATTTAAAAAAAATATTTCATGATCTTTAGAAGATACTATGTTTGATATCCCTATTGGAGTATTAAATTTTTTAATTTTGTTTTTTTCTTTGTTTTAATCAAATTTTAAGTTAGTAATTTATAATATAATTCCTTAAAATGTTAACATATTTTATTGATTTTGTGAAATCATTTATTTTGTTTAGTTTAATCCATGATGTTAATGGAGTTTACCGTTTTTTTATTGTATTTCTTATTTGCTCTCTTCATAAGTATGTTTTTGTTTGTTTTCTAAATAAATTGCAAAATTAAATACTTTGTGACTTCTACGACACATCAGGAATTGCTGAAATTTTCAGGCAGCCTCCATTAAACTTAAGTATCAATCTACCCTTATCATAATTTTTAATTGCATTTTAAATTTCTTCATTCTCATCATTAACCTTTTTTATTTACACAAGTACTTTATCATTACTTTTGTAAATGAAGTTATAAATGTACATAATAATTTGTATAGCTGTACAATATTTAACATTAATATGGAATTTTTATTTCATGAACAAAAATTAGTTATATGGCACAACCATTGAATTGTCAACTAAAATTTTTTTTTATACTTTATTTTGTAACTATAATTTTTATAAATGTTACTTCTTTGCTTGTAATCTTCTTTAATATTTTTTGCGATTAAAAGTGAGGCAAAAAATTGTCTCATCAATTAATTAAAAGGTCGTAATAAAATTTACAGTGCTTCTGTTTTGACTGTTCAACTACTTGACGAAAATCTTTTTATTTTGTTAACTTTAAAAACTAAGCTGAAAAAATGTAGGATTTAACTGATTTAAAAACTGAGAGGTTGGTGCTTGGATCATGTGGAGGGTGAAGCCCTTTTAGTATATATACACGCATTGACAAACTACTTTGTCTAGTTAAGGCTGAGGTCTTTCCCTTAAAAACTACGCCACCATCTCACTCAACGCATTTCCCACATGAGTTTGCCAATTTTCACGCAATTTGCTGATGCCGAGACAAAGAGAAAAAGAAAGAGAGAGAAAGAGAGAGAGCGCGCACTTGCCTGCTACCATCAAATATATATATATATATATACTACTATGGCTTTTGAGAGAGCATGCGGTTATAGGAGAATAACAGGAATGAAGGGGGCTACAAAATTGTTACGCTTATCTTTATTTTTATTAAGTAAGGGCCCTACAAAAAAAGTTTCTCTTAAAAAAATAATACAAAATAATATATTTAAGACAACTATCTAAGCTATTAACATTTTTAATGTTGTACTTTTACCTTTCACACTAATTTGTACACTTACTCTTGGTTACATGAATAATATCAACTATACTGTAAAGACTTAAGAGAAGTTACAGAAATTGTTAAAAAACTGTTTTTAATGACTTATGGTTGTTAAATTATACAAAATGGATGACAAACATATTATCGGTATAATATGTTGCAAATATAATAACAGTTTGGGTATGATAAACAACAGAAAAATTAATTGATGGTCCTGTTTTTTACTTGTTTCTTTCTAAACCAATCGTAATTGAATAAGTAGTTTTACGAATACGTCACGTGAAATTACTTTTACACGGGAATGATCTGTAGAAACTTTCTAAATTTTTGTACAGTAGATAACGACTAGATAAACATGTCTTATTTTAAATGTACAACTAAACGATTATTAAAATGGAAAAAAACAGGTTGAATATATATGAAAGCGTTTATGCAGGTACAATCATAAGAATGAAACAATTAATCCAGTTGTTGTAAATTTGTGCTCTCCTTATCTCTCCAAACTGTAATCTCGCTATCTGTGACGAACGTCTTTTACTAAAAAAATACTCAAGTCACAAAAAAAACAATTACGAAAAAGTAAAACTCAATAAAAATAAGTAATTGTATCAATTAAAATCTTGTACAAATAACCTATTAGTAGAAGAAAATAAAGTTAAAAAACGGTTTGAAAAAAACTTTTTAAAGTGCTTCAGGAGTTGAGGAAACACCGGTAAATCATAGTTTTACTAACATTGTCTTGCTCTTGGAGAAACAGTTAACATCAAAGATACTTCTGACTTGGTAAGATAAAGTATATTTCTGTAGAAGCTTGGAGATTGAAACGAGCAGTCGCAGAAGGATGTATGCACACGACACTTTAAGGTATAAACTGTAGAAAGGTTTTTATAAAAGCATAACGCTAAGATTAAACTAATGTGTGTAAGTGCTAGGTGCTAGAGCTGAAATGTATGAGAGAGAAAAAGTTGGCTCGTGGGGCTAGCTACTGCTTCAGACAATGGATGCGTAAGCGCCATGACAAGAGTCTGGTCACCGCAGTTACCCCCTTCTAGTCTTATTTGTTCCAGAAATATGAAAGAAGACTATCTTGAAAGGTCTTTTATGATTAGCTGGGTCAACTAGATTTTTTGTGGGGAAAAGTGATCCTAGGCTTGTTGAAGTAGTAAGAGTTGCTTGGAAAATGAAGTGTCCGGGCTGACCAAGGGAGCAGGGTTAGCTAGAGGAAGCTGTGAGGACCTCGTAGAAGGTCTGTCAGTGGTTTATCCATGTTTACTGACTTAAGATCCTTGATAGAGATGGTTACTTGCCTGCCTCTGATGCCAATGACGTATGTGCGATTATCACGGTGAGAGATGACTCGTTGAGGGCCTAAATATAGAGGGTCCAGGGAGCGAAGCATTATGTAAACGCATCTGTGCTTTCACGTCTTCAGCTGCTTATGGAAAGGGGGTTTGATGTTCGCCAAGTATCTGAACGTAGATATGTCATTGACTGCTTTGGTTGGATCTTCAAGATACAAAACGAAAAAGACAGGGTGTGCTTCGAGGTTGCTAGTTGTGGCAAGAAACTCATCAGGCACACACAGGATGGTGCTATAGAGCATTACGGCCGAAGATGCCTGCGGATCCTCTTTGATTTCTATTTGTAGGCTTAGCAGGATCAGTGGCACTGCTCACGGCTAGAATGTCTAAGTTCAGTACATCAGTGAGGTCTTGAGTATCCTGTGAAAGCATTCGATCAGGCCACTCCCTTGGGCATATTCTAGCTTGTTGCGTATGCAACACGTGTCCAGGTAGTTCAAGAGGGATTCAAAAATGGCTAGCTCAAATTGAGTGCATTGATCCGTAGTGATAGTGAGGGGGAAGTACGTTGTTGAAGGAAGTCAATAAAGCTACAAAAGTACCGAGGATCAACCCCTTGTTACGCTAAGTGAGTACCAAGATGATATTTTCTTCATCCTCCACGTATATAAATCTTGTGTTGTGCTGCAAGTAGTTGCTGCATTGGCAAGCATGGCCATAGTGAAGGCAGCTTTAGATTTCAGGTTTTCACTGAAAGATAATCTCTTTCTGCTGCTTCAGAAAGTTTTTAAGCAGATCATTCAGTGAGATGAGAATGTTAAAAGCACCAGGAAGGTACTTCCAAGTATAATTGAACATCCCTAAAAAGTGACATAGCTGCAGTAGGTGGTCAGACTCCAGGAAATCCTAGGCCGATTAAACTTTATTCAGAGAAGGAAGAAGATCATGTCCAAGAAATGGACAAAGAAGTCGTCTAAGTAGGCTTTTACGAAGGGTCCAAGGGTCCCGTAGCATATGATCTACCATGCACTGCTACAACTGGGCAGTGTTGAGCTGGTCCAGTGACTACCTGGTAAATTTAAACAGATTGAAGAATGCCACAACGGATGTCTTTGAGATGTCATCCTCTGGGATCAAGATTATGTAGAATACCTTCCTGAGGTATAGCACCGAGAATACCTGTCTGGAGGCTTCTTGAATAAGTTCTTATACAATTGACAGATAATAACGGACAAGATGATGGCGTTCAGCTTGTGGTAGTCACTAGTGATGCACCAGCCTCCCTTGGGCCTCACCACAACGTGTAGCGGGTTAGCCCACCAACTAATGGAAGCTCTTACTGTGCTTTGGTCAATAAGTGGGCGAAGTTTCCATTTTGCTACCTCGTGGTGGGGGCCAACAAGCCACCTTGGTCATTTATAAACTGGTGAGTATATTGTGGCGATGCAGCGTCCCACTGATAGTTCAGGCAGGAGGACGGTAGTGCTTTCGCACACCATTACGTCCTTGAACTTATGCAGGAACGCGTTGTAGGCCTTGCTCAGAAGGCCAGGAGCTGCTGCGTTTCTTATGGCTGAGACCCTGTGGAGATTGGTGTTGCATTTGTGACATGGTGCAGAAAAACCTGTAAGAAGATTAAGGAGTTTCTTGCCCTCAACGTTAACGAGCAGGCTAGTCTTTTTAAGAAAGTATTCTTCTATGATTGCCGCGAAGACATTAGCCACGATGAAGAGACAGCTGACGGCCCAGTAAATGCTGAGACTGACCATCTTGGATTGTATGCCATAGGTTGCGATATGTGATAGGTATGCTGCATGCAACGTCAGCTAATGCCGCATTTTGGGCTGTTTGAAACCTTTCGGGATGATAAATACTTTGGAGCCCGATTGATGGAAAAATGTGTCCTCGACGAGTTGTGAAGAACGTACTGGGAAATTTTACCACCCCTTTCATGTGTTTTAGAGGTGGGCTACTTAGTTTCCTTGGACCGTGATAAAGGTGCAGATTTGCTCATATATTCTGGCTTTGGCACTTGATTTTTAATGGTACCAGCAAAGCCTTGCACCTCTGGTGGCTTGCGATTTTTTGGCCTTGGATTTCGACCTGGACCTAGAGTATTGACATTGCCAAGGCTACTGGCCATTGTTGCTACTACGGTTCTTGGAAACTACCTAGCTCAACTGGCTGACCTAAAGGGATAGAGCAGCGATCTAATGTACCAGGGTGGTGTCAGCTACCAGTGGTGCAAAGCTGAAATCCACTGGGGTCAAAGACCTTAGCATTGGGCTGGTTATCTGAGTGAGGCAAAATACGCTGTAGTGAAACTTGACAAGCTTGTCTGGGTGAACAATATGTTTATCAAGTTGGAGATAGTGGTGACATCGAGAGAGGAGAGGACAAAGTCATATGTTTCTCTGTCACCTAAGATGTTGTACATGTTCAATGGGGATTCTACGAGTAACTACCAGGCAGATGGGTTAGACGTCCAAATACGGCATTGACCATAAGGGAGAGCGTTTGATCTGGGTAGTTAATCTGTAAGAGCTATTGTTGAGAGAGTTGTTTTGTTTGTCTTTGTCACTGACCAGCCTGGATGCTTGGGTGCTCGCAATGAAAAAGCTGGCAGACTATGGTGTGACAGTTAAGAGTGAAAGGCAATGGATTAAATAGCCTGCTATCAGTTAAGTGGCTTAAATTTCTCGTTGTCAGATACCATGTATTTGCGTGGGAGTGAGCAAGAGAGCAAGAGAAAGTTATCTTAGGTCACGACACACGCCGTTACTGTGTGCTGAGCACTGATTGATGTATGCTGCTGCCACCTGACAGCAAAGGTGTGAAATATGATGTATAGTCACTTGCCTACCAGGAAGGTCTCTCACACTATTGCCTAAATCTATGAAATGATTCTTCCTGATGAACTTCAATCAAGGGGAAGGCTCTTACTAGAGAGCTACTCATAATATTAAATGTTAGAAAGTCAAAACTGTGTGTTTTTTTTCTTCCATTTTTAAAGAACCTTATACAAAATTAGATTTAAAAATTAACTTTAACTGTTTTACTTTTCTCTTAGTCTCGAGATCATAGGTGGGAGCAGAAATTCTTGTCCATCACATATTTCAGGAAAACAGAGATTCTAAAATTGTTAATTTACTTCTGTGCATAACTTGTCTATGAACTGATAACTTAAACAGTATTTATAAGAGATACAAACTCTTCTGAAAATGGAAAGATATCGACGACGAAGAAAAATTTTTTGGAAAAATGTTTAGTTAGTCCGTTGGCTAGTAAGTCACGAAAAAGGGCTCCTCAACTACTAAGAACTTTTTTGCAAATTCAAAAATTCTTATAGTATAAAAATTTACTGAGCTTCTAGTGGTTACAAGTAGAATACCAAGACCAGTTTGGACAAAAGCCAGCCTAGCTTAGAACACGAAGCTATCGGCTAACTAGTTTCATCCCCTATAATGGAATTAGCTATGATCGCTGCATGCACCAAGAATCGGCCAATTTATGGCCTCTTAAATAATTTCAATTACTAACTGAACTTTTGCATACTGGTGGTTTGAATGACGTTATCTAAAGTATGATCACAGGCTTATTCTTCAAGTCAAAATTGGATGTAAAGGGCAGCTGGACCGTGAACCAGACAGATGCCTTGATGTTTACCACCTGGTCATCGATTGCAGTCAAAAAACGTTAGCTTGGGGTCGTTTCAAATTTCACAAGTCACGTAGGAATTTCAAAATTAATGAGAACTGTAAATTTTGATCAACCATTGCTCTCACTCTGATCTCGTACCACAGGAATTCACAATCTTGACTATGGCAGTGGTGAGAAGAACTCCAGTTACTCTAGGAAAGCTGAAACTGTTACCAATCGTGAGTGCAGTGAGACATGCACTATTTTTGAGATCAGGCATGTTTGGATTATCAAAATTTTTTTCTTTACCCCTAACAACCTTAGTAGTGGAACCAAACTTATTTCTATGCATCAAAGCATGATGCTTCTTGTGACACTTCGACTAAGTAAACTTGGAAATCCACTTAGTTTAGTTGTGATTGCCAAAGCAATTAAGACAGATTGTTTTATTGTCAATAAAGTACTTCTATTCAACGCCTTGTAGGAAGACCAGCACAGCTAAAAGATTGTGTTGAAAACCAGCACAATTCACAATTTTGTCTAAAAATCCGCACAACTCGCTTTGTTTGGGTGAATATAAGCACACCTCACAACTTTTAGATTAATACTAGTACACCTTATATTGCTAGAGGGAAGACTAGCGCAGCTCGCAAAACTTAGGCGAAAAGCAGCACTGCTCACAACACTTGGGCGAAGAGTATCACAACAAACTAGCTCAATTCGTTTTTTTATTTAGTTGTAAATATTAATTCTAATAACAAAGTTTTATACATGATAATTGTTTAATTGTTTTATTAATTGTAATTCATCATATCTATAAAGTGGTTTTACAAAAAATAAATTTGATTAATCATATTTGTTTTTTAGTAAAAAAAGATCAGAGAAGTAAATAAAAAAATTAATGCTGTAAATAAATTGATTAAATTGAAATATACTTTGTATACAGTATAAAAGTAATCATAGTTTTCAAATACTCAAATATAATGTACCATAAAACTTTTTTATACAGAGCTCTGACGTATTTGTTCTTTAGTAAAAAAATATTGGAGATGTATATAAAAGAAATAATGTTGTAAATAAATTAATTAAGTTAAAATATACTTTACATACAGTATAAAAATAATTATAGTTTTTAAATACTCAAATATAATGTATCATAAAACATTTTGATACAGAGCTCCGACGTGTAGGATACAATTTTTTTGATAATTTTAAAATTTTATCGCTTTTTAAAATTAAATCTGTTCTACAAAAAACTGCCTTAACAACAAATCAAAGAAAGTCAATGGAGTTAGTGTAGGAATGACTGGTACTATTTCCTTTAGCGATGAAATGTAATAAGTATGTAGGAGTATTAGAAAATATATTTAAATTTTTTTTGATGAATGCAGACGATGAATTCTGTAATTAATTTATTCCTGATAATTGACAAAAAATCACAGATATCTTTATGGGCAGCAGAAAATTCATAAGCTTGTTTACGGTAACATCCTCATGTAGTGACCCGCATGTGGTGGCAAGCGCCCCATTACGGCGAAAATACCTCTTCAGTCACAGTGAAAGTACTTATCCTAACCTAGCTATTACGACTTTCCTTTCTTTGAGTATAATCCTGGTTAATTGGTGGTGGTCACAATCGGCTAAGAGTATTATCTGTACCGAGGAAACTCTAAGATTAGGAACCAACACACAAACAATGTTAGTGTTTATATGACGGAGGGCGGGTTCGTTGCCCTGTGTAAAGAGCGAAGTTGCTCCGATTGCCAATTATATAAAAT
This sequence comes from Copidosoma floridanum, assembly GCF_000648655.2. The sequence goes on along the minus strand of NW_019379610.1, from coordinate 1,231,817 downwards.
ATTTGAAATCATCACTATTAAGTCTCAAAATTGATCTGTTAAATAATCATTCGATTCCTGCATAATATACAGCAACTGTTTTTGATTATTACTTTATTGATTTTCATCGTTCCCTGAATATTCCCTTAAGTTAACGTCTTTATCTGTTTTAATTCATTTCTGCCCTTTTTTGGGTACTGACAATATTCTCAGTTTATTTAAAACAATTTCATAAATATCTAACAGCTACTATTCTGGTTCTTATTCTTATACTCTAAAAAGAAAACTCGCAATTATGTGTGGAGGGAAAGGTTTATTAAAAGAAGTACAATCAATTTCTTCTTATTTTTAATTATCTAATATTTATTTAATCATTTAATTCTAAGAAAATTGTATCTTTAATTTTTACATGTATTAAGTAATCGCAATTCTTAAAGTTAATAATGCAAAAAGACAATATTTAATCTACTCGAGAATTTAGAATTTACTTAAAATTTATCCACATTTATTAAACAAAATATTTCACATAAGCGAAATTTTAAATTTAAATATTCCCTTCATAATATCTCTACTTGAAAACATTGAGTTAGACTAGAACGAATTTTGAGTACAACCACGGAAGATTAATGCTAGGTAACTACCTTTCATACCAAGTCACGTAGGGTTAGGTCGACTCCGGAGCCTTGGGTGTCTTAAGCACTGCTAAAGTCGTCGATCCTAAGAACCTGATCGCTAACTTTAGTGCCTTGACTACTTGGGGACGCGTCGTCTCCACGCTTAAAGCGGTCGTGCACTGAAAGTCCAAGCAGGAAATGGTTAGTGGAAGGGTTACCTATTGGTGGTGTGCAAACTTACTTTTCAGCTCTTGGCCTTCGTACTTCGTCTCCTTCTTTTACCTTGTGCTCGTCGTGGTAATATACCGGTGCACGAGAGAGTTCCAGGTCTGGATGACCGGGGATCTCCGCGTCCCAGGTTCGCTGGAAGAGGGACTCCATTACATTGCGCGCCATCGCCTTTTATGCCTGCGTTGTTTCCTTTTTAGTAGCAGGTTTTCCCTTGTTTAGATAAACGCGCTATAGCATTTTCTTAACGTACTAGACGCACATTTTCTGCGCGTGGCGTTCAAATTTGAATTCTCGTGATTCAAATAGGAATTTCTTACAAAACGAAATATATGTATATATAAAAAAAATGTGTACCGTTGAATTATCTATTAAACGGATTTCTTATCACAAGAAAATGTGACAAACGAAAGAATATAAATTCAAATGTAAATCGTAGATTATAAATTCTAATCGATAGAAGTGCCCACTTGCACTATAATAAAGGCTTCTTTATCTTCATGGGCAGCAGAAAATTTATAATCTTGTTTACCGTAACATCTTCAATTTAATTATAACTTTGTAAGAAATGTAAAAGTAGTACAATCGTGATTATTTTATTCAGCGTGAGTGTAGTTTTTATTGTAGTTGCATCGTAATTATTGCATATACCATGGACGAAGGCGATGAAAATCGTTAGTATATTTATATTGTCAAACTAAGTTTTAAGGTATGATAAAATATAAGTACACATTATTTGGTCAGATATAGAATATTTTTTTAAATTACGTGTTTAATAATTTAATATTACTAGATTTTCAGTGACTGAGTAACAGTGTACTTGAAATATTTATTATAGTTTTTGATTGATAGTGTTTATTGACTATTTACACTACGTTTTGTCAAAAAGCTTTGATGGCTCCGTATCTAGCGTGCAGCTAACCACATAGTCTGATAGACTCCGAGAGGTGAAGGTTCTAATCCCGTCGAAAAATATCGAGATTTTTTTCTCGGGCTTTTTCGATATGAGGAGTACCCAAGATGTCAAAAAACTACATATTCGATTTTTTAAAACAATTAGAGGACTTTTAATGACAATATCTGGATCTATACATGGGCTTCTTTTCGAGGAAAGCCAACATCTGGCCAGCTCGACGGTAAAGTCACTATTAGTGTTAATTAAATTATCAGTTCGGTATTTTAGATGGTTAATGAAAGTGAATTTTTCCACATTAACCTAATACTGGCTAGGGTGTGCTTGAGACGATCGCTGCGCCCTGCAAATAGTATGCAGTAGGATGGGCGGTGGCTGAGTCGTCTAAGGAGAACTTTGCGCTAGGGGCTTCGCACGAAAGATTTGCACGCTCAGAAGTTTGAAAGCAAGGTTTATGGTAAATCCCTCAAAACCCGAAAGGGACTGAATAAGAAATACGTACAATACTGTACGTTTAGTCAATACTCTCCCATTAGAAACAATGTCAAACGTTTCGTGTTTAGCCATGTAATGAAGTATCATCGCTTAAGAAACCAAGTGAATAACGACCGACACGATGGCGCAGCAGTAGAGAGCCACAGTTCGGTCGATCACCGAAGCTTAATTAAGCATTTGATGCGCTTAGTACTTGGATGTGTGACCGTTCTATAGTAATTGTTCTACTGCGCTTCTTTTTTTTATTCAACTGCAAACTTTTACTCTACTTGTACCAGCATTCTCAAATCTTTTGTAAAAAATTTAAAAAATGGGGCTCCTGAAAATGATTAAAGTTCTTCTGCAACTATTTTACCAACAATTCTACAAGTTCTATTACATAAAATTAATATGGTATACTATTATATCAGATAAATCAGTCCAAAATGAGGGTAGCACCAGTCTTGCACCAGGTCAATAGTTAGTTAACAACCATCAAGGAATATTTGTTTGGTTAAGATGTTCTTCGGTAGACAAAGCATGGCCACGAGAGTGTGGTAACCCGCTTAATTGCAACCTTAAGAAGGCAGATTGACTCTATCGGTAAATGCTATCTCAGTTTTGCTGTTGAGCAAAAGAGCTGTATACAGTAAAAACCAGCGTATGGGTCACGGGACCCGCAGAAGAAACGAAGCTGCCTTGTAGTTATCAACTATTTTGTAAACGTTGACACGTGTACTCTATGACAACTATAGTTATACAAAAATTTGGCGTTCAATTTATTAAAAGGGATGATAGTTATTCTGCTGAATGTTAATTTTTCAGTTAAATATTTCTTTGAGTATAATCCTGGTTAATTGGTGGTGGTCACAATCGGCTAAGAGTATTATCTGTACCGAGGAAACTCTAAGATTAAGCGCGCAGAAGCGTCGCCCCTAGTTTACTTAAATTGAATATTAGTTAAATTTACCGAAGGCAACTAGTGCAACAAAACAAATGTACTTCACCAACTTCAGTGAATCTTATTCAACAATATTTTCATTCAAATTTACTCGGATATGTTTATTGATATTGGCTAAAAATGTTTCCTTAAGATATCTTCTAAGATTAATAATTTGTGTTTAACTTCCTAATAATTCCTTAGACATCAATTTCAACGCAAATAATAGTGCTAATTTCAATCTCGCATTTCATGGTATAAGCAAATCAAGAACTTCCTCCAATTACAATGAAACTTATAGTTATGATCATCAGTCATCTGCAGTTAATTTTTCAGGACTCAGTCCAGATACCACAACAAATCAGTATACTGATACACGAAACTGGAACTCTGAGGGTAAAAATCAGATCAATAATACTTTACGTTACTAGGGCGCAAAATACACGCATGAGCACCCAAAGGGTAATGTTCTTATACGTTTGTGCCCAAGTTACGTAAATTGTTCTTCTTATCAAGGGCACATAGTAAAATTTAGCAACCGTGAGCAAACTTTGCGTCCCGTAAATGACTTCGTGCTTTGAGGGTAAATAGTAGAATGCATTGGATGAGTGCTATGCCACCACGGATATTTTGTGGCCCGAAGAACTTATGAAGCAAGACCCAAGGGGTCGTAGGGTAGCCCTGAATGGCTGACGTTATGCGGCGAAACCTATTTGTCCTACTAAGGGCGCAGCATCAGCTCAAGAAAGCCCAAAGTATGAAAAAATTCATTGAACTTGTGAATGCAATCTGTTAACAAGGGCGTAAAGTGCACAGTTCCACTGTGGAACCATGGTAAGAAATAGTTGTTGTCGTCATAAAAGCGCCATAACCGCAGGGGCTATTTCGTTCCCGAGGAAGCCGCCATGCAGAGCCCAAGGGTTCGTACTATAGCCTTCGTTGGATGTCGCTTATGTGACGAATCCGATTTTTCCTAATGTCCAAAGGTCTTGAGGTAGAAAAATAAAATTTTTAGTTTTTATGATACAATAATAAATATAAAATCAGCAATGTTTTGTCATAGTATGTTAATAATCAAAAATTTTGTTCATCAGCCTTCAACTTGAATAATATTGACAGTGTCAATCACACTCCGACTCATAATAGTGTGTTACAATCTGAAGCTTACGATGCTGGAATTAATATTTACGTTCTCCAATCAACTGAATCTGAGCTTGTCAAAAGACGTACCTATACTACAAAAAATTAATTTACGAATGCATAATACTGGAATCCTGAAGGTTAAAATGTCACTTCAAACATCAATTTATACATTAATAAAGTCTTTTAATTTTATTTTCGAATTGCATGGTATTCGTAAAAGATCTTTTCTGTTAGGCTTTCACTTTAATACTACTTACAGTGTCAATTACCGCCCAGCTTATTATAGTAATAATGGATTAAACAATATAATGGACGGTACTCATACCAATGCTTGGATTTCTCAGTCACCTGAAACAGAGCTTGCCAAAAGTAGTAGTGATACTGAAGCAAATCAATACTACAATATACGAAACTGGAACTCCAATGGTAAAAAACAGATCAAATGAAACATTTCCATAGAAATATATTTAATGTTATGGGCCTAGAATAATTGTCCAATTGTACATTATATATAATTAACTTTTGTACTTGACTTCAACCCAAACCCTTTCAATAATGCTTATCAATATCCCGTAAATTATAATTATAATGGATCACTAGCTTCATTAACCCATTCTGAGACTGATAGTCGAGTATTTCAACCGTCTGGAGAAAAGTTCGTTGAAAACAGTTCAGCGACTCTACTCAAATAGTATCAGTGTTATTCGTATTTAATCCTCGACAACGTTTATTATATTTCTTGATAAAATTTTTACTCCATCGACAAAGAGTTCTCAAGACTTTCGTGCTATTTTTTGTACAAATAATAAAAACATGAAAACTGTGGCTTTAACTTAAATTGTGTCGAAAATTTTTTTTTAATAGAAAAATTAACTGCTATTTAGCCAATTTAAATGTCTTGCATCACTTCCTTATATTAAAATGCCATCGCTTCAGTATTTTTTAAGTTTTCAAACAACTAATCGAAGTTCAACTACTTCATTATTAGTTTTGCTTCATCGTAGAAGAAGGTTTGCATCGGTAAAAAATTACGTTTTCGTGAAAAAATGTTACAAATGTTCTATATCGTGTTAAGAGAAAAAAAAACATTATTTTGAGAAAAAGTCCGTCTGTCTGTTTGTGTGTGTATATGTATGTTATCAATCATTTCTCTGGAACCCAATAACAACCGATTTTACTGATTTGGGGCTTAAAATACATGTATTAAGTAATCGCAATTCTTAAAGTTAATNTAAGAAAAATCTGACTAATTCATTCAATATAGATATGAAGAATTTTTAACAACTACGCGTTGTCAGACATTTATAAATTACGTACCGTGAAAATCTACAGCATTTATCTCTCAGGGACCTTAAAAAAAATGTTTTTAGTAGTTGTGAAACAAATACATGACTATTTACGTGAAGATTTTTGCAAAAAAAATAGAACTGTACTGGTTACTTTTTGCCTGTGAAAATTGTTTCTCCGAAACACTTTAAAAAGTATAAAATATTTTTATACTTTTAAGTACAATGAAGAATTGGTATGCAAACAGTAAGTTGTAAATTAAATTTCAGCCCGCACGCATAAGCTTTTTGCAAATAGTAACAGTGTTATTCGTATTTAATCCTCGACAACGTTTATTATATTTCTTGATAAAATTTTTACTCCATCGACAAAGAGTTCTCAAGACTTTCGTGCTATTTTTTGTACAAATAATAAAAACATGAAAACTGTGGCTTTAACTTAAATTGTGTCGAAAATTTTTTTTTAATAGAAAAAATTGTTTGATTACCGTATAAGACTAAAACTTTTCTAGAAAAACAGTAAAATAAAATACATTTTAAAATTAGTAACTTATGAATACTGTACATATATTATGTAATAGTATGTTCAATTATATCTTATATTTGCTTATATCAAATAATAAAAAAACTTCAACATTTTCTTAAAATTAAAAGGAGAAAAATAATAATTGAGGAAGCTATTTGTTTTAGATTATATCAGCTTTGTCGACTAAAAATAGTAATATATAATTAAATCGTAACACGTCATTTACAAATTTGAGTCACAACACTCGGATCAAGAATATACATGTCATAATACTTCATGATTACGTATAATACGAATACTGAAACTTTATCATTGTATGATTACGGGTCTATCTCTTTACAATTACCTTACACTTAGAGATAATTATTTATTACTGAGAAATACAAATATGTAAAATGTTTGTAATATGCTCAGAACAAGAGCAACAGGGCTCAGATAAGCAAATAGTTATATTACTACATTAAAGTGTAAGTCATGCAACCTGTTAAGTATATTCCTATGAAAAATTTTGATGGCCTTGAAGTGAAGCTTCTAATAGAATTGGTTGAGTCTATGTGGTCTAGGTGTGATTGGTCATTATTTTAAAGAATGCTATTTTTCAACTTAGTTTCCAAATTTGATTCAAGTTAGTTCCATAAGATTCTATTATTGGTGTTAATTTTTACATTGATGCATTAAATAATCGTAAATTGTACTATGGAATACAGAATATTCGTACGTCAAAGTTAAGATTCATGCGGGAAAATTAAAAAACAGAATTTTGTGCAAATAAAATAAAGACAATATTTAACTTATAAACATTGAAACAGAAGATATGTTGTAAGAAAGAGAAATTAAGATATGATCAAAGTTTGGGGAGTTGGAGTGCGAAGCGCGCAGAAGCGTCGCCCCTAGTTTACTTAAATTGAATATTAGTTAAATTTACCGAAGGCAACTAGTGCAACAAAACAAATGTACTTCACCAACTTCAGTGAATCTTATTCAACAATATTTTCATTCAAATTTACTCGGATATGTTTATTGATATTGGCTAAAAATGTTTCCTTAAGATATCTTCTAAGATTAATAATTTGTGTTTAACTTCCTAATAATTCCTTAGACATCAATTTCAACGCAAATAATAGTGCTAATTTCAATCTCGCATTTCATGGTATAAGCAAATCAAGAACTTCCTCCAATTACAATGAAACTTATAGTTATGATCATCAGTCATCTGCAGTTAATTTTTCAGGACTCAGTCCAGATACCACAACAAATCAGTATACTGATACACGAAACTGGAACTCTGAGGGTAAAAATCAGATCAATAATACTTTACGTTACTAGGGCGCAAAATACACGCATGAGCACCCAAAGGGTAATGTTCTTATACGTTTGTGCCCAAGTTACGTAAATTGTTCTTCTTATCAAGGGCACATAGTAAAATTTAGCAACCGTGAGCAAACTTTGCGTCCCGTAAATGACTTCGTGCTTTGAGGGTAAATAGTAGAATGCATTGGATGAGTGCTATGCCACCACGGATATTTTGTGGCCCGAAGAACTTATGAAGCAAGACCCAAGGGGTCGTAGGGTAGCCCTGAATGGCTGACGTTATGCGGCGAAACCTATTTGTCCTACTAAGGGCGCAGCATCAGCTCAAGAAAGCCCAAAGTATGAAAAAATTCATTGAACTTGTGAATGCAATCTGTTAACAAGGGCGTAAAGTGCACAGTTCCACTGTGGAACCATGGTAAGAAATAGTTGTTGTCGTCATAAAAGCGCCATAACCGCAGGGGCTATTTCGTTCCCGAGGAAGCCGCCATGCAGAGCCCAAGGGTTCGTACTATAGCCTTCGTTGGATGTCGCTTATGTGACGAATCCGATTTTTCCTAATGTCCAAAGGTCTTGAGGTAGAAAAATAAAATTTTTAGTTTTTATGATACAATAATAAATATAAAATCAGCAATGTTTTGTCATAGTATGTTAATAATCAAAAATTTTGTTCATCAGCCTTCAACTTGAATAATATTGACAGTGTCAATCACACTCCGACTCATAATAGTGTGTTACAATCTGAAGCTTACGATGCTGGAATTAATATTTACGTTCTCCAATCAACTGAATCTGAGCTTGTCAAAAGACGTACCTATACTACAAAAAATTAATTTACGAATGCATAATACTGGAATCCTGAAGGTTAAAATGTCACTTCAAACATCAATTTATACATTAATAAAGTCTTTTAATTTTATTTTCGAATTGCATGGTATTCGTAAAAGATCTTTTCTGTTAGGCTTTCACTTTAATACTACTTACAGTGTCAATTACCGCCCAGCTTATTATAGTAATAATGGATTAAACAATATAATGGACGGTACTCATACCAATGCTTGGATTTCTCAGTCACCTGAAACAGAGCTTGCCAAAAGTAGTAGTGATACTGAAGCAAATCAATACTACAATATACGAAACTGGAACTCCAATGGTAAAAAACAGATCAAATGAAACATTTCCATAGAAATATATTTAATGTTATGGGCCTAGAATAATTGTCCAATTGTACATTATATATAATTAACTTTTGTACTTGACTTCAACCCAAACCCTTTCAATAATGCTTATCAATATCCCGTAAATTATAATTATAATGGATCACTAGCTTTATTAACCCATACTGAGACTGATAGTCAAGTATTTCAACCGTCTGGAGAAAAGTTCGTTGAAAACAGTTCAGCGACTCTACTAAATCAATATACGGATACACAAAACTGTGATTTTGAAGGTAAAAATAAGATGTGATAATTATTTTACACAAATATGATTTTTGGTTATAGGCTTCATTATATTTTAATATCGTATCTTTTTGGTCAAAAAATTTTATTTTAGACTTCAACCAAAATACTATCAATAGTGCTAATAAAAATGCTGCATATAACGTTGGTAATGGGTCAACTGTATGTAACCATACTGCAACTGAAGATCATGTGTCTACGTTTTCTGATTAAGAGTTTATTGAGAACAATACATTTACTAAAAATTATTAAAGTACAGATGCACTAAACAAGAATTTCAAAAGTAAGGATCGCAAACTTAAGTGGCTTGGTTTAGTAGTGGCCAATTAACAATTAAAAATTAAGTCTTAATTGACAATTTAAATTTATGTAGTTAGTCATTAAGTACCATATTTGTCCAATTTCATCTATGATTTAATTGAATCATAGCTAACTTCTTTAGATTATACAAAACATCGATGATTCAATATTTTATTTTTCTCTTAGATTCGTAATTATTTTAATAATTAATAATCAGCAACGACTGCTCTACAAAAGTTCATAATATTGTTATTTCATTTTTATTTTTTTAAGAAAAAATACAGAACCATGCATATTTTAGACTAAAGTAAGAAATAATCAACTGTATATTTCTTGTTTCATGTAAATAATGGTCACGTGACCATTTGCAGCAAATACAATGTTTCATTCCCTGTTTTACATCACCCGTATTTTTAAGATAGGATAAGAAACTTCTACTGATTATCAAAACTCACTTTGTTAACTGTTTTTTTACATTACAGAGCTACTTTTTTTTGTTTTTTTTTCTTTTTATAACTTTCTTTTTTTTTTTTCTTTTATTACATACTTAGAAGCAGTTTATATGAATTTTTGATTGTTATATACATTACATTTTTCTACTTTATCAAGAATTAACCAATCTGTTGTAATAATATTTTTTATTCTTATAAACAATAGAGCAGTTGTCTCCTAAATGTAAAAAGTTATANAAAATTTATCTGTTGAATAATCAATTAATTTCTGCACCATATACAGCAATTGTTTATTGATTATTACTTGATTAAATTCTTCTGAATATTCCCTTAATTTAATAATTTAATATCTTTTTTAACTTATTCAATATTTTTCTAATCTAATATCTTTTTTAATTTATTCCTGCCCCATTTTGGGGTACAGATAATATTCTCAGTTTTCATAAACGATTTGAAATCTTAACAGCTATTTTTCTAGTTTTTATCTTAAACTATAAAAGGAACTCGCAATCTCACGTGGAGGGGAAGATTTGCTTAAATAAGTAATCTAATATCTTTTTTAATTTATTCCTGCCCCATTTTGGGGTACAGATAATATTCTCAGTTTATATAAACGATTTGCAATCTTAACAGCTATTTTTCTAGTTTTTATGTTAAACTATAAAGGAAACTCGCAATCTTACGTGGAGGGGAAGGTTTGCTTAAATAATTACAATCGATTTATTTTTAATTATCTTATATTTATTCAATCATATGATTCTAAGAAAATTATATCTTCAATTTTCACATGTATTGATGATATTTGAGTAATCGCAATTATTTACGTTAATAATAAAAAAAATTATATATTATACTCGATAATTCACTTAAAATTTATCCGCCCTTTTAATAGAGAATTCTACATAAATGACAATTTGAATTTTCCCTCCTTAATATCTCTGCTTAAACACGTTAGGTTAGACTAATACGAATTTTTATTACAACCACGAAAAGTTAGTGTTAGGTAACTACCTATCCTACCATGTCACGTAAGGTTAGGTCGTTCTCAGGGCCCTTAGGTGTCTTGAGCACTGCTCAAGTCGTCAACCCAGGAACTTCGCCTAAGAACGTGGTCGCTGACCCTAGTGCCTCGACTACTTGGGGATGCGTCGTCTCCACGCTTAAAGCGGTCGAGCACCGAAAGTCCAAGTAGATACCGGTTAGTGGAAGTGTTACCTGTTGGTGGTGTACAAACTTACATTTCGGCTATCAGCCTTAGTACTTCGTCTCTTTCTCTCCCTTTTGTGCTCGTCGCGGTATTATACCGGTGCACGGGAAAATTCCAGGTCTGGGTGAGCAACGGAGTTTCCGCGTCCCAGGCTCGCTGGAAGAGGAACTCCCAGGCATTGCGCACTGGTGCCTTTTATGTTAACGTTATTTTCTTTTGAGTAGCAGGTATCCCTTCTTTGGGTGAACGCGCTCTAGCGTTTTCTCAACGTACTAGACGCATATTTCCCGCGCGCGGCGTTCAAATTTGAATTTTCAAATTGTAATTTTTCATAAAATGAAATATATGTATGTATAAAAAAAAATGTGTACTACTGAATTGTCGGATTTTTATTACAAGAAAATATAAAAAATAGAAGAATATAAATACAAATGTAAAGCGTGTATTATAAATTCTAGATGATAGAAGTGCCCCCTTGCACTTTATTATCAAAGTTTTTAACATCGTTAATTATTGTTCTGTATATTATGGTGATAATGGGCCTACAGCCACTTTAACGAACATGATTTTAGGTACACTTTTTTTATATTACACTACTCATTTCTATTTTATTACAAGGCCTGTCACATGATGCTGAGTCTTCCAGTGACTCTCGTACCATCCAAGTTACTTTTGATACTTATACATTTCTGAAAAGGAAGGTGAACAGAAAAGATATTGCTAAGGTTGTCTCTAGAAAACGTAAGAGTAATGACAATGATTTAATTAACAAAGTAGTAAAGAAGTCTCGTGCACAGGGAACGACAGGTTTTGAAAGAACTGGTGAAATCGTTGCAAAATCTATGAAGGCTGGTTGCTTAGAACTATGTCGTTTTAAATGTTTAAATAAAATTAGTAATTTCGATAGGCAAATCGCTTTTAACAAGTTTTGGAATTCAGCTGATAAAAGAAAACAATAGCAATATATTAACAACTGGGTTTGTCTAAATCAATCTTCAAGATTAAGTGATAACGAGAAAAATGTTTCGCTAAATACAGGAAAGAAATGGTACAAGTTTAAACTTCCTGCAGTTAAAGGCTCCATAGCTGTATGTCACACAATGTTTGTATGAACTCTCGGTAAATGTAAAGATAGTTGAGTATGTGACCCTTTTTACCATGTAACATATTTTAAGTAAATTCTAAAACTAAGTTTTTATAACCAAATCAATGTAATCATGATTCTTTTCTCATCAACGATGATAATCGTACTTCAAAAAAAAACAAGCCTTTTTTAAATCATATTGAACAAAGTATAATCACTGAGATATGACCCATTAGGTAGATCATACACACTATACATATTGAAAAACTTTGGGATGTTAAATAATCGTTCTCATATTTGAAAGAAAAATTTCTTTCGATAGTGATTAAAATACACGCATGCACGTACACACTCACAGACTCATAATGGAGCTGAAACTAGCCCAACGTCAATGTAGCTTAATCAGGGACGAATCAGGCCTCAAGGGCTACAGGGCTTAAAATTTTGTATTTTGCCTTATTCCAGCTTCAAAACGATTTAAATCAGTGATTGAATTTTCAACATCCCAAATATTTATATTTGTTTTTGATACAGATGTTGCAAGACTTGGTAAATGCAGAATTTCTTCGTAAATAAGGTAAAAGTACCCCCTTAGAACGCTTACGCAAAATGTGTCCCTGATATTGAACAGTTATAAAATATTAAGATTTTCAAATTATCCTGCTGACGTAGACGAATAAAAAAATCACACTCAATTGTCAGATATAGTTGGGTGAAAAACTTATTTTACCATTATTTCAACAACTTAATTGATTGAAAAAAAAAAGATTTTAATACATCGCTATGTAAACATTCTGAAATATACCATTATTTAACAAGAGGGAAGTCTATTTTCACAATCGATATTTCTGTCGTATATACATTTTTTTTTAGTTTTCTAGTAAAAACATGTATATATATATTAAAGTTTATAAGTCATACAAATGGTTTGTACCATTTAAATTTGATAATTTGCTGATTTCATTATTTAAACAGCTGTTCAAGTAGGGGTACACAAGATTTTGTAAGTGTCCCCCTCTTTGAACACTGCTGATAAATCGTTCCAAACCGAGGGCCCTATATTTAGTGTTTGTCCCTCTTATGTACACACCTGTCCACACACGCATTGAGACGTAAATAATTATACAGCATTAACAATCTATGTGTAGTTTTACAAATAAGTAAGTGTAAGTATCCGTTCATCGGTTTGTTTTTCATGTTAAAATAAAACTTAACCTATACATACATTTTATGCATGCAAGTCATATTATAAAAAACAGTGAAGTATTTATTTATTTATATATAGGTCCACAGTTGAAAGAAAAATGGCAAAAAAGAACGAAAAGAAAAGTGAAAAGTTAACGGCCAATGAAAAGAAAAGTAGGAAAAGACCAAGTAAGAAGAAAGTTGGAAAAAAGAAACAAATAATAAGAACTAGACATAATTACAGCATTGAAGACCTTAAAGCAGCTGTTACAGATGTAAAAAATGGATCGTCGTTTAGGCAAGCACATAGTGGACATAAAATACCAGTTAGTAGTATTCATCGAGCCTTAAAAATCCGAGTGCCTTGGAAAAAGAAAAATTTTTATCTCCAACAGTATTGACAGTTGAGGAAGAGCAAGATGTTGTAAATTGGATACTGTGCCGAGCACGAAATGGATATTCAGTTACGAAGTTAGAGCTACTTGACAGTGTTCAAACATTCGTATTAAAATCCAAAAGAAAACCCCCATTTACTAATGGAAGACCAGGTCGTCACTGGTACGAAAAATTTCAAAATCGTCATCCTGAATTGTCAATAAGAACAGCGCAACATTTAACTTTGACTCGAGCTTCCATCACGCAAGCCGATTTAAAAAATTGGTTTGCCAACGTTAAATAATTCTTAAAAAGCAAAGACTTACTTAATGTTGATCCTTTCAGGGTATTTAATTGCGACGAAACAAATGTTCAGATTCTGCCAAAGCCAGATAAAGTGATTGTAAAGAAAGGATCTCGATCGGTTTGCAAAGTTGTTAATGCAAGTGAAAAAGAAAGCTTAACAGCATTATTTATGTACGGTGCAGATAGTAGCAGAGTTTCTCCTTTGGTAATGTTTAAATTCTAAGAACATGTCCCTGAAAAAATAGTTCAAAGTTTTCCCTCAGATTTTTCTATTGAAGTGTCTGAGAATGGTTGGATGACCGCTGAAACATTTTACGAATATGTGACCAATGTTTTTCATCCCTGGCTTGTGACAAGGGGAATTCAATTTCCAATTGTGCTGTATTTCGACGAGCATTCCTCTCACATTAATATTCCTTTAGTCAGGTTTTGTTGTGAGAATTTAATTGAATTGATTGTATTGTTTCAAATTCGACGCATGTTATGCAGCCTCTTGACATCGCATTCTTTCATCCTTTCAAAGACATTTGGAGGAATGCGGTCAGTATTTGGAAAGGAAATAATCAATTTAAAAAATTGAAACAAGAAGACTTTGGCCCAGTTTTGAAAGAAGCCTTATTAATGCTTAAAGAAGAAGAGAAATGTATTATAAGTGGATTTAGGGCCAGTGGTTTAATGCCCTTTAATCCAGACAGTGTCGACTACGACGTTTTTTAGAAAAAGCCTAAAAAAAAAAAATACTCCAGTTGTAAATGAGCAACAAAAAGATAATTTGGAAGATCAAATTAAGCTCAAAAATAAGTTTGATTTGATTAAAGGATTTGAAGAGGCTTTACCTGCAGATGTACTCTCGAAATTTAAGGATGCTGAAACTTCTGGAATTTGGATCAATGACATTGAAAATTTAGGCTTGTTTAATCATTGGCTCCGGATGAAAAGTAATTTATAAATTTACTTCTATAATTATAAGTTTTACAATAAGTAATCATTTTTTTTTAATTCTAAAAATTATTTGTATTCGAAAATCCAATTATCATTATCTAGATTTTTTAAACTGATTTGTACTTTTAATTTTATTTTTATTTTTACTGAATTTTATTTATACTTTAAATTTTAATTTTATTTTACATGTGATTTTTATTTTTACTTAATTTTATTTTTACCTTTAATTTTATTTTATACGTTATTATTATTTTTTACTATCATTGTCAAATACATTGTTTTTTACATATATTATGAAATCAACAGGTAACAGCACTAAAAATAAGATTAATGATAATGAACTTGCAATCGACGAATCGATGAACGATGGAATAGTAAATAAGATTAATGGTTTGACTACTACAAATGAATTTATAATTAATGTCGTGAATCCTGAAGTCGACGAACTTCTTGAAGTTGGTTGTAGTAATTTAAATTCTGAAATCATAGTCAACATAAGTCAAGACTTATACGAGGAGTTAACAAGTACTCTTCCACAAAATCAAATAGTTCTTTCTAATAACAATTCTGCAACTCCTGTTCTAGTTAATAACAATTCGGATAATGTTCGTGACCAAAATGCACCAACATGTATTAATGAAAATAGTCAATCTCTTAGTGTTTCTGAATTGGTTACAAATCCAGTTGATTGCAATTTTTCCATATAAGATGTTTTTTCTACAAAGCAAAAAATCAAAATATTTTTCTTATGTAATGATATCTAAAGTATATGCCGAATAGCGTTTCAAGGGGGTACTTTTACCTTACCATTATAGTCTTTCCAGCTGAATTCGTGATGATGGAAGAGGGAAGGTTGCCTTGGTTGAACGAGTTGTTTCAACATTTGTCAGTGGTTTTCGTTGCGCAACGACCATTTTGGGTTAGTTCCGAGGCAAGTACCCTAGCCTAATTTGACGTCTCGGCAACTGGTCTCTCTCTTTCTCCCACTCAAATATAGTAGTGTGTGCTGTACCTTGTGTTTGATTTCATTGTCGATTGCCTGGCTATCTTGTCGTGTTAGGAAAACGTAAAGGTATACGTATTTGTCTTGGTTACCTTCTTTCTTTTGCATAACGAATGCGCACGCACGAATTGTTTTGATTAAAGCAAACGATCATAGAGGTTAGTTTAAGCTCATTACCTCTCTCTTGCGTTTGCTGCTCTAGNTTACGTCGATAGTTCAATGTATAGTATTTAATTTTGTTAAAAAGTGAAATAAAATTCTGTAAATCATTTAGTTTAACGTTTTTATTCATTTGACAATAGTGTTATTATTGACAATTATTTTGAACACACGTTTCTACCAATTTTTGGTCCAGAAAGTCATTTTTTTGGATGTAAGTGTTTAAATAGTAATGTGTTCAAAACCAGGGACAACTAGTGTTTCGTGGAAGGGACAAACGCAAATAAGGTGTTCCACTGGGGGGACATATTAAAAAAATTTGTTTTTCATCAACATTTTTTTTTAGTGATAAAATTTATGTACTTATTGGGCGTAAAACGGACGTTAGGGACCCATTTACATATAAGATGTTTTTTCTACAAAGCAAAAAATCAAAATAGTTTTCTTATGTAATGATATCAAAAGTATATGCCGAATAGCGTTCCAAGGGGGTACTTTTACCTTACGTATACGTACGCGTATCCAGAAAAAAATGTAAAAGAACATATAACTTTTTTCCAGTTCTTGTGTCATATAGAAAATCAATAATAAACGTTTCTATTATTTGTGAACACAATTCCCATGGATTTTCCAAGCTGCAAAATACCGCCTGGCCTGTGATCTATGAAACGTAATAATAAAAAGGGAATAAAATTTTGTGGTATGAGATTAGTTTTAGCTCTATGAAGTACATTAATTCATCGAATTAACGTAATTTTGATTATTTTCATCAGGTATAATTTTTAACTAAGCATGCAAGATGGTTATAGTAAAATTCTAACTTTTATCATTATTAACCCTTTCAAACATTATTGATCCCTGAATAATATTAGTGGGATAAAAAAATCAATAAAATTTCTCAAGTGGCTGTAATACAAGTAGTTATGAACTTTTGAAAAAATTTGTACACATTTTTATATGTCATCTTAAATGTACAATAAAAAATTCTAAACTGTAGAAGCACGCTCTTAAAAGATTCTACAAAATGGTATCCCAAAGTTTCATCGGAATTCACAATTATCATCTGACAAGTTATCCCTAGCAATGAAAGTACAGAATCCCTTGTTTTACCTCAATTGAAAATAAAATCATTTGAAAAATATTTAAAACAATTACGATTGCCAAACCATTACGATAGCTAAGCATTTTTTTTTTTGAATAATTTAATATAGACATATCATACCAACAGATTCGAACTGCGAAAAAAAAGCAAGATGCTGCTTCTGTATTTGGTGTAACCAGCGATGATAAGAGAGGACAGCATCAGAACTGCCCTTTTAAGTATCAGCAAGAATTAGTAGATGAAGTAACAGGACACATCCAACGGTTTCCTGTAATGCATTCCCATTATTGCTCAGAAAATAGTAAAAGAAATTACTTGGAGCAAGGCTTGTCACTTGCTAAAATGCATAGAATGTACTTCGAAAAAAGTGAAAAAGCTTGTGACAATCCAACACTCGTGAACATTTACAAGTATTACGAAATATTTAATCACGAACTCATTTATGGCTTTTTTTATCTGAAAAAGGACTTGTTAGTTTCTGTCGTAGTATAAAATATTGACGCCCCATATAAAAAACGTGTCCTTTTGGCTTGTAAAAGAGATGCAACTAGTTTATTTACAACACAAACAGAATCTTTTCAAAGTATGAACTACAAACCATGACCTTCTCAATTACAAAATAAAAAGTTTTTTTGTACTTAATACTATAACTACAAGGTTATAAAAATTCAACTAGCAAGCAATTGAGATAAGGTGGCATACTTTTTTACCTTTTTTTAAATTTGAACATCAAATATCAAAATGAATTTTTCCAATTTTTCAACCACTTTCATCATAACTTTGCTTCGAAAAATCAAACAGATGTGTTTAGAAATTATTGTTAGCATAACAAGTTCTGAGCACTAAAATCTCAAAAATGAAGACACAATTTCATAAATATAATTGAAAGGTTTAAGCTTACTCGGTGCATAACTTCTGTTATTTACAAAATATTTTAAATACCCATGAATCGAGTGAAAACTTTTACAAACGATTTTTTTCCGTATTTTTAAAACTCTTATGTACGACCGCCTAAATAATAGTAGATATACTTTCGACGCATTACTCTCCGATTTTGTTGAATTTTTCACCCTTTCTTAGTCGTATATGGAGAACTTTTAGAACGGAGAATACAGTTTTGGACATACGCTTTAATCTCTTTTTTGAATGGGAAAAATTTTTGCTGTCGTAATAAGTTATGTGCATTCGAAGATTAAGATAGAAGTAAACATTTTTCAAATTGTATTTGATTTTTTTAATTTTAGATAATTTTTTACTTATAACTTTAACGCTAACAAATTCTTTGATGATTCAAAAAAAAAATCAAAACTTAGGACAAAAGCTTCATTTTTTTTTTAAGGAACGCCGCACGGCCTTCTTAAGTATAGAAACTAAAAAATAAGTGAAAACAGCCGTGAAATTCAACTCGCCATTAAGTGCTTACAAGTACTAAAAAATGCGAAAAAAGTATGTGCCAACAATGGAGTCACTTGCT